>CM038142.1:550291580-550803509 GCA_021437245.1 Aegilops speltoides
TTGTTACGTCATCGCAACATATGTCCCAGTGGCGTTGATAGAAAGTGCGCCAGGAAGCCATCTGGCCCCGGTGCCTTAGTCGGGAACATTTGAAACAAGGCTGTTTTCACCTCCTCCTTAGTGTATTCAGCATTCAGCATTGCATTCATATCTTTTTGAAACTTTCCTTGGGACGTGATTAAGCACTTCATCCTTCCCTTGGACCTCCTCGGAAGTGTAGAGAGTTTGATAAAAAAAATATTTACCATAGCTTTTAGCTCATCCAGATCCACCACAATTGATCCCAAGGAGTTTTGTAGGGCTTGATCATATTCTTCTTCTGCCTCAAACTCGCCCGGAGATGAAAAAAATTGGTGTTCTTGTCACCAGCCGACAGCCAGTCGATTCTTGCCCTCTGGCACCACATGATTTCCTCCCGGTGATACAATTCAATAAGGCGTTCATTTATCTTGAGCTCAATGTGTGAGGGCCCTGTACGGAGAGGGTCTCCACGGAGCTCTTCTAACATCTTCTTTAGATGTCTAATTTCCTTTCTCACGCTTCCAAACTTATCGTTACTCCATCTTCCGAGCCCTCTGGCCAGGTTCTCAATCTTGAGCCGGATTTCTTCTACCGAGGCGCATGGTGCTTCGACATCCCAGCCCTGGAGCAACATGTCTTTCAAGCCATCATGTGTTTCCCACATTGTCTCATACCTGAACTCCTTCTTTGTCCTTTCACCCTTGGCTCGACCAAAATCAAGTAATAAGGCCATATGGTCCGATGATGCCGCAACTTCATGTGTTATGGAAGCTGACGGAAATCAAGTAACAAGGCTGCTTGGTTATAAATGGCATTTCGTGCGTAATCTTCACCAACCAAACCTCGCAGCCGGCAAGCCGGGGAGGAAGAGAAAAAGCTACCGTTGAAGAAACCGATGGATGGACAAAGAGAACTTCCACAACCACTTCGATTGGGGCGGAGAACAAAACACTAGCCGCCGGGCCAAGGGAGCCGAAACAATCACGTCTGCTTTCACTAGCAACTCATCAGGAGGCAAGGCAGGTCTCACGAAGACATGCTCGTGGAGAGAGAGAGGACACGATGCTGGCGTTGTGGTTAGTCCACAATAGCCGGCAGGCGCTCAGCCCTAGATCCCACGAGTAATTAGCGACTTAAAATATGGACACCAGAAGGGCCCGACGCACACAATCCTATCCTATTAGAGCATGTCATTGCATGCACTTTGGACAACTGTTGTAGCACCATAAGGAGCACCTCCCTTTCTACTTTCTCCGTCTCGGTGTATAGGGCATGCCATAGTTCTAGGTCATTGATTTGACTAACCAAACATGCGTTATATTTCACCAAAAGAATATCATTGGATTCTCTAGAGGATGTAGTTTCTAAACATTTATTATTCATCAAATACAATATATATTTAGCTAGTTAAATTATCAACCTAGAACCACCGTCGCCGTCGTCGTTGCCGCCGGTGAGGTCGATGAAGACGGTAGGCGGCCAAGCCCAACCGAATGCGTCTCGATAGGCCGCCAGGGCACGGCGACATAGCGGCTAGGTGGGCGCGCTCCTCCTCCTCCTCCTCAAGCCGCAGTGCCTCCTTGTCGTGGCATAACTGCTGCTCCCAACGCATCTGTCGCTCGCCGTTGGCCTCCTCCTCAGCAAGCCAATGCACCTTCCAGCGCTCAAGCTGACCCGCCTCCTCTTCCGGCATGGAGGCGTAGTAGCAGGGAGGCACAATCACCCACTTGTGGAGCTGGCCGGTCCACAAACAAGACTCCTCGGGCCAAGTGAGGGGCGGCGGTGACCGCTTCCGAGTGGGCGTTGGCTCACGCTCCGGACCCGGTTCCGGCCCCAGCTCCGCCTTGGGCTCGACGAGGGGCGGCACCGGTAGTGGTGGCGAGATGAACATGGGTGCATGGACGGAGTCCCCCGCCGTGGACAAGGCAAGGGCATGCTCCAGCCCATCCCAACAGGTGTCCTCCTCGAGCCGGCTCACCTCAAGCGTGTGCTGCAGGGCCTCCTTGAGGGCGGCTTGGTACTCCGCCTCCTCATCCTCCGACTGTAACATCCCAAATTTTCAATTTGGAATGTTATACATTAGATCATAATTGCATATCATATTTTGTTGCTTTTGGCTTGATCCTAGAAATTCTATGCAACTCAAGGACCCGCGGAGAGAGTTGGGAATTTCGTTATTTTCTTATTTGAGTTTTTCTCAAATTTAGAAAAAGGATCATTTGATTTTAATTATTTTATCTTCGAATATTTCAAATATAAAAATAAGAGAGAGGGAATATAATCACTTTCCCAAAATAGAGAAATACTGAAGATTTAATAATAAAATCAAATAAGATTTTAGTTCGGAGGTTTATCGCTATTTTATTTGCATAGCAAAAATGCGCGTTTTTCAAAATTGCATTTTAGGCCCAAATAAATGTTCATCTTGTCCGGCTTATTTTTAGAGAACGGGGAAAATATATTTCGGGATTTTTTGGAGTCTGTTTAGTATTTCTTTTCTTTCTTTTTCTGCACGTCCAAATTATTTTAAAAAAAGTCAACCGAACTCGGGCCGTATTCGGCCAGGACTTCGCCCGGCCGGCCCCTTTTAAATAGTGCGCCCCCCAGCCGTCCCAGCCCAGCCCACCCTGCCGCCAAACCCTAGCCGCCAACCGCCGCTGCCGCCGCCATCCGCCGCCGCGATCGCCGCCGCCTCGCCGATGCCGACCGCCGCCGTCGGCCGTTGACCGATCGTCGTCGGCCGTTGACCCGCCGCCGCCGCCGTTGACCCGCCGGAGGTAGTCGCCGCCGCCGCCGCCGCCGTGGTTTTCAAGAGAAAACCGTCGGTTTTTTTAGGAACCCGGTTTATTTTTTTATATATAGACCGGTTTAGTTTTTTTCGGTTTAGTTATTTAGCGGACATTCGTCCGTACGTTCGTTTTAACAAACAGTTTTTGTCGTTTAGCCACAGACAGCGAACGTTCGTTCGTTAGCCTGTTCGTCTGTTTTTCTTTTTCTCGGATTTTCCGTGATTATTTTTTGATCGCGATTTCTGATCCGATTTTCGTTTTAGTATAACGTTTCACTCGTTTATCAGAATCAGGCGATTCAAGCGCTTAGAGTTTCGTCTCGAAACCCTCTTTCCGTTTAACCAACTTAAACAAGTTTTTGCTACTGTAAAATTTGACTTAGGTCCAGATTAGTAAACGAAGCTTGTTTCTTTCGCCGTTTGACTTTCGTTGCTTCGTTTGATTTGATTCTTTTTGCAAACTGGAGTTCTTAAGTTAAACTTTCTGGTTAAATATCTTATTTGAGTTTACCCGTGTATTAGATGAGTGCTTATTGTATGCTTGTTTGTTTGCGATAGAGTACCCGGAGTGCGCCGCTTGCTACTACGAGTCTGTAGGTTTCACGGATCATCAGCAAGGCAAGTAACACTTTGCTCATACCTCTTTACTACCCAGTTTTATTGCATTAGATCAATCCTCAAACAATTGCATGATTAGGATCTGATTAATATGTGGGTTTTGGGAAGTAGATGAGGTAGTACCTATTGCCCTGTTATTTATTCAACCTTTGGGAGTTACTTCTACGTTTGCTTATACTGCTATGCTATGCTTGTAGACGTGGATTGGGTAAGTGTATCCATGACAGATGTGAGGTTGTTAATTAATGGTTCAACTTAAGGTGGCAACTTCAATACACATCTGGGTGGATTGAGGCACCTGGGGAACCAAGTGTTGCCTGTATTTTTTTGGAAATCCCGGGGTACTGTGTGATTCTCCTATGGACCGCCACCCAGACTCAAAGGGATCATAAGATTATTCATGCTACAAACTTCCGTGTGTAGCCGCAATCTACTATGGGCTCTAGCATAGTTGAGTATGTTGTGTGACATCTTTCAATGGTAGACTAGCAGATGCATGAGATGTAGGTTGATACTGTCTACCCAGGGTAAAGAGTTAATGCTTCTGAAAGACTGTGTCTCGGTCATCCGTTCTCAAACACCATGTAGTGCGAGAAATCCAACGGAGGAGATCGATTCTTGCGGGGAAAAGTGCGCAAACCTCTGCAGAGTGTACAAACTAATCGTGGTTAGCCGTGTCCCCGGTTATGGACGTTTTGAGTATCTAGTACTTGGATTATCATGTGAATCTCATCATGTTATTTAATTAATTCTGTTTGGGTTTAATGATGATGCTTAATTGGGATTGAGTTGGGTGAACCTTCTCAATGTTTAACAACCACCATGATAGTTAAATAAAATTTATTCCTTTGTTGTAGGAAAAAATTGGCTTTATGCAAAACTATAACCATAGAGCTTTTCACCAGCCATATATGCATATAGTGATAGCATTATTCTGTTCATTACTCTCTATGTGTTACATTGCCAGCATATTCCATGTGCTGACCTGTTTTCGGGCTGCAACATTTATGTTGCAGACTTTTCAGACGACGAGTAAGGTGCCTTAGGTCGTGGTCTTATACTCAGTGATGCCGTTGGAGTTGATGGACTCGCTTTATCTTCCAAGCCTTCCGTTGTTATCGTTATTAGATGGCCTTAGGCCATATTCATTGTATTAAATTCTCTTTTGAGACATTCGATGTAATAAGTGTGTGATTGCTACTCTGTTATAAATCCTTCAAGTACTGTGCGTGTCAGCATTACCGATTCAGGGATGACACTGATGCACAGAGATCAGACTATTTGAGGTCTGGTCGCTACACCAACAATACCCGCGGGGGTGACGGTGGAACGTGATGGTCGATGTGGATGCAGCGGCGGCGGTGCTCCTCGTGGTCTAGCGTAAACTAGCGCTCCCAGTTGGGGGAATCTGGCGCGTAGGCACGCATGGCGCGCTGCTCCGGCTAAGGAGCTCGTTCGACCGGCAAACTTCCTCCGTGTGTGCCGGCGCGGACCGCACCGGGTCGAGATGCCAACCGTGTGGTAGGTTCACATTCGGGTATTGCGGGGGCTGGCGGTACTCCCAGTGCCACCGCGCCTAGTGGTCTGGGATGTGCAGCCGCTCTCGCTCCCGCGGTGGCGTGCCACGTCTAGCCGGCAGCCGTGGAGGAGGGAGACCGCGGGAAGAGCTCGCGTCGGCGCTGGACCTCCCCTCCCCCCTCCGCTTCATGCTGAAGAAGCCCATGGCTTTGCTAGAGTTTCGGGCTGGCTGGCTGGCCAGGGCTTTGTGGTCGCCGGCGAGAGAGCAAAGATGGTCAGATGTGGACGGAAATTGGATGAGGCCGGCTCCGCTGCACACGTCCCATTAATACGGATGGGCACGCGGCCCTTTCATACACTGCCAGGCGGGCCGTGGGTAGGTGGCCGCGTTAATTATGACCACGTGATGGAGATGGAGTGTCGTAGCTAGTGGGTAGTACGGGTGGCACACCCAGAATTCTGAGAATGTTTTCTTTATCATGTCATATTTTGCAGATTGTGTGCACCCTTCTTTTGTCAAAAATTGTACTCCCTCCGTCCGGAAATACTTGTCATTGAAATAGATGTATCTAGATGTATTTTAGTTTTAGATACATCCATTTTCATTCATTTTGATGACAAGTATTTCCGGACGGAGGGAGTAGTACATTTGGATTAAGTAGATTATCTCAGAGTGTGCACACCCTTCATTTTATTTTTGGCTGCGCCACTGACGTGGGATGGTTGGCCGGCTGACATGTGAGGCCACAGGGGACACCGAAGGAACGCACTGGGCCTAAAATGCGTCGGCACGGACATGAAATAGAGGCATTTTAGGTTTGGTTTGTCATGTTTGGCCGGCGTTTCTGTCCGCCGTGATCCCGAGAGGCGTCCGTCCGGTTAGAGTTGCTCTTAGGTTTTAATTAATTTTCGTTTTGGGAGGGAGAGAGATGTCTGGAAGCTTCGAGCGACCGCTAGATGGTGGAGGGAGAGAGATGTTTGGAAGCTTCGAGCGACCGCTAGATGGTGGAGGGAGAAGCACGCACGGGAGGACGAAATTTGAAACGAGACCCAAGTTTCTTCGGAGGCAAGATAAAAATCTTGAGTCTGACACGCGCACTACTCGTCCGCAGTGAGGGAGAGAGCGCGGGGGCGCACACGCCGTCCTGCCCACACCCCCACCGTCTCCCCCTCCCTCTCTACCCAACGCGCCCCATTCCTATCCTAGCCCCCAAACCCCTCCCTCGTCCCTCCTCCCACCAACTTCCGGAGACACCAGCGCAAAACCCAGGCCACAGCCATGGCGACGATGCCGTACCTCTTCTCCTCTTCCGCCGCGACCCATGGCGGGGCCGTGCTCCTGCCCGTCGGCCACCCCACCTCCGGCTCCGGCGCCGGCGGCCGCCTCCTCTCCTGCGCGGCGTCAAAGGACAAGGTCTCGGGCCTCGTCCTCTCCTTCGCGGCGTCGGAGGACGCCAAGGTCCCCGGCCGCCTCCTCTCCTTCGCGTCGTCGGAGGACGGCAAGGTCCCCGGCCGCCTCCTCTCCTTCGCGTCGTCGGAGGACGCCAAGGTCCCCGGCCGCCTCCTCTCCTTCGCGTCGTCGGAGGACAGCAAGGTCCCCGGCCGCCTCCTCTCCTTCGCGTCGTCGGAGGACGCCAAGGTCCCCGGCCGCCTCCTCTCCTTCGCGTCGTCGGAGGACGCCAAGGTCCCCGGCCGCCTCCTCTCCTTCGCGTCGTCGGAGGTCGGCAAGGTCCCCGGCCGCCTCCTCTCCTTCGCGGCGTCGGAGGACGCCAAGGTCCCCGGCCGCCTCCTCTCCTTCGCGGCGTCGGAGGACAGCAAGGTCGTCGCCCTCGAGGTGCCGGAGGGCGCCACGGGCAGCTGGGGCCTCCTGCCGGCCAACAACAACGACATCTCGCGCGGGATCGGGCTCGTTGGGCTCGTGGTGTCGGAGGGCTCCTCCGCCATGGATCTCATCCCGTCCAAGACGATGGAGGCGTCGCGCGGGAGTGGCCTCTTGGCGCTGGCGTTCCCGGTGGCCACGAGCGGCTGCAACCTTCTCCAGGCCAACAACACCGAGACATCGCGTGGGGACGTGCTGGCCCTCGCGATGCCGATGGCCTCCACGGGCGGTTGGAACCTTCTCCAGGCCAACAGCACCGAGACATCGCGTGGGGACGTCGTGCTGGCACTTGCGATGCCGGCGGGCGGCTGGGGCCTCCTCCCCGCCAACAAGACCACCTCGCGCGGCTTCGGGCTCGTCTCGCTCGCGGAGCCGGCGGGCGGGTGGGGCGACGCTCCCTGGGCGCGCTGGTACGCCGGGGGTGGTCGGGGATCGGGCTCGTCCCGCACCACCTCGCGCGGCAGCAGCGTCGTCGCGCTCGCTTTGCCGGATGGTGCTACGGGCGGTTGGGGTTTCCTCCAGGCCAACGCCACCAACTGTTCGCGTGGGGATGGCTTCATGGCGTTCGCGTTGCCGGCGGAGGGCGCCACGGCGGACGACGTCAAGGCGTTCTACCGTGAGGTACGTGATTGCCTCCGTATCAGTTGCATCTCGCGCTACTTGTCCGTTCTCCGTTGCCTGCTGTAGCCTGTGTCCATGGCCGTCGACAATGGGGGCCAAAGTGGGCGACCGCCCAGGGCCCCCAAATCGTAGTTATATAGGTATATTGCCATATTGGTGACCCAGTATACATGCCTATTCGATATCTGCTGAATCGGAATCGCTAATTAAGTCGTGACATGCCCTGTCGCATTCGCATCGCGCCATGTTTCGCGTGGAGTAATCAAGCCGAGGCGTCGCGCGGCCCTAAATCCAGCAATTTGCCTTACGCCGCCACACTACCACATCGCCGTAGAGCATTTTTCTCCAGTTCAATCTTCAATGTGCGCCTTCGTTTGCCGCCCAAGTCCGAGTCTGCTTCTTGTTGTTTTTTTTTTGAGGGTGTCTGCTTCTTGTCGTTGATACATGCACCACTGTTGGTAACTTTAGAGTTTCTACTATGCTCCTATCAATACGCCCTGTCAATAATTGGATTACTTGTCTTGTTCATGCCACAATTATAAACATACATAGCAAGGTGTGCCTGATTTTTGGTTCCAGAATTATTTCCCCGGTGAGCTACTAGTAGTAATATTTTAGTTACGCTATCAGGCCATCAGGGAAGATCGGTAGGACAGTCCTGACTTCGTGCATCAAAACTCACTCGATTCATTATTCATCGATCGACATGTACTGTAGCTCATCTAGTTGTCAGCAATGCGGAATTTCTAATTTTGTTCTTACATGTTTAATTTCCATGACGGCATTCATTGATCTACCATGTATTTATTTTCCAATCATAGATCAAGCATACTCCTATTGAATATTGAAGAATATATAATTAAATGAAATTATAATCTTGTTGCAGTATTAGCTTTACGAAATGTCTAAAATCTTAGGCCTAATTTTGTGTTTCGTCCCCGGGCCCCAAATGTCTGGAGAGGGCCCTGCCTGTATCAATGCATGTATCATGTGCTAATCTTCTTGTAGGAATACCTTTGCAGCTGTCTTGTGTATCATGTGCTAATTGTCCGTTGCCTGACCAATGTCAATGCATGTCGTCTTTTTTGATTGTAGGAATTCGCCAAGGCAGTTGACAAGATTGGAAACATCAACAGCTACGCTCTTTTCGGACACTCCGAGATCCTGAACGTTGCGGCGGAAGCCGCCGAGAGATGCATTCATGTTGTTGAGCGTTTTCTCCCCCTGGTGATCGACGAGTTAGCCGGCTACGCTCCATCACATTCAGTCATCGAGTCTGCTACAGCCCATAGCATTCGCCTTGTAAAGAACTGCCGGGTCGTGATTGCCGAGTGTAGGGAGGGGTATGTCCGGGAGCGTTCACTTCTTGATGCCCTTTATCACTTCAAGATGCCGTCTGTCGGGTTCATTCTTGATATGGACTTGGGCGGGGTCCCCGACACCCCGAAGCCGTTCATCACCACCATCTCGTCCCCAACAGAGGCGGAGAAGGTGGCCCACTTCAGAGGTGTGGCGGATGAGTTCGAGAAGTTGACCCGCATTGTTCAGTCACGCTTGGAAGAATGGATCAGTTCCGGGAAGTCAACTGGGTGGTACGAGTGGAGTGTGATCTCCTCGTACGATGACGAGTAGAGGTTGCCTTAGACTGTCCTTCTACATCGAATTTTTCATGATCAATGTGTATGGAGAGCTGGGATGCGGATCCTGGGGAGGTTCCTTTGTGTTTTCATGAAATGATCTGGTGACGTGCAAGTCTATTATTTGCGGCCGGAAGACTAATTACCAGGCTTAATTAGTGATTTAATAGTGTGCTGCACCCCGCTACAAGCCCAATAGCCCATCGGCTCAGGGCAATCGTGGCCTGGAGTTAGTTTCTTGCAAGACCATACGTACGTAGTCCAGGCCGTGTACAATCAATCGGAAAACCTAATCGATCCCTGCTCTCTGCGCCTCACTTCCTGCTGCTGCCGCCGCCGCGCATCATCATTCATGGGCGAAAGGAGATCAGACCAGCAACACTGCAGGCCAGGATATAGCTAGTGCTAGCCGCCCCTGCGCTCCCACCGGCTGTTATCCCATGCTGGTGCGCTACTAGCCTATCTTTGCATCAAGATCTCTTGGGCCGATCACTGTAAGTATTATATAAATGGTCGCATCTCGTGTCTACAATCTCCAGCGTATACTATCTAATGTAGTAACCAATTTTTTTTGATGAATTGATAAATCTCACCAACATATGAAACAACTTGTTATTAATTTATAAATTTGATGTGTTTTTCTTTGAATTTCATTATGGCTCAAAATTTTTTTGGAACGGAGATGCACGGAGCGTCTGGCTTTAAATTAATAAAGTCACAAGGCAACATCCACACAAGATTTTAAACGTTACAGACCAATAAAACATAAGTTCCTCGGGTTCGACGTCCCGGCAAAGGCTAAGCAACAAGCAGTTTTAAGGATCACAAAAGTTGAACAAAGCATAAAGCTCAACGCAAAAGACTCAAGCTGGCGGTCCTCGTCGCGACTTCACCATGCACAATTTGATCTGCTCCATAATATCGGTCATGCGGTTCTCATCACGCATCTTCCCCAACGGCGCCCAAGCCTGTAAAAAAAATGTGGCATTTGAAGATAATATCAGCTGGGTGGGCAGGGAACTTGTGCTCTATCGTGATTTTGTTCCGCACCGACCAAAGCGACCATAGCAGCGCCCCTACGCAACGCCAAACTACCCTTGCATTGGTACCCCTCTGTGCCGAAAGCAAGGTCAACAAGTCATCTCTAGACTGAGGGTTCCAATTCTGCTTGAAGGCGTCCCTAACCACACTCCACGCAAATCTAGCAAGACAACAACCGAAGAACACACGGTTTGCGTTTTCCCCTAAACATGGCACATGTTCCGTCCGCCGGCCCGTTTCGTTTGGCCACGTTATCCGAGGTTGGAAGGCGGTTGCGGAACATTTGCCACATAAAAATCTTGATCTTTAGGGGGATGCCGACCTTCCATAACCCCTACCCATGTCTAGCGTGTTGCCCTCAGTTAACTTATCGTATAGAGATTTAACCGAGAACTTCCGGGAGGAGGTAAGCTTCCATACAATTGAGTCATTCTCTAGGCTAAGGTTCCGCCCATCAAGGTCGGCCACCAGCGCGGCCCAGCTAGCAGCCTCCCCTGGCTCTAGTGCCCGAAAGAAGGTGATGGCCGGAGGGTGAACTCTCAAGGCGTCGGCCACCAGAATGTTAGTGTCCGTGGCAAGTTGGTATACCTCCGGATGGGTTTGCCACAACGGTGCTTGACCCCACCATCATTCAAGACAAAACCGTGTGGACGTGCCATTGTTAACACAGAACTGGGCTCCAACTGAGAAGGCCGGTCTCACCGCTTGGATCCCATTCCAAAATGCCGAGCCATTGGTTTTGGCCTTGAAAAGATTTCCATCCGGTAAATATTTCGCCCGGAGGATATCATCCTAGAGTCCCAACTCATTTTGGGCGAGGCGTCACCAGCACTTGGTGAGCAAGGCAACATTCATGAGCTTAGAATTCGTAATGCCCAAGCCTCTGAACTTTTTTGGTCTGCACACCGCAGCCCATTTCACCAAGTGGTATTTGCGCTTGGTCCCGGTTCCTTACCAAAAGAACCGAGTTCGCGGGGTATCAAGCTTAGCGTGGACACCATCCGCAAGGAGGAACATCCCCATTGTGAATAGCGGGAGCGAGGAAAGACTCGAATTGGTCAGGATCAACCTAGCTGCCGAAGACATAAACCTACCTCTCCATGGTTCACTCGGTTGGCCACTTTGCCATAGAGTGGCTCCCATTCAGCAATGGTAAGTTTCTTGTGCGAGATCGAAAGGCCAAGGTATTTGATCAGGAAGCTCCCAAGCCTGCAATTAAGCAAATTGGCAATTCACATGCTATCTTGATCAGCCATCCCAATGGTGATCACTTCGCTCTTTAGGAAATTCATCTTAAGTCCTGACAAGATCTCAAAAGCGAGAAGCAGAAACTTGATCAAGGCGATACTATGGTCGTCGGGTTCGAAAAGTAACATCGTGTCGTCCTCGTATTGTAGGTGAGTAACACCGCCTGGAATAAGGTGGGAAACAAGCCCTTTAATGTGTCCCGCAGCTCTGGCTTTGTTGATCATGGCCGCAAGAGCATTCGCAACAAAATTAAAAATCAGTGGCGAGCTCGGGTCTCCCTGCCGAAGGCCACATTTGTTGTGGAAAAATTTGCCCATTGTACCATTGATGGTTACTGCCGTGTGCCCACTACACACGAGGTGCATGATGCGGTGCACAAATCCCGCCTCAAAGCCCTTTTTGAGGAGGACCTCTCTCACAAACTCCCAGTTCACGCGGTCATAGGCTTTCTCGAAATCTAACTTGAGAAGCACTCCCTGTGCCTTGGTACGTTTTAGCTCGTGGACAATTTCTTGTAGCGCAATGGGTCTTTCTAGGATGTTATGGTGTTTAAGGAAACCGGTCTGGCTAGAGCTAATCACGCGTTGTGCCACAGGAGCCAAGCGCGAGGCATAGGCTGTCGCACAGATTTTGAAAGGGACGTTGATCAAATTGATCTGTCTAAAGAGCTTGATGTTATCGGCCCCTTTCACTTTAGGGATCAAACTAATAGCTCCTAGTTAAGGCGCGACAAATCCGTACCCAAAGCGAAGCCGTTAAGAATCTCATAGAAAAGGTGCTTAAGGCACGACCAAAACTTCTTGAAAAACTCTACCGGCCACCCGTCCGGCCCGGGCGCCGGGTCTGTTTTCATGTCGGCCAAGGCTTTGTCGATCTCTTCCGGCAGGAATGAGAGAGCGAGCCCTTTGTTCTCCTCCTGCAACACCCGCTCCGTTGGGTCCCACAAATCCTCTCGTAGGCAAAGAGTTTTTTCCTCAGCCGTCCCCAAAAGGCCAATGAAAAACTCGTAAATGTGGGCAACAATTTGCTCTTGAGTTAAAAGGAGACCACTATCTGATTAAAGGCGCAAAATAGTACACTTTCGTTTCCTTCCGTTAGAATAAGCGTGGAAGTAACTAGTGTTTGCGTCGCCTTTAGTAACCCACTTGACTCTGCCTCTACGTCGCCAATACTCTTCATCCGCTCATAAGATTGCGATGACTTGGTTTTGTAGGGTATATCTATGAGCCCATTCTCCCTCCGAGAATGGGCGACGGTCTGCCTTCGCATCCAGCGATGCAATTTCATCGACAATCCTAGCGCGTTTCCGTTTGGATTCACTGCCGTGGTTGGCACCCCACCCTCGCAGGAATGCCCGGAGCTTGCCCGCCGCCGCGTTCCAGCACTCTGCCGGTTTGTGTTGCGGCCCAAGTTGGGCGCGGATCGTCAACCAACGGTCTACAACCATTTGAGCAAACCCCTCGAACTCGAACCACGTCGTTTCGAAATAGAATCTAGGGCTACGTCTGATGTAATCCTTCCCTGAGGAGAAAATCAACGGAACATGATTTGAACCAATTCGCCTTTCACCGACAAGTGTGCACAAGGGGAAAAGCACCTCCCACTCGAGTATGAAGAAAACCTAGTCAAGCACGCTCTGCACCGGCTGCGTCTGCTTGTTAGTCCAAGTGAACCTGGCCCCGGTCCTAGCAGCCTCACGCAATGCTGCCGCCGCAATGGCATTATTGAACAAGGACACCCTAGTCCAGTCAATGTTAGCATTGTTCTTGTCCGCCCCCGAGCGGATCAAGTTAAAATTTCCCCCTACCATCAACAACATGTCGATAGCCTGTTTGTCCCCGACCAAATTGGTAAGTTCGAGCAGGAACGCCGCCGATCGGGAGTGATCGGCAGGCCCATAGACGCACACTACAACCCACGACAGACCCGAGGCTCAATGTTTAATGGTAGCCACGAGAGAAAATACACCAACCTCCCAGTTCATTAGATCACATACATCACGATTACAAACCCATCAATATACCGCCCGAGTGACCCATAGAGGGCACCCAATGCCAATCAAAACTCTGCAGAGGATCGTACGCAAGTAGTTCTCTGGTTATGGCTCAAAAATAAAGAGGGAAACAACAAGGATAACTCCTTTTTAGTACAAGCCAATTGATCCAAGGACCAAGAATTATCAATTTGTTCACCAGTATGGTGGTTGCATCAATAAATTCATCTTATCGATATTGTTACATTATATCCCTAACAAATACTCCCTCTGTTCCTAAATATTTGTCCTTTTAGAGATTTTAAATGGACTACCACATACAGATGTATATAGACATATTTTAGAGAAAAGATTCACTTATTTTGCTCCGTATGTAGTCACTTGTTGAAATCTCTAGAAAGACAAATATTTAGAAACGGAGGGAGTATAATAATGGAACTTTAGCTATTTTTATCGCCAGATATATTGCCATATGGCTTGACATCTGAGTGGCATTTTAGCTATTTTTACCGCCAGATATATTGGCATACATATGAGTGACACTACAGTCAACTCGACATATGAGGATTTTCCCACCCCCTCATGCTCAAATCCTGGCTCCGCCCCTGTATATGTCTGCGGACGCATTGCCCTCATATCTCGCTCTCGACATTTACATATCTCAAATTCGAACTCTCAAATCCATGCAAGTTGATTAAACACGTCAATGTCGCACGTAAATAACAAATGTTCACTAGTAGAGGAATGCCAATAGTCCTGGTTGGGAAGGGCCTTTAGCCCCGAGTCACCAACCGGGACTAATAAATCGGGACTAAAGGCCCCACCCTTTAGTCCCGGTTAGCCATGACCCGGGACTAAATCCCTTTCACGTGGCCGGCAGCGCGCGCCGGGGGACTAAATGTTTAGGGGTTTAGGGTTTTTAGGGTTTTAGTATTTATGGTTTATATTTCCTTTTAATTTTGTGTTTTCCATTTAATTTTTTTCTTTTCTAACGTATTTTACGCTACTACATACTGTACACGTCATGCATATATAATAGAATTCCTTGTACGACCAATCATATATCATCGAATTTCTTGTACGACCACACACACACACACACACACACACACACACACACACACACACACACACACACACACACATACATACAGACACACACATTTTGGTATATACAATTTGCTGATCATTACATGCAGGCATTAGGTGAAATAGTATTCTCTGTTGGGATCTATGACCCGCTCAAGCAAAAATCCCGTAATTTCTTCTTGAATTGCTCGTATGCGGTCCTTTGGTAGGAGCTTATCCCGCATCTCCGCCATCTTTAAGGAGATCAATATATGAATATATTAGCCGTGTGTGTGTATATATTAGATCATGATATAAAAATTGTGAATAGTGTTCTGGGAAACGTACCCAACGTTGTCTTGCAGATGTGCTTCTTTCGGATGTCATAAAGCAAATGTTCTCGCAAACGTAATATGCACATAAATTATTCCTCGGTGCCTGCCTCATGCACTTTACAAGAATAGAATTCAATCAGATAATAATCAAACATGATAATGGTATTGAAACTAGAATTAAAGAGATGCGCGGACGTAGCTAGTACTACTTAAATACGTTGGTCCGTCGCTAGCTAAGCTTTGGTTTCCATTCACCGGCAATCTCTTGGATGAACTTATTCCAAACCCTGCCTGACAAAGAAAATGAATAAAAGAGTTATTAATTACTTGATATCAGGAAATGAACTAAAGAGGCCGACATAGTGCGATAATGATTGAAATTACCTGTCGAGCATCCTATACAGGCTGGAGTATTCTTTAGATTCTTTAACTAGTGAGTCCAGTACTTGAATAGTTCCCTCATCAACTCTAATGATTAGTAGGATCCAGTGGAAATTGCGCACATGTTTGTATATGAGGGCATGCATAACTCATCAACAACAGTTAACATCGAGTAAGCCAAATAGAATTTGTAGTACAAGATAGTAACACTCACTTGAAGTTGTAAGTAAATAGTATTTCTGGTTTGGTATTTAGTTCCTTCAAAACCATTAGCAAGTTTTTCTCTGCATCATCTGGGTGGTCTTGTAACATTTTTTCATTAACGGTAATTGGGTCAATGAACCCAATGCCATAGACTCAGTCTATTTTCCATTCAAAAATCTTCATTCTGCATAATATACCACACAAAAGAATATAGTAAGGATGAAGGTTGTCAGAATCGTGATCTTGAATCGGATCGGAGCTTCGATGGTAGGATCGCAAATCATAGAATCTTCACTATCAGAATCGTAGAAATGTAGATTCTAAGAACTAAAATCGTAGAATCATATGGGTTAGTTTGGATCGTAAAGTCGTAGAATCGTATGACAGAATCGCGATTCTGACAACCTAAGGATAATTACAGGCTATGAACGAGCTGAGCTAGAGAATTAAATTACAGAAAGAAATCACTTACAGACAATAGCAAGTGACGATAGATTTGTCGAGTGTGTCTTGAGAAAAAATTCTGACCACTCAATCCACACATCGGTTCCATGGAAGTAACGCTCTGGCCCGACGTCCGTTACCGACTGATCGGTACTCACCTTGAGCGGGGGGATCGATTGCACTGTCTGTTCTCCCAGCCGGGGAACAATTTTCCCGCTTTTATTAATATCTGTAAGGCTCGACTGCTTATTTTTATGTGCATGGAATGACTTGCTAATAGAGCGTTCATAGTCTGATCGTCTTTTCTCAGGTGCCGGTTTAGCAAGATCCAGAAAGTGTTGTACGACTTTCTTAGAGATTTTCTCATTGGCGGCGGTGCGGTTTCCGTGCAAAATGGGCCTTCACTTTGGCAGCCACGATCGCCCTGTTTTCCTCCTCAGTCATCTCGTAAGCCAACTTCTTTTTGGCAGGAGGCTCGGGTTTCTTCTTTGTTGCTCTCTTCCGCTTTGTCGTCAGCTTACTTGACAGATCTTGAAATTGCATGCTTGGGACGGACTCCGTCTCGGGGTGGGGTGGAGTCGGTTGACGCAGCGGACTTGGAGGAGTCGGTTGATGCAGCGGACTTGGAACCGAGTTTGGAAAGACGATGCATTCCTTTCTCCGTACAATGAGAACATGTTTGGCTTCTCCCAGTGTCTGCTCCCCCTGACCTCCAGGAAAGTCAAGCTCTAGTGACTCAGATCCCGACAGAACTACATCCACCCCGACACGAGCATAACCAGCTGGAATCGGATTGTCATGGGTGGTTGCTTCAGGTGTATTCGGTAAAGCAAAGCCGTCCGCCACCTTCATGGATATGTTCTTCAGTTTCATTTGTAGCTCACAACTTGTCGTCCCAGTGATATCATCTGTGGGATAGCGAGCCAGCAGTGCATCATCGACCACTAGTATAGAAAGGGTCAAATGTCAAGCACATTAGTGCCGGTTTGATTTTGAGCCGACACTAATGTGTACATTAGTGCCGGTTCCAACGGCTAGCCGGCCGCCCTCACTAGTACCGGTTCGTGGCGAACCTTTAGCACCGGTTCGTGCCACGAACCGGTACTAAAGTGAGTGGTGGCAGGATGTTGTCAGTCCGGGGCCCCTCCAGCACCTTTAGTACCGGTTCGTGTCACGAACCGGTACTAAAGGTCGTCCTACATAAACCCTTCGTCCACCCGAGCTCGCTCTGTTCTTCCCCTTTCCCCTCTCCTCTCTGTTCTTCCCCTCTTCCTCTCGAGCTTATCACACATTTTGCCCAAAATTTGTCAAGATTTGAAGGCCCCCCCGGTTCTCAGCTTCCATAGGCTGCATCCACCCGGCCGGGAAGCAACCCAGGCTCAAGCGACGACCATGACCTTTGGATCTGTCATTGCGTTAAGTTTGGCCAGCTACATGCCCTTGCCACGCACCAGCCGCTAGGTGTCATATTGATCTGATGTCTTTTTCTATTCCGTTGTGTTATCGGAATCTGATCAGACTCTTGTTTTCAGCTAATTAGCAATTTTAGATGTGTAGACGTCTTCTACCTATGCATTTGTTCTCACCAAGATGAAGGGAACTACATAGTGTTGTCCATATGAAAAAACCAAGCCAATGTGATTAATCAAGTACATTCACAAGCAGTCTGGTATAAAACTGACCTTCCTGTTATCATGTATAGATGCTTATTATTTCATTTTGCCTTACTGTAAAGATGCATATCGATGATCTTATAGATGTTGTTACTTATATGAAAGGGCACAAAAGTATCGTAGATAGCAGTACTGCAAATCTTCGAGTTGTTGCTATGCTGAAGCTAATATTCTGAACCTGAGGTGACAAGATGTAGGATATTTGCTGGTTGCAACAAGCCCCATTTGAGAGGTCCATCATATTGGTGAAGGAAAATTGATAGCTCATTGCTCAGTCTTATCCTTTTTAGAAGATAGTCAGCAATGTCAGTACAATAAATTCAGAGATGGCATATTTATGAAAAAAGAAAACATCGTGACAACTAGCCATTGGTAAGTCTATGTGCTCTATTATTTTCCTTCTACTAGGCATCAAGGTCAGTAAAATATCTTCATGCTTCTCCAATCATACTAGATTTACTAAAAGATTAAGTCGACATTATTTCTTTCACTTTTGTGTATAATCCAGTCATGACAAAATAGTGGGCCGGATGATTGATTTCACTGGAATTTGCGCGTACTTAAGTCATGGCTGATGCAAAGTTAATTTACAGTTTTCTTTTGTTGCAATTCAATACTTCAGAAGTCTGTCTTTTGTGTAATTGATTGAATGGATTTTCTTTTGTGGTTTCATATGATGAGTTTGTCAATATCGGGATTAAGTATACGCATGTGGTATTAGGTATCACCTGCTATTAAATAACATTCATGGATCAAATGTAGTGATATTGATTCATTTCTTAATACTTCATCAATTTGGCAAATGTCAGAGATAATTGAAGGTGGCACATATGTCCGCTATATAACCACTACGACACAAATATACTATTAGAGATGTGTTCTCCGACTAACAAAGGACATCTTGATGCGACACGGGAGACTTAGAATTATTTCTAAGAAGATTACACGTGCAAACTTACTAATCTACTCAAACGGACGAAATCAAGACAAAACGCTCTTGCGTTTAGAATCGTATATAGTATATATACGTTGGAGTTGACCTTATTTTCTAAGGAGTCTGCCCGGCCCAAGCCTTTGCGCGACTGTTGCGGTCATGGTGAGGATCACGGGACCTCCTATAGGGCGCCTTCAGCGCCGCGCAAGGGACCTGGCGCCTGCAGCAGCGGTTGGATGGGCCGGCCCACGATCATGCAACAAAGCAACGCGAAAAATGACAGCAAAAAATATATCCCGACCGGGATTCGACCTCGCGCCCTCACGCTTCCACACAGTGAGGCCAGCCACTGCAATAGCTAACTGCTAGCGGATATTCACACCGCGAAAGTTTAAATAAACAGAAAATATACGCGCTATTTATTGCACAATACACTGTGGCATTTATACATTTCAATTATTGAAAATATGTTCAAATATTACGGATGGAGTTCTTGAGCATGCAAAAAAAGTCAGCATATTCAAAAATAGTTCTGAATACACATTGAACATTTTCTTAGTAGATGGTGAACATTATTCAAAGAAACACAGAAAATTTTTCTAAAATACGCTGAACTTTTTTTGAATACATGTTGAACAAAATTTCTCTACAGGATGAACATTTTTATATACGCACTGAACAATTTTTCAATGTATGGTGAACAATATTCAAATACACGTAGAACCTTTTTTAAATACGATGAACTCCTTTTGAATGCATGCTGAACAAAATTTCTATACACGATGAACATTTTTTTATACACACTGAACATTTTTTCAATGTATTGTGAACATTTTTCTTCAATATGGTTAACAAAAAATTGGAATTTAGAACTATTTTTGAAACATGAACAAAATTAGAAAACATGAACAAAATTTGGAATTTCGAAAAACATTTTCTGAAAAGTCAAACGAATTTTGAAAAATCTGAACATATTTTGGATATTGAAAATAGTTCATCCAATTCGAAAATAGTTCATCAAATTTTAAAAAGTTCACTGGTTTTGAAAAAAAGTTCACTGGTTTTGAAAAAAAGTTCATGGAATTTGGTGAGAAAAGTTCATCGATTTTGCAAAAAGTTCACTGAATATTAAAAAAGTTCATCGATTTTGAAGAAAACTTCATCGAATTCGAAAGAAAGTTCATAAAATTGAAAAAAAAAATCGTTGATTTTGAAAAAGACAGAAAAAGAAAAAGAAAAAGAAAAGGCAAAAAGAAAGCACAACAGAAAAAAAAGAAAAAGAAAAACACGTTAGAAGTAAAGAGGAAAGAGGAATTAGCTAATCACAGAAGGTGGCTTGGCTGTGTTAGTTAGCGCGTTGTATAAAGAACCCCGCGGCGCGGGTTCGATTCCCCTTCACGTGCGCCCGTTTGTCGAAATAGAAGAAACGGGCGCAACGGGCGCCGTTTAGGAATTGCCAAGGATCACTGCCGACACATGTATTGGAGGATGACGCATACAAGATTTTTTTTTTGAACTGTTGCCTATCGCCCTCGTCACAAATACTCATGACCAGCACCAGAAGCTGGACCAAATTTTGGAAACTCGGATTTGTTTCCCTACTAGTCGTGGGAAATCACAACTCCTTTAGACCTTTTCCTTTTCTACAGTATTATTAGGGTATTTATTAATCGAGACTCTCTGGCAAAACCAAAAATAAAATAAAATCGATCCATCTTGTCCCCCGTCCCCAGGCAGCCGCCTCCTCCAAGCCACCGCCACCAGGCAACAAGATCGGTGGCGATGGCCGCCCTCCGGCCATGCCCCTTCATCTTAACTGTGCTTGCTTCCTCCAACTTAGACAGATCTCAGCCTCGCACTCGCGGTATTATTCTGCCGCTGGACCGCAGCAACAGTACGCTCAAGATCAGCCGCGCTCCGCCGGACCGGAGCAGCACTCTGCTGAAGAGCAACCACGGGATCCGCGCTCACAGGGGCGCTGCCGGTGAGCCCGTCGGCCCGGACCCGGAGGAGCTCATACGCAAGTACATGGTTGGTAGCATCCAGCTCTTCCTCACTTCCCCGCTCTGCGAAAGACACAGGGGATGAATCCGCCTTTTCTGTGTACTAGTCTACTCCTCGGGTTCTTTACTTGTTGCTAATATAATTTCGATTTCAGACTCCAGAACAGCAGAAAATATGGGATGAAAGCATCAAAATTGCCAAGGGGCCACCGGTCAGTATTATTCTCTTGTATTTATTTTCATTATTGTAATAATAAGCTTATGATAACATAATGTACCATTGTTTTGGTAAGAATGTATACTGTAGGATACATGGCATTTCAATTTCTTGGGTTTCCCCGTGTGCACATTTTGAGTTCATGCATTCCAAATGGGGCCTAACTATTTTTAGATGACTTCTTTCCTTAGAAGCACGTATGATTACACCATCCTTAACAGACACACAATGTAGTTTTAGGCCTTTAATTTTGCCATAGGTAACTGTCCGTGCATTGCCACGGAACAACAAATTTAGACATACTGCAACCTAATGAAGGCACGGATAAATGAATATGATGCAATGAAAAGTTGAACACATTCGTTGGACCACATTCCAATACATCGGTTTCACTTGCGCAGCTTCAGGTTGCCCCTGCCTACGACCATCATGGCAATCTCACCCTCAACACGACATCTGGATGGCATAGACATGACAACTGGATGAGTCGATTCAAAGACATTGATGCATATACTCAATCTTTGAACAAACCTAGATGGTTATTTGTTCCCCAGAGAAAACAATATCGAAGAAGTTTTGAGTATACAAAGTTGTTACCTTAAATCATGATGAACCAAAATAAAATTGAAAAGTTTTGAACAGAGCATGGAAGTATAACATGGACTCACAGAGCATGGCACCAATAGCTTGCATACCATTCAAGCACATAGTTCAATCTCATTGAGAAGATTTTGGATATTATATAGAAACAGTTTTGTTCAACATATGTTAGAACTTTGCAATCCCTAATTGAAATCAGCACTACCATTAGGCTAAAAAGTTACCATGCACAAGGATAACCAGATCATTTCTGAATTCCATACTACTGCCGATCGAACAACATGAGTGGACAATTATATCAGCTATAGTTTGTGTTGGATTATTAACTGGAACATATAAAGATCTACTAAAAACAATAAGCAAATTACAAAGCCATTGCTCAGGTCACGAAGGCCATGTTCAGAACATACCACATCGTACAGACAAAACACTAACAAACTAAATAAGATAGGTGGTATCCTTTGACTGCTCCCTCTCTTGCAAGGCTGGTAGTTGTTTCACATCATCAAGTGTCACTATGGCTGCGTTCTCTGTGCCTTGAATGTAATCTTGAACCTCTCCTGAAGGAACATCAATTAGAGCGTATGTCCCATCAGAAGTGAGGGTTATACCATGTACATCTGAAAGTTTATCTTCTGTCATGGACCTTTTCATAGTACTACTAGAAAACAATGTTGTATACGTTGTCTGCCAGTCTGAAGATCTAATGTAGTACAGTTCTGTCGTGGACCTTTGGCTAGTAGATCGACTGCGGACATGTAGGAAGAGCTTAGCAGTATCTCTGCTTGTTACAGAAACAGGAATAACTCTGCCAGACACACTTGCGGTGGCATCTGCTGCTTCATTGCCGACAGATTGTGCCACGTCAGTAGTAATGTACGCCCTCCGTAAATAAATATAAGAGTGTTTAGATCACTACTTTAGGGATCTAAACGCTTTTATATTTCTTTACAGAGGGAGTAGTTAAATAGACAACAACGCCTGACAGCCAGCCCTTGATCTGCACGGAAATGAGTGCCCACGCGCGTCTGCTACCAAGAATAAAGATCGATGAGTTTGCAGCCAGTGTTTTGATCGGCTTGGCACAAATTTTGACAGAAAGGGAAGGTTAAAAGGAGCGAACCGTGGATGGAGATCCTCGGAGAAAAGCGTCAGCAGCGGCGGCGGTGGCAGCCAGTGGTGGATGAGGATGGGGAATGATCATGGGAGGGACACTGACATCTTCTCCAACACACCCGCCTCCGTTCCCTTGCTCCTCGCTGTCTACGCCAGCCCCGGCATTGAAGCCCTGTCCACTTTGACCCCGGCAAGCATGCTGGCCACCACCAGTACCACCATGGCCGATGCCGCGCACTACCTCACACGCGCAGAACTCTTCTTGCCTGCGTGGTACGGCTCGACGGATGGGGAAGGTGGTGTGAGCGATGGGGGATGTGGCACGGACGGGGATGGGGTATGCCGATTATCAGGAGTTACGGGAGGCGGTGGATGTGCTTGACAATTTGGGTTCTGGTTTGTTTCATGGGAGATAGGTTTCTGGTGGGTTTTTTGCGCTGCCGGTTTGGGTGCGTGGAGGGAGGTTTGTCTCCTGTTTTTCTACGTTTGCTTGTGGTGGTGTACGTGAGAAAGAACCAAGAAAAAGAGTGGTGGTGGTGGGGGGGGGGGGGTGGGGGTCGGACAAAGGAGAGAAAGAACCGAGAAAAAGAGTGGTGGGGGTGGGGGTCGGACGCAGGGCCGGGCCGGCAAAATTCGGGGCCCTGTGCCAAATTAAAAAATGAGGCCCTATCTCACTAAATAAATAAAGTGACGAGTAATTATAATGTATATAATGTAATGTCTTACATAATAATTGGGTATAAAAAATCTTATATATTCAACTCTCGGTTGCATAATATTTATTACTTATAATATATACTCCTTCCGTCCGAAAAAACTTGCCTCAAGCTTGTCTCTCAAATAGTGGTGCTAGATACATATATTTGAGGGACAAGCTTTTTCGGACGGAGAAAACATAATATAATGACTTACATAATAATTGGGTATATAAAAAATTAAAGTGATAGGCAGCGCATATTAATTGAAGATTTATGCGTCAATGTTTGACAATCACACGAACCGTCTAACTCACCTAGTCTCCTGTTCTATCTGGTTAAACGGCTATACTGAGTCTTTAACTGAGAAGATAAGAACCGACCTCTAACGTTCCCTGTAAAAGGTTAATTAGAAAATTAATAATTAGGAGTAGGAACCGAAGTTAATTAGAAAGGAGGACTCGCCAACGGCAGGCTACCTGTTTTTAAGATGGAAGCCGTGAGATGGTGAAAGCACCTGAAGGATGAAACTGTTGTGGTTGCCGATCGATCGGACGATCCCGTTTTCAATCGAGGAACGGACAGAGAATTGTCGCCGAATCGCCGATCAATCCTCCTGCACTTGGTGGCGGGAAGTAGCCAAAGCCGAGCAGCGATGGCCGACGGCGATGCGATCAATCTCATCTAATTCCCATCCCGGGACTCCCGGCAATCCTTTTTTTTTTCTATTTATGAGGTGGGGTGTGAGTCAACCATGTGCGTGTGGGATCAGGTGCGCTGGTCGCTGGACAACCGACGAGAAAAGAACGAGCAGCAATCAAATGCGCCTGGGATCGAGGGGAGGCAGCGGCCTGGCCGCTGGCACGCGACGAGGATGCCCACGCCCACAGGCCCAGCGGCCAAGCGGAACTACATTTTTTTTTGAAAAATATACATACTAGGCCTATAAAAATTTGGGCCGCCCAAATTTATGGGCCCTGTGCGGGCAGCACACTTAGCACAACTATGGGCCCGGCCCTGGTCGGACGAAGGACGTGCGAAAGGATATATATAGTAAAGATACAGATTCTTCACTATTGTTCTAGGCTTCTAGCATCATGAAGTTTAAGGTTATCGACATATGAGTCGCACCTTGGAAAAAGTAACAATGCAATGAAAATTCATAAAGAAAACCTCCTGTAATAAAACATCCATAGAAAACATCGTAAGCTTATATAATCCAACATTTTTTGACGCGCCTTTATTTGTTCTATTGTTTCTTAAAGGACATGCCATTTCGTGAAGAGATTGACATACTTAGTGAGTACTGGGACAAGGTTCGTGATGAGATCTTCTATGATAAGAGCATTTTGGTAAGTCTTGTTCCTAATATATGTTGTGTAAATTGTAAGAAGCACCGAATTGTTTTACCTTTTTAGCACATAGAAGTAATTTAGCATTGGAAGCAAAAGCTCAAAAGCTTGATAATAATGACTATTAGTATATTTTATGTTGGAATTACTAGTGTTGACAATTAAATTCTTGTTTCATCCAATGGAGAAAAAGCTAAACACAGAAGAAAATTACTCCCTCTGTAAAGAAATATAAGAGCGTTTAGATCACTACTTTAGTGATCTAAACGCTCTTATATTTTTTTACGGAGGGAGTACTCACTATGTAGTTAAATATGATTTCCATGTGTTTTCTCTTCGTTCATTTTGGCTGGAGTTGCAGCATCCAGGAACAGCATCATTGTCATGGACTCTTTGCTCTAAGGCTCACCATGCTGCAGTATTGGCTTCCAAGGTGGTGGTAAGCACATTTCACCCCCCCCCCCCCCCAGAACACAACCACACCTACCTTGTACTTATTTTTTTGATGTCCATTGTCCCCTTCGCAAGTATACCATTTAATTTATCTTCTGAGATAATTCCAGGATTGTGCGCTTTTAAGACATGGTATGGAGGAGATTTCTGTGCATACAACAAAGCAGGCAAGTCTCTACCTTTTTTTTTTCTCAAATTACATTTAAAATTATAATGCTATAGGAGTACATACTAACCCCATTCCTAAAACAGATTATGCGGACGTATGTGAGCGTCTTTGTTAGCACGGCTGAGGACAGCCACCATAAGAAGGTTAGAATGGAAACTATTTTTTCCTTTCTTGGTGCACTTCAAGGTATGGCATCGATAAGCCACATACTGGTCCAAGATACCCTAGCGCTTATCGGGAGTAAAGATACTTGTTCGGATTACAAGATAGATGAGTCCGGTATAGATAGAGCTCACCTTGAGTATCAGGTGGAAATGAACAATTTGAAAGATATGCTCACCTTGGCGCACAGGCGCGGGCTTCCTTATTTATACAGGGTATGTAGGATGATAATATTCTCTTTTGATCTTCGCCTCATATTTCTGATGCTTGATGCCCCCCTAATGTTTGAATCATGCAGATTCTGGCGCCCACGCTGCATCTTGCAGTGGCGCGTACAAAAACGTGTGTTCTGAAGATGACTGCCACACGCGAAATGGCACTAGGCCACCACCTACCAGGTGAATATATATGCATCGTCTGTTGTTTCTTTTTCACCACAGTTTAAGTAAGAACAAGTGAACCATCCACCGTTTATATCGATCCTTAAGTTGCTACTCGTCACGTGCAACAGGTGCGCCCAAGGCGCCAGATGATTCATGATGGGAGCCAAACAAATAAACACCAGCGCTTCAGGGATGTGAAAGTGAAGTATATACTGCCTAGTCTACCCATGTTGCCCTTGAAGTGCACGCTACCAAGTCCCAACCAAGGGCAAATTTGGTTGTGTAATTAAAAGTGACTCAAAGTCAATCATGTACTCCCTCCGTCCGAAAATACTTGTCATTAAAATGGACAAAAAGGGATGCATCTAGAACTAAAATACATCTAGATACATCCCCTTTTATTCATTTTGATGACAAGTATTTCCGGACGGAGGGAGTAGCAAAGAAGTTGGTTCTCATTAACGTAGATTGAAACTCATCTCAAGTTCTTTGTCAGATTGTGATATTAATATCGTAATGCTATGGCCACCCTTGATGGCGAATGCATACAACTCCCTCCGTTCTTAAATATAAGTCTTTTTAGAGATTACACTATGGACTACATACGGAGCAAAATGAGTGAATGTACATTCTAAAATATGTCTATATACATCTGTATGTAGTTTGTAGTGGAATCTCTAAAAAGACTTATATTTAGTAACGGAGGGAGTATAATTAAGCCTTTCTAGAGATTTTAATAGGGACTACATATGAATGTATATAGACATATTTTAGAGTGTAGATTCACCCATTTTGCTACGTATGTAGTCCCTTTTGAAATCTCTAGAAATACTTATATTTAGGAACGGAGGAAGTAGTAGACACTTGGATCTCTTGCACGTCTTCTCAAAGCCTACTAAAGCCCTTTAGGAAATATATTTAGCCTCGAAAAAGTAGAATCTGAAACAAATAGCCATCTCAAATCAGCTTATATGGCAAAGCTCCAATCAGATTCGCCCATATTTAGTGTATTTTCCTTAAGCGTGTGATGGTGTACTTCAGTGGCAAAGTGAATTCACGGCCCGTTTCGAAGCCCGTTGAAGCTGAAACAAACAAACAAAGCTTAAGGGTTTGCTAGTACTACCTTCCTTCGCCCCCTCTCTACTGCACGAGGCCATTGGGCAAGCCCTCGTGATTGGTGTTGAAGGTGGTGGCTATGCCTTCTCTTCGGTGTTTGTTCATCTTGACGGTGAGCCGCACACTCATGTCTGGCGGAGGGACTACCATGGGGCGGCGGTGCCATTGCTAGCTAGAAAAAAAGGGGTTCATCGAGGGGTTGTACTGTAGTTCCAATTAATTGAGGTGTGTTCTATATCTAGTGGATTTGTTGAGGCTTGGTGGTGCTGTTGCATTTGTTGTGCTCCTTAGAGCATCTTTTACCAATCTCTTATAATTTAGGACCCTATATATACTCTTATTCTTTATATAACTCCTTGTATTTGCTCAGCTACATAAAAACGGATCCACGGTCAGTCCGAGACAAATGTTTCCGTTCGTATGTACATTCCACACAATCGATCCAAGGAATATGTTTTCGTTCGTATGTACATCCCACATGGTCAATCCAAAAAGTAGCCGATCTCCTAAACTTAACTCCCTAAAAAAGGCCAAGTATTTCTAGTTTTAGTTTACGTACTATATTTCAACTCCATATTCACACACATATTAAATCATAGGACTGTGCTAACGACCAGTCGACTGGTCGTTAGCGACAGATCCAGACGATTCCACCCACGTACGATCCGCTTCTCTCGATGTGGGAATCGATACAGTAGTTCACAACCACCCGGTCTAGATTGAGCCGGTGATTAGATTAAGGTTAGGTAGTATTTGTACTGCTACTTAGCGTGACCTGGAAACGAATAATTTTTCTTCTTTCCTTTTATATTTTTTATCCTATATAGATGGCCCGGCCGCTCTGGTAATTTTAACGTAGTAAAAATTGTTGACATATCATGGTAGCTTCGTTGTAAAAAGCATGCCAGGTACACAAGTTTTTTTTTGCGAGGGTACAAAAGTTATCAACCATTTGGTGCGTAACTTATCATGCTTTTTATACATAAGTTACCGGGGAATATTTTAAATATTTTTTCTTGGGTCAGGGATACGGCTGGGTGTTGTACAAAATTATTATACTTTGCAGTCTGTAAAAATCATGATATTTACACAAAAGTTATCAAGAGATGTTTTTAAAAACTTTTTTTTAGGTCAACGTTATCGTGGTGTTTGTACATAAGTTATCATGACAGCGGTATATCAATTATCATACTATTTACATAGTAATTATCAGGGTACATTTCAAGCACCCCTCGCGTTGAAATATCACCGTCATATTTGTATCTAAATTATCAGGGCTGCAGTGCATAAATTATCATGTCATTTACACAACAGTTATCGGAGTAATGTTTTCCAAAGAGAAAAATTTCAAAGTCAAAGTTATCAGCTATGTTGTGTGTATATTATGATGTTATTTGCACAGAAATTACCGGGGTATGATTTCCAACAACTTTTATCCTAGGGTCAAAGGAGTTACCACGATGTTCGTACGTGGGTTATCAGCTTTGTTGTGTGTATACTACCATCTTATTTACACAGAATTTATCAGGGGTTGTTTTTCAATATTTTTCCTCGGGTCAAATGGTTACCAGAGTGTTTGCAAGTGAGTTATCAACTTTGTTGTGTCTATATTATCATGTTATTTACATACAAGTTACCGGACTAGATTATTTAACATTTTTTGGGTAGAAAGGTTACCATGGTGCTTGTACGCGAGTTATCATCTTTGTTTTTCTTATATTACCATGATATTTGCACAAAAGTTACCGGGGTATTGTTTTCAACAACTTTCATTCTGGGGTTAAAAGAATTACCGTAGTGTTTGTATGTGAGTTATCGGCTCTATTGTGCGTATATTACTATCATATTACATAAAAGTTACAGGGGTTTGTTTCTCCACTAAATTTTTCCCCAGTCAAAAGTTACCGGCTCTATTGTGTGACCATGGTTGTGTGTTATATTGTCAGATCGTGCGTAAATTACTGTGTTATTTACACAAAATTGATGTGTATATTATCCTGTTGTTTAGACAGAAGTTATCGGGATATGTTTCAATATTTTTTTCCGGGTCAAAATTACCAATGGTATTTGTATGTAAATTATCACATCTACTCTGCATAATCGTGCTATTTACCCATAAGTTATCACGGTCTTTGCATCATAATTTACTAGGTCCGCATGTGTCAAATACCATGCTATTTACACACAAATTCCCGGTTTTGTCGCCTGAGAGAAACGGATCGAGTTGTTTTTTCCTCTCCACTCATTTAATAAGTTATAAAAACATGTAATCTTCGTGTAAAACCAGAAGAGAGAGTTAGCTCAGTTGGTAGCGTGCTATGGCCTCAACCAACAGGTTCTAGGTTCGATTACTGCTAGCGCCCTTTTTTTCTTTTCCACGTATGAGACTGAAAAAAAAGCAGATCGATTGTTGCGCGGGAGACTCGAAAAAAAAATTGAATCGAGCGATTGTTGCGCGGGATGAGCGGATCGAGCGGTCGCCGGATCGTACGTGCCTGTTGCAAACCACCAGTCGGCAGGAAAATAGCATTGTCGTAAATCATAACATAATAATTAAGGTTCACATAGTTCACGAATATTACAAATTAAAAGTTTACAAACCAAATTATTCAAAGTCATTCACACGGAAGGGTTCGAACGAAGTAAAGAGCATGATAAAAGCATAACTATGAAGTGCTATGGAGTAGTCACTGATGTTGGGTGCTCAATGCTATGATGCGCTGTGAGGAATCTTTATATCTTGTTTGCATCGTGCTCTGGCTCAACAGGATCTCCATTGGAGATGTACCGAAAGTTCTCTGGCATGTCTCTCTCATCTTCAATTATCATGTTATGTGAGATGATGTAACATGTTATTATTTGCCATAGGTCCTTTGGGTTCCAATACTCGGAAGGGCCCCAAATAATGTCAAAGCGCTTTTGAAGCACACCGAAAGCTCTGTGGGGTGAGGAGGGTGCAGGCACGGGGTGGAGGGCAAAAGTTTTACTCCACGGGTAGGCGGCCGAGTATGTTTGAGAGTCGGGACGGCCGCGGAGTAAAAATCTACTCCTCTAACGCAGATAAGGGACCGGCTAGGTAGGGTTTAGAGGAGAAGAATCAATCTTTTACTCCTATAACGCCTTTTAGGGGATCGGTTAGAGATGATCTTAGGTCGCGCGTTTCGTGGTGCCTGCTCGTGAGTTGGCCTCTGGTTCGGTCCTGACTTGGCGGTGTGCAAAGTTCGGAGATCGGGCCCTTCCCTATATGGATGGCCACTAGGTCTTCATGTAAAAGGTTGCCAAGTTGTCTCGGTTAATGATCTACCGGCATGATCGATGCCGGTATCAGCATTGCGTCTCTTCTACTGAACAAGATGGCGCTAGGTGTCAGAAAGGAGACATAACAGAGTCTTGGCATGTTTGGTTGTGCAACACTAGGCCAATCATTGAGGCATGTAATTGTGCTGAAGTATAAAGTACGAGGTGTGTGAGACATGTGTGGGTAGAAAAAAATGAAATAAAATCTGATTTCTTTCCTCTTCTATGTTTCTCATGTTCTTCCCCTCCCAGGTCCTCTCTCTGTCTCTACGAATTATCTACTAGTCATGATCTGATCCTAGGCTCGGTCATCATAGTTGGAATGAGATACTGAGTTGAATCCGATGCGTCTTCGGATTCCCTCAATCATACATGTAAATCCTGAGGACTGTCGTTGGTCGCCTCATGGCTTGATCGCCATAAATTCGAAATTGGGTGGGGAGGCACGACAGCTCCAAGTGTCAGAATCGCGCTTTTGAATCGGATCAGAGCTCCGATGGTAGGATCGCAAATCATAGAATCTTCACTATCAGGATCGTAGAAACGTAGATTTAATGAACTAAAATCGTAGAATCATAGGGGTTAGTTCGGATCGTAAAGTCATAGAATCGTATAACAGAATCGCGATTCTAACAACCTTGGCTCCAATGGAAGCGAACCATTTTTATCATAGCGACACACAATAAAGTCACCCTCTCCCACGGACTGAATTCGCAAATTTAAAATCTCCTCGGCATCATGGGGATAGAACAAGTGCCTAATCAAATTTTCATCCCATCTTCTTGTCCCGCTTATGAATAATTCACACACCCAATTCAGTCTAGATTGCTCATAACGCTCCTTGGTATGTTGAGTATGCTAATTATATTGTTGCTAAATATATACCACCTAGCTTCACATACCAACAAAAGAAAAAGTTCTTCTATGATTTAAGACATTACTTTTGGGATGATCCACATCTTTATAAAGAAGGAGTAGATGGTATTATTAGACGTTGTGTACCTGAGCATGAACAGGGACAAATCTTACGGAAATGTCACTATGAAGCTTATGGAGGGCATCATGCGGGAGATAGAACTGCTCACAAGGTATTGCAATCTGGTTTTTATTGGCCTACTCACTTCAAGGATGCCCTTAAGTTTGTTTTATCTTGTGATGAATGTCAAAGAATTGGTAATATTGGTAAGGGTCAGGAAATGCCTATGAATTATTCTCTTGTTGTTGACCCATTGATGTTTGGGCATTTTACTACATGTGACCTTTTCCTTCCTCTAATGGGTATACACATATTTTGGTTGTTGTTGATTATGTTACTAAGTGGGTAGAAGCTATTACAACCAGTAGTGCCGATCACAACACCTGTATTAAAATGCTTAAGGAAGTCATTTTACCAAGATTTGGAGTCCTTAGATATTTAATGACTGATGATGGTTCACATTGTATTCATGGTGCTTTCCGTAAAATGCTTGCTGATGTCAACCATAGAATTGCATCACCCTATCATCCTCAGTCTAGTGGTCAAGTTGAACTTAGCAATAGAGAAATAAAGATAATATTACAAAAAAACTGTCAATAGGTCTCGGAAGAATTGGTCTAAGAAATTAGATGATGCACTTTAAGCTTATAGAAAAGCATATAAAAATCCTATGGGTATGTCTCCTTATAAAATGGTTTATGGAAAAGCTTGTCATTTGCCTCTTGAGTTAGCACATAAAACATACTGGGCAATTAAAGAACTCAACTATGATTTCAAACTTTCCAGTGAAAAGAGGTTATTTGATATTATCTCAGTAGATGATGGAGAACCTAAGCCTATGAAAATGCCAACTTATTTAAAGAAAAAGTTAAAAGATGGCATGATAAGAGAATCCAAAAGCGTGAGTTTAAGGTTGGAGAATATGTTCTTGTGTACAACTCTCGTTTCAGATTCTTTGCAGGCAAACTTCTCTCCAAATGGGAAGGACCATATGTTATCGAGGAGGTTTATCGATCTGGAGCCATCAAAATAAATAATGCCTACTAACCTGAAGGTTGTCAACGGGCAAAGAATAAAACATTATATCTCAGGTACGCTCATTAATGTGGTAAGCAATATTATCCAAACTATGACACCGAAAGAACACTATAAAGGAAACCTTCCGGAATACCCCAGAATCGTGAAAAAAGAGGAGGTACGTGATACGGTAAGTAAACGGACTCCGAAAAATCCGCAAAAATATTTTCTGTCAGTTTGGAATATAATAAAAATTAGGAAAATAAGAAACAACTAGGAAGCCACACCTGGTGCGCACAAGACACCAGGGAGCGCCTGGCTCGGGTACCTTCCTGTCTCTGTTTTTCTTCCGTTTGCTTGTTTCCCAAGATAAAAAATCTTTATATACCCCCCGAACCTATTGACCTCCGTATTGCGGAGAAATCTTATGTTCTTCTTTCTTGTTGTTTTCTTTCAGATCTGTTAAGCCAAGCATCATGTCTACTCCCTCCAACAATGTAGAAGAGAATGCTTGGCTGATGAAGGTTTAATTGAAGAGAGAAGAACCCAAAGAAGCCTTCAAGGGGGCCAAGATCAAGGAAGTTACTGGAGATCAAGCGCCAATGGTTGAGCAAGTTGTGCCTGCTAAGGAGGAAGAAGAAGATATCCTTAAACTTTACTATGATCATCTTACCCCACTGAGATTGAAGCTTTCCGGATCATCGAAACGGCTCGTGTGCAAAATAAATATCTTACTCGTGAAAATATTCTATTGCAAGAGCACATCATCGCCCTTCAGAGCGTCATCCATAGATTGGAGTACATTTTGAGCCTGAAGGTTAAGATCGCTACTACTTCATCACCATCACCTCCTTCTCCATCACTAAAGGAAGTTTGAGTGTCGGGTATGGGCACTCCCATTGGCTTGTGCCAAGCTTGGGGGAGGTGCCCCGGTATCATATCACCTCCATTATCTTTTGCCTTTACTTATCATAGTTCGATCCATAGTTATCTTTTGCTTTAGATGAATGAAAGTTTAGTTCGATCATTTCTTTTCGAGTGTTTGCTTAGTGTTCCATCCTTGTAATCATGTGCGAGATATATAATGAAGTTTAGTTTGAGTTTTTTTTCTTTACTTCCATGTTCAATAGAAATAAAGGGAATAAATGAAAAAGATCATATGCTAATCTTATGGTAAGTAATGGCATCACATAAGGAAGAGTATAAGCAGAACATTTTATTGGATATTGACAAACATAGCATTGGCAATGATGCAATTCATGAAAGAACCAATAAGGGAAGAGAAGATTCACATGCAAATAAACTAGCTTGGACATCTTTTGTGATTGTGAGCCCTCATCAAAATATTATATGCCAAAATTGTTGATGTTGGACAAGGAACACAATGTAATGATTCATGTTTGCTCATATTCACATAGAAGTTATATTGTCATAGATCCTTTAACATGTGGTGCTTGCCCCCCATCTTTGCTAGCCGAAAATTCCGCACTAAGTAGAGATACTACTTGTGCATCCAAAAACCCTTAAACCCACATCTTGTTTTGAGAGTCCACCATACCTACCTATGGATTGAGTAAGATCCTTCAAGTAAGTTTTCATCGGTGCAATAAGGCAATAAAAATTGCTTCTAAAAGTGTTGGATCGTTAGTGTAAGAGAAAATTGAGCGTTGTATGAACTTGTGATGGCAAAGAATAAAAGCGACATACTGCATAATAAAGGTTTCTATCATAAGGGGCAATATAACGTGACGTTCTTTTACACTAAGAGACTGAGCATACAAACAAAAAGCGCATGGTAACCTCTACTTCCCTCTGGGAAGGGCCTATCTTTTACTTTTATGTATTTACTTTTATGCAAGAGTCAAAGTATTTCCCTCTATTCCTTTTTATTTTCTCTTTTGGCAAGCATCATGTGGTGAGGAAAGATCTAGGCACATATATCCAATTGGATATGGGTGGCATGAATTATTATTGTTAACATCACCCTTGAGGTGAATACGTTGGGAGGCGAAACTATAAGCCCCTATCTTTCTATGTGTCCGGTTGAAACTTTTTGCTCATGTGTATGCAGCGAGTGTTAGCAATCATAGAAGACTATATGATGGTTGAGCATGTGGACTTGCCAAAAGGCTCCGATGCGTGACCCTTCCCTGAAAAGACAATGAATTGTAGTTGCAAAGTTGACTGAGAACATAGTTTGTTAGTTTTAAATGGAGTTTATGCTTTATACTTCGATGTTGTGATGAATTGTTACTTATTCATGCAAAGTTATATGATAAAAGTTTATGATAACAATTCTATGATAAAGTTTTATGTTAAACCTTGTTGCTATTATAATAATTTACATGATGCTTCTATGTCTGTATTTTGTTTTTATCGACCTCTCTCTCTCTCTCTCTAAGCATGTGGACATGTTTTTCGATTTCGGTTTTCGCTTGAGGACAAGCGAGGTCTAAGCTTGGGGGGTTTGATACGTCCATTTTGCATCATGTTTTCCTACTGTTATTTATAATGTTTTTATGCATAATAATGCTTTTTGGAGTAATTCTAATGACTTTTCTCTCATAATATGCAAGGTTCACACAAAGAGGGGGAATATCGGCAATTGGAATTCTGGACCTGAAAAAGCTACGTCAAGCCACCTATTCTGCACAACTCCAAATGAGCTGAAACTTCACGGGGATTTTTTATGGAATAAATAAGAATTTTTGGAGCAAATAACTATTTGAGGGGGGCCTCCAGGTGGGCACAACCCACCTGGGCGCGCCAGGGAGCCTAGGTGCGCCCTGGTAGGTTGTGCCCTCCTCGGCCCACCTCCGGTGCCCATCTTCTTGTATATAAGTCATTTTGACTTAGAAAAAATGAGGAGAGGACTTTCGGGACAAAGCGCCGCCGTCTCGAGGCAGAACTTGGGCAGTGGCACTTTTGCCCTTTGGCGGAGCGATTCCGCCGGGGGAACTTCCCTCCCGAAGGGGGAAATCATCGTCATCATCATCACCAACTACTCTCCCATCTTGGGGAAGGCAATCTACATAAACATCTTCAACAACACCATCTCCTCTCAAACCATAGTTCATCACTTGTGTTCAATCTTTGTACCAGAACTATTGGTTGGTGCTTGTGTGTGACTACTACTGTTGATTACTATATGGTTTATTTGGTGGAAGATTATATGTTCAGATCCATTATGCTATTTAATACCCCTCTGATCTTGAGCAGGGATTATCATTTGTGAGTAGTTACTTTTGTTCCTGAGGTCATGGCAGAAATCTTGTTGCAAGTAATCATGTGAACTTGATATGTGTTTGATATTTTGATGGTATGTATGTTGTGATTCCCTTAGTGGTGTCATGCGAACGTCGACTACATGACACTTCACCATACTTTGGCCTAAGGGAATGCATTGTGGAGTAGTTATTAGATGAGGGCTTGCGAGAGTGATAGAAGCTTAAACCCTAGTTTATGCGCTATTCCGTAAGGGGCTGATTTGGATCCAATAGTTTAATGCTATGGTTACATTTATTCTTAATACTTTTCTCGTAGTTGGGGATACTTATGAGGGGGTTAATCATAAGTAGGAGGTTTGTTCAAGTAAGAACATCACCTAAGCACCGGTCCACCCACATATCAAATTATCAAAGTAGAGAACACAAATCAAACCAACATGATGAAAGTGATTGGATGAAATTCCCGTGTACCCTCAAGAACACTTTGCTTATCATAAGAGACTGTTTTGGCCTGTCCTTTGCCTCAAAAGGACTGGGCTACCTTGCTGCACTTTTGTTATCGTTGCCGTTACTTGCTTGTTACAAATTACCTTGCTATCAAATTACTTGTTACTTATAATTTCAGTGCTTGCAGACATTACCTTGCTGAAAACCGCTTGTCATTTCCTTCTGCTCCTTGTTGGGTGACACTCTTACTTAACGAAAGGACTACTATTGATACCCTATACTTGTGGGTCATCAACCACCATCACGACCGAGGTCTCACCTAGTTTAGGTTGTCGCGAGCAAACATCTCCTTCTGCCGGTTCGCGAACCAAGCCTTCCTCTCCGTTGACATGTTGTTCTTGTCGATGCTCATCAACGCTAGTGCCACCTCCTTGGCTTTTGTGTCAGCATTGGTGGCCTTGATCTCTAGCTTCTTGAGTTGAGTAGCCTCCTCCATGTCAAGCTTCCTCTTCTTCACGGTCTCCTCCATGTCAATCTTCTTCATTTGAAGGTCTAGGTATATCTTCATTTGCTCCTCCTTCCCTTTGCTCCTCCTCTCCCCCGCACTTCCTTTTGGATCATCATGTTCTCCAAAGTTCCTTGCAAGGCTATAGAAGACGCATCACGCTTCTCATCGGCCTTCGAGCTTGTCTTTCCCCTCGGCCTCTTGAGCACGTCTCCCTCATCAGCCACGATCACCTTCTCTCATCTCTTCTTCTTAATAGCATTGTATTGGTCTTTGAACTTGGGGCAATCTTTGATGAGCACCCAACAATGCGTGAGAGTGAATGGCTTGTCTTTGTGTCGGGCCTTAAAGGCTTCCAAAAATTGGAATGCCTACACAATCAAACATGCGGCCACAATTATAACATGAAAGTACATACAATGCATGAAACTTAAATGGCATGCCAACATGAATGGACACACAATGAAAAAGCAACAGGTTCATACCAAGTCACCAAGGCCTAGGCCGCTCACGGGGCGGGCTTTGACACTCTCAAGCGCGGCACAATATTTGTTGCATTCTTGTTGGATGAATCCCCACCTTTTTTGGATTGAATTGATGTCGCGGGTGCTTTGAATTGGTAGGGGGGATTTCTTTGCTCATGAAAGTTCTTGTTATCTTGTCCAAAAGATGGCTCCTTTTTTCTCGGCGTCTTTGATTGGATCTTGGCCGATTTCCTTCCAAATCTCGCAAATCAAAGTGTCCTCAACTTGCCTATATGATCCCGTGCGGATGTTTTTCCTCCTCTTTTGTGCTTCAGCCTTTTTGGTGAGCTCGTTGATAAACAACAATGGCTCTGCGGAAATGTCGACCTCTTCTTCTTCATCTTCACAATACAAGTCATCATCTTCATTCCACGAGTTGCCATGGTCGTCCTCATCGCCATCATCATGGTGTTGGGGAACGTGGTAATTTCAAAAAAATTCCTACGATCACGCAAGATCTATCTAGGAGATGCATAGCAACAAGAGGGGTGATACGTCCATTTTGCATCATGCTTTTATATCGATATTTATTGCATTATGGGCTGTTATTTCACGTTATGTCACAATACTTATGGCTATTTTCTCTTATTTTACAAGGTTTACATAAAGAGGGAAAATGCCAGCAGCTGGGATTCTGGGCTGGAAAAGGAGCAAATATTGGAGACTTATTCTCACAGCTCCAAAAGTCCCAAACTCCATGAAAGTCATTTTTGGAATTAATGATAATTATTCAGCGGAAGAAATACGAGGGGGCCACCCACCGTCCCACGCAGTGGGGCGCGCCCCCGCCCGTGGGCCACCCGGCAGCCCTCTGGTGCCCATCTTCTCCTATATGAAGTCTTTTACCTGGAAAAATCATAAGCAAGCTTACGGGATGAAACTCCGCCACGAGGCGTAACCTTGGCGGAACCAATCTAGGGCTCCGTCGGAGCTGTTCTGTCGGGGAAACTTCCCTCCGGGAGGGGGAAATCATCATCATCATCATCACCAACGATCCTCTCATCGGGAGGCGGTCAATCTCCATCAACATCTTCACCTGCACCATCTCCTCTCAAACCCTAGTTCATCTCTTGTATCCAACCTTTGTACCAAAACCTCAGATTGGTACCTGTGGGTTGCTAGTAGTGTTGATTACTCCTTGTAGTTAATGCTAGTTGGTTTATTTGGTGGAAGATCATATGTTCAGATCCTTAATGCATATTAATACCCCTCGATTATGAACATGAATATGCTTTGTGAGTAGTTACATTTGTTCCCGAGGACATGGGTGAAGTCTTGCTATTAGTAGTCATGTGAATTTGGTATTCGCTTCGATATTTTGATGAGATGTATGTTGTCTCTCCTCTAGTGGTGTTATGTGAACGTCGACTACATGACACTTCACCATTATTTGGGCCTAGAGGAAGGCATTGGGAAGTAATAAGTAGATGATGGGTTGCTAGAGTGACAGAAGCTTAAACCCTAGTTTATGCGTTGCTTCGTAAGGGGCTGATTTGGATCCACTTGTTTCATGCTATGGTTAGGTTTACCTTAATACTTCTTTTGTAGTTGCGGATGCTTGCAGTAGGGGTTAATCATAAGTGGGATGCTTGTCCAAGAAAGGGCAGTACCCAAGCACCGGTCCACCCACATATCAAATTATCAAAGTAGAGAACACAAATCAAACCAACATGATGAAAGTGATTGGATGAAATTCCCGTGTACCCTCAAGAACACTTTGCTTATCATAAGAGACTGTTTTGGCCTGTCCTTTGCCTCAAAAGGACTGGGCTACCTTGCTGCACTTTTGTTATCGTTGCCGTTACTTGCTTGTTACAAATTACCTTGCTATCAAATTACTTGTTACTTATAATTTCAGTGCTTGCAGACATTACCTTGCTGAAAACCGCTTGTCATTTCCTTCTGCTCCTTGTTGGGTGACACTCTTACTTAACGAAAGGACTACTATTGATACCCTATACTTGTGGGTCATCAACCACCATCACGACCGAGGTCTCACCTAGTTTAGGTTGTCGCGAGCAAACATCTCCTTCTGCCGGTTCGCGAACCAAGCCTTCCTCTCCGTTGACATGTTGTTCTTGTCGACGCTCATCAACGCTAGTGCCACCTCCTTGGCTTTTGTGTCAGCATTGGTGGCCTTGATCTCTAGCTTCTTGAGTTGAGTAGCCTCCTCCATGTCAAGCTTCCTCTTCTTCACGGTCTCCTCCATGTCAATCTTCTTCATTTGAAGGTCTAGGTATATCTTCATTTGCTCCTCCTTCCCTTTGCTCCTCCTCTCCCCCGCACTTCCTTTTGGATCATCATGTTCTCCAAAGTTCCTTGCAAGGCTATAGAAGACGCATCACGCTTCTCATCGGCCTTCGAGCTTGTCTTGCCCCTCGGCCTCTTGAGCACGTCTCCCTCATCAGCCACGATCACCTTCTCTCATCTCTTCTTCTTAATAGCATTGTATTGGTCTTTGAACTTGGGGCAATCTTTGATGAGCACCCAACAATGCGTGAGAGTGAATGGCTTGTCTTTGTGTCGGGCCTTAAAGGCTTCCAAAAATTGGAATGCCTACACAATCAAACATGCGGCCACAATTATAACATGAAAGTACATACAATGCATGAAACTTAAATGGCATGCCAACATGAATGGACACACAATGAAAAAGCAACAGGTTCATACCAAGTCACCAAGGCCTAGGCCGCTCACGGGGCGGGCTTTGACACTCTCAAGCGCGGCACAATATTTGTTGCATTCTTGTTGGATGAATCCCCACCTTTTTTGGATTGAATTGATGTCGCGGGTGCTTTGAATTGGTAGGGGGGATTTCTTTGCTCATGAAAGTTCTTGTTATCTTGTCCAAAAGATGGCTCCTTTTTTCTCGGCGTCTTTGATTGGATCTTGGCCGATTTCCTTCCAAATCTCGCAAATCAAAGTGTCCTCAACTTGCCTATATGATCCCGTGCGGATGTTTTTCCTCCTCTTTTGTGCTTCAGCCTTTTTGGTGAGCTCGTTGATAAACAACAATGGCTCTGCGGAAATGTCGACCTCTTCTTCTTCATCTTCACAATACAAGTCATCATCTTCATTCCACGAGTTGCCATGGTCGTCCTCATCGCCATCATCATGGTGTTGGGGAACGTGGTAATTTCAAAAAAATTCCTACGATCACGCAAGATCTATCTAGGAGATGCATAGCAACAAGAGGGGTGATACGTCCATTTTGCATCATGCTTTTATATCGATATTTATTGCATTATGGGCTGTTATTTCACGTTATGTCACAATACTTATGGCTATTTTCTCTTATTTTACAAGGTTTACATAAAGAGGGAAAATGCCAGCAGCTGGGATTCTGGGCTGGAAAAGGAGCAAATATTGGAGACTTATTCTGCACAGCTCCAAAAGTCCTGAAACTCCATGAAAGTCATTTTTGGAATTAATGATAATTATTCAGCGGAAGAAATACCTGAGGGGGGCCACCCACCGTCCACGCAGGTGGGGGGCGCGCCCCCTGCCCCGTGGGCCACCTGGCAGCCCTCTGGTGCCCATCTTCTCCTATATGAAGTCTTTTACCCTGGAAAAAATCATAAGCAAGCTTACGGGATGAAACTCCGCCGCCACGAGGCAGAACCTTGGCGGAACCAATCTAGGGCTCCGGCGGAGCTGTTCTGTCGGGGAAACTTCCCTCCGGGAGGGGGAAATCATCATCATCATCATCACCAACGATCCTCTCATCGGGAGGCGGTCAATCTCCATCAACATCTTCACCTGCACCATCTCCTCTCAAACCCTAGTTCATCTCTTGTATCCAACCTTTGTACCAAAACCTCAGATTGGTACCTGTGGGTTGCTAGTAGTGTTGATTACTCCTTGTAGTTAATGCTAGTTGGTTTATTTGGTGGAAGATCATATGTTCAGATCCTTAATGCATATTAATACCCCTCTGATTATGAACATGAATATGCTTTGTGAGTAGTTACATTTGTTCCTGAGGACATGGGTGAAGTCTTGCTATTAGTAGTCATGTGAATTTGGTATTCGTTCGATATTTTGATGAGATGTATGTTGTCTCTCCTCTAGTGGTGTTATGTGAACGTCGACTACATGACACTTCACCATTATTTGGGCCTAGAGGAAGGCATTGGGAAGTAATAAGTAGATGATGGGTTGCTAGAGTGACAGAAGCTTAAACCCTAGTTTATGCCTTGCTTCGTAAGGGGCTGATTTGGATCCACTTGTTTCATGCTATGGTTAGGTTTACCTTAATACTTCTTTTGTAGTTGCGGATGCTTGCAGTAGGGGTTAATCATAAGTGGGATGCTTGTCCAAGAAAGGGCAGTACCCAAGCACCGGTCCACCCACATATCAAATTATCAAAGTAATGAACGCGAATCATATGAGCGTGATGAAAACTAGCTGGACGATAATTCCCATGTGTCCTCGGGAGCGCTTTTCTCATTATAAGAACTTGTCCAGGCTTGTCCTTTGCTACAAAAAGGATTGGGCCACCTTGCTGCACTTTATTTACTTCCATTGCTTGTTACCCGTTACAAATTATCTTATCACAAAACTATCTGTTACCTATAATTTCAGTGCTTGCAGAGAATACCTTACTAAAAACCGCTTGTCATTTCCTTCTGCTCCTCATTGGGTTCGACACTCTTACTTATCGAAAGGACTACGATAGATCCCCTACACTTGTGGGTCATCAAGACTCTTTTCTGGCGTCGTTGCCGGGGATTGAAGCGCCTTTGGTGAGTGGAACTTGGTAAGGAAACATTATATAGTGTGCTGAAATTTACTGTCACTTGTTACTATGGAAACTAATCCTTTGAGGGGCTTTTCGGGGTATCTTCACCCCGACCACTAGAGCAAAGAGTTGCTCCTCAACCTACTGGACCTACTAAAAATGTTTACTTTGAAATTCCTGCGGGTATGGTAGAGAAACTGCTAGCTAATCCCTTTGCATGAGATGGAATATTACATCCCGGTTTACACCTTATCTATGTGGATGAAGTTTGTGGATTATTTAAGCTTGCAGGCATGCCCGATGATGTTGTTAAGAAGAAGGTCTTCCCTTTTTCTTTGAAGGGAGATGCACTGACATGGTATAGGCTATGTGATGATATGGGATCCTGGGACTATAAACGATTGAAATTGGAATTTCACCAGAAGGTTTATCCTATGCATCTTGTTCATCGTGATCGTAATTATATATATAATTTTTGGCCTCACGAAGGAGAAAGCATCGCTCAAGCTTGGGGGAGGCTTAAGTCAATGTTATATTCATGCCCCAATCATGAAATCTCAAGAGAAATGATTATTCAAAAAAATTATGCTCGACTTTCTCTCAGTAATCACACCATGCTCGATACTTCTTGTGTTGGTTCTTATATGATGAAGACTATTGAATTCAAGTGGGATTTATTGGAAAGAATTAAACGCAACTCTGAAGATTGGGGTTCCGATGATGGTAAGGAGTCAGGTATGACACCTAATTTTGATTGTGTTAAATCTTTTATGGATACTGATGCTTTTCGTGGATTTAGCACTAAATATGGACTTGACTCTGAGATAGTAGCTTCCTTCTGTGAATCATTTGCTACTCATGTTGATCTCCCTAAGGAGAAGTGGTTTAAATATAATCCTCCCACTGAAGTAAGAGTAGTTGCACCTGTTACAGTTGAAGAAAAGACTATCACTTATAATGATCCTATTGTTCCTACTACTTATGTTGAGAAACCACCTTTCCCTGTTAGGATAAAGGATCATGCTAAAGCTTCAACTGTGGTTTGTAAGAGTAATACTAGAACATATACACCTCCTGAGCAAATTAAAGTTGAACCTAGTATTGCTATAGTTAAAGATCTATTGGCTGATAATATTGATGGGCATGTTATTTATTTCTGTGAACAGGCTGCTAACATTGCTATACCCGATGCTAAGATACACAGACCTGTTGTAGGCATGCCTGCTATTTCTGTTAAAATAGGAGATCATTGTTATCATGGCTTATGTGATATGGGTGCTAGTGCTAGCGCAATACCTCATTCCTTATACAAAGAAATTATGCATGATATTGCACCTGCTAAGATAGAAGAAAGAAATTGATGTTACCATTAAGGTTGCCAATAGAGATACTATTTCACCAATTGGGATTGTTAGAGATGTTGAAGTCTTGTGTGGGAAAGTTAAATATCCTGCTGATTTTCTTGTTCTTGGTTACCCACAAGATAACTTTTTTCCCATTATGTTTGGTAGACCCTTCTTGAATACTGTTAATGCTAAGATTGATTGTGAAAAATATGTTGTTACTATTGGGTTAGGGGATATGTCTCATGAGTTTAATTTTGCTAAGTTTCGTAGACAACCCCATGATAAAGAATTGCCTAGTAAGGATGAAATTATTGGTCTTGCTTCTTTGCCGTGCCTCCTACTGATCCGTTAGAACAATATTTGCTAGACCATGAAAATGATATGTTTATGAATGAAAGAAGGGAGATAGATGAAGTATTCTTTAAACAGGGTCCTATTTTGAAACACAACTTGCCTGTTGAAATCTTAGGGGATCCTCCACCACCCAAGGGTGTTCCCGTGTTTGAGCTTAAACTATTACCTGATACTCTTAAATATGCTTATCTTGATGAAAAGAAGATATATCCTGTTATTATTAGTGCTAACTTTTCAGAGAAGGAAGAGGAAAGATTATTGAAAATTCTGAAGAAGGATCGTGCTGCTATTGGATATACTCTTGATGATCTTAAGGGCATTAGTCCCACCTTGTGCCAACACAAAATAAAATTGGAAGAAGATGCCAAACCAGTTGTTGATCACCAATGACGGTTAAATCCTAAGATGAAAGAAGTGGTAAGGAAGGAAATACTAAAGCTCCTCGAGGCAGGTATAATTTATCCTGTTGCTGATAGTCAGTGGGTAAGTCATGTCCATTGTGTCCCTAAGAAGGGAGGTATTACTGTAGTTCCTAATGATAAAGATGAATTGATCCCGCAAATAATTATTACAGGTTATAGGATGGTAATTGATTTCTGTAAATTAAATAAAGCTATTAAGAAAGATCATTACCCTTTACCTTTTATTGATCAAATGCTAGAAAGACTATCCAAACATACACATTTCTGCTTTCTAGATGGTTATTCTGGTTTCTCTCAAATACATGTGTCTGTGAACGATCAAGCAAAGACTACTTTTACTTGCCCTTTCGGTACTTTTGCTTATAGACGTATGCCTTTTGGTTTATGTAATGCACCTGCTACCTTTCAAAGATGCATGATGGCTATGTTCTCTGACTTTTATGAAAACATTTGTGAGGTATTCATGGATGATTTCTCCGTCTATGGATCCTCTTTTGATGATTGCTTGAGCAACCTTGATCGAGTTTTGCAGAGATGCGAAGATACTAGTCTTGTTTTGAATTGGGAGAAGTGCCACTTTACGGTTAATGAAGACATTGTCTTGGGGCATAAAATTTCTGAAAGAGGTATTGAAGTTGATAAAGCTAAAGTTGATGCTATTGAAAAGATGTCGTGTCCCAAGGACATTAAAGGTATACGAAGTTTCCTTGGTCATGCCAGTTTTTATAGGAGGTTCATTAAGGACTTTTCTAAAATCTCTAGGCCTCTAGCTAATCTATTACAAAAAGATATTCCTTTTGTCTTTGACGATGATTGTGTAGAAGCGTTTGAAATACTTAGGAAAGCTTTGATTTCCGCACCTATTGTTCAGCCACCTCATTGGAATTCACCCTTTGAAATTATGTGTGATGCTAGCGACTATGCTGTAGGGGCTGTTCTAGGACAAAGAATTGATAAGAAATTAAATGTTATTCAATATGCTAGTAAAACTCTAGACACTACATAGAGAAATTATGCTACTACTGAAAAAGAATTCTTAGCAGTTGTATTTGCTTGTGATAAGTTTAGACCTTATATTATTGATTCTAAAGTAACTATTCACACTGATCATGCTGCTATTAAATATCTTATGGAAAAGAAAGATGATAAACTTAAACTTATTAGATGGGTTCTCTTGCTACAAGAATTTGATTTGCATATTATTGATAGAAAGGGAGCTGTGAACCCCGTTGCAGACAACTTGTCTAGGTTAGAGAATGTTCTTGATGACCCACTACCTATTAATGATAGCTTTCCTGATGAACAATAGCTGTCATAAATGCTTCTCATACTCCTCCATGGTATGCTGATTATGCTAATTACATAGTTACTAAATTTATACCACCTATTTTCACATACCAGCAAAAGAAAAAGTTCTTTTATGATTTAAGACATTACTTCTGGGATGACCCACACCTTTATAAAGAAGGAGTAGATGGTGTTATTAGACGTTGTGTACTTGAGCATGAACAGGAACAGATCCTGCGTAAGTGTCACTCCGAGGCATATGGAAGACACCACGTTGGAGATAGAACTGCACATAAGGTATTGCAATCCGGTTTTTATTGGCCTACTCTCTTCAAAGATGCCCGTAAGTTTGTCATGTCTTGTGATGAATGTCAAAGAATTGGTAATATTAGTAGACATCAAGAAATTCCTATGAATTATTCTCTTGTTATTGAACACATATTTTAGTTGTTGTTGATTACGTTACTAAGTGGGTAGAAGTTATTCCAACTAGTAGTGCTGATCATAACACCTCTATTAAGATGCTTAAAGAAGTTATTTTTCCGAGGTTTGGAGTCCCTAGATATCTCATGACTGATGGTGGTTCACATTTTATTCATTGGTGCTTTTCGTAAAATGCTTGCTAAGTATGATGTTAATCATAGAACTGCATCTCCATATCACCCACAGTCTGTGGTCAAGTAGAATTGAGTAACAGAGAGCTCAAATTAATTTTGCAAAAGACTGTTAATAGATCAAGAAAGAATTGGTCCAAGAAACTTGATGATGCATTATGGGCTTATAGAACTGCATATAAAAATCCTATGGGTATGTCTCCATATAAAATGGTTTATGTAAAAGCATGTCACTTACCTCTCGAACTAGAGCATAAGGCATGTTGGGCCATTAAAGAGCTCAAATATGATTTCAAACTTGCTGGTGAGAAGAAGTTATTTGATATTAGCTTGCTTGATGAATGGAGAACCCAAGCATATGAGAATGCCAAGCTGTTTAAAGAAAAAGTTAAAAGATGGCATGACAAAAGGATACAAAAGCGTAAGTTTAACGTAGGTGATTATGTGTTGCTATTCAACTCTCGTTTACGATTTTTTGCAGGAAAGCTTCTCTCTAAATGGGAAGGTCCTTACGTTATCGAGGAGGTCTATCATTCCGGTGCCATAAAAATCAACAACTTCGAAGGTACAACTCCGAAGGTGGTGAACGGTCAAATAATCAAACATTATATCTTAGGTAATCCTATAAATGTTGAAACTAATATTATTGAAACCGTAACCTCGGAGGAATACATAAGGGACACTTTCCAGAACGTTTCAGACTTAGGTATGTGGTACGGTAAGTAAACCGACCCCAAAACAATTCTAATAGCAATTTTTCTCCGTTTTGGAATATTTAAGAAAATAGGAAAATAAGAAGTAGTCCGGGAAGGACACGAGGCGTCCACGAGGGTGGAGGGAGCGCCCCCTGCCTCGTGGGCACCTCGTGTGCTCTCTGGACTCCGCTTTCTTGCACGATACTTCTTTTGGTTGGTAAAAATTCATTATTTAATCTCCGGAAGGTTTTGACCACCGTATCACGCAAATATCCTCTGTCTTTGTTTCAAGCTGTTTTCTGTCAGATTTGTCAAGGCCGGGCATCATGACGCCACACTCCTCCAACAATGAGGACAAGGATGCTTGGTTATCGAAGATAGAGCTGAAGAGAGAAGAACCTGAGGAGGTCAACAAGGATGATGGGATCAAGAAGGTTATGGAGGATCAAGCTCCGGCGGCAGAAGAAGAAAGCATCCTTCAACCTCTTCCTAACCTCTTTACCCCAACTGAGATTGAAGCTTTCAAGATGATCGAGTTAGCTCGCATACAAAACAAGTATCTCACACAGGAAAATATATTGTTGAAGGATCATATCGTCGCACTCAAGGGCATTATCCACAAATTGGAGGAGCTTTTATGCTCGATGTGCGACTATCCACCATCATCAACACCACCTTCATCACCTCCGAGGACATAATCACATGGGTATATGGGCACTCCCCTTGGCAACTGCCAAGCTTGAGGGAGTTCCCCCGATATCGTATCACCATCACACTCCTATCTTTACCGTTTTTCTTAGTTCGATCCTTTTGGTAATATCTTGATCTAGTAGAATAAAGCTTTGGTATGAATTAGTTTTGAGTTTTGCTTCGTGATCCCTCTATGTAATCGAGTCCATGAGCTATATATAATAAAGATTAGTTTTGAGTTTTGCTTCGTAATCCCTCTATGTAATCGAGTCCGTGAGCTATATATAATAAAGATTAGTGTTGAGTCAAGGGCTTTGCTATCTTGCTATGATCTTGAGAAAATAGAAAGAATAAAAAGAAATAAAAGAGACCATGTTGATCTTATGTATAGTAATGACTTCACACATAACGAGTATGATACATAAAAGTTGTTGAGAGTTGGCAAACATAGTTTTGGTCATCATTGCAATTAATAGGAAGTAATAAAGAAAGAGAGGTTCTCACATATAAATATACTATCTTGGACATCTTTTATGATTGTGAGCACTCATTAAAGTATGACATGCTAAAGAGTTGATGTTGGACAAGGAAGACAACGTAATGGGTTATGTTTTCTCTCATCTCAGTTAAAGTATATTGTCCTGGATCATTCAAACATGTTGAGTTTGCCTTTCCCCCTCATGCTAGCCAAAATTCCTTACACCAAGTAGAAATACTACTTGTGCTCCCAAATATCCTTAAACCCAGTTTTGCCATGAGAGTCCACCATACCTACCTATGGATTGAGTAAGATCCTTCAAGTAAGTTGTCATGTCGCAAGCAATAAAAATTGCTCTCTAAATATGTATGACTTATTAGTGTGGAGAAAATAAGCTTTATACGAGCTTGTGATACGGAAGTAATAAAAGTGACGGACTGCATAATAAAGGTTCATATCACAAGTGGCAATATAAAGTGACGTTCTTTTGCATCAAGATTTTGTGCATCCAACCCTAAAAGCACATGACAACCTCCGCTTCCCTCTGCGAAGGGCCTATCTTTTACTTATACTTTATGCAAGAGTCAAGGTGATCTTCACCTTTCCCTTTTTCATTTTATCCTTTGGCAAGCACCTTGTGTTGGAAAGATCCTGATATATATACACAATTGGATGTAAGTTAGCATGAACTATTATTGTTGACCTTATCCTTGAGGTAAAACATTGGGAGGCAACACTATAAGCCCCTATCTTTCTCTGTGTCCGATTAAAACTCCATAACCATAAGTATTGCGTAAGTGTTAGCAATTGTGGAAGACTAAATGATAGTTGAGTATGTGGACTTGCTGAAAAGCTCTTATATTGACTCTTTCCTATGTTATGATAAATTATTGCTTCAATGACTGAGCTTATAGTTTTTGTTAGTTCCCAATGAAGTTTCTGATTCATACTTGACATTGTGAATAGATTGTTACTTGAGCATAAGAAATCATATGACAAAGTATATATATGTTGTTGTTATAAGAATGATCATGATGCCATCATGTCTGTATTTTATTTTTATCGACACATCTATCTCTAAACATGTGGGCATATTTTTTGATATCGGCTTCCGCTTGAGGACAAGCGAGGTCTAAGCTTGGGAGAGTTGATATGTCCATTTTGCATCATGCTTTTATATCGATATTTATTGCATTATTGGCTGTTATTTCACGTTGTGTCACTATACTTATGGCTATTTTCTCTTCTTTTACAAGGTTTACATAAAGAGGGAGAATGCCGGCAGCTGGGATTCTGGGCTGGAAAAGGAGCAAATATTGGAGACCTATTCTGCACAGCTCCAAAAGTCCTGAAACTCCACGAAAGTCATTTTGGAATTAATGATAATTATTTAGCGGAAGAAATACCTGAGGGGGGCCACCCACCGTCCACGAGGGTGGGGGCACCACTACAAAAAAAGACACATCCGTGACATTTTGGGTCGAACGAAAATCTTTTCTATCATACTTATGACACTTGTACGACTATAATTGTGACAAAACCCGGTATCATCATAGTGTGGTGGGGTCCTACTTCTATGACAAAAAATCATGACCGAAAATGGGCTTTTCGTCCTGGGCGGGCCGGAGACGCAGCTGCATGACATTCTTTGCGCCGTCCATGACGGGAAAAACCGTGGTAGAAGCGAGGGCGCGGAAAATATCGGGGAGTCCCCGGTTACGGTGGGTGGTCGGGGGCCGAGCGATGCGTGTTTCTCTCGTATGTACGCGTGTGTGTGCGAGGCGTTGGGCTTTAACTTAACCCGAGCGTGGCGTTGGGCTCTAACTAAACTCGAGCGATTGCACTGTAGGCTACGCGTTACTGAACCCGAGCGATCGATCGATGGCTGTTAACTAAACCCGATCGAGCGATTCCTTCGCTACTACTGCTAACTGAAGCTGATCGATGCTGCCTCTAGATGAACAATGAGCGTTGCTGGGGGGTTTGGATGAACAGTTCCTGGTGGGGGTGGATGAACAGGACCCCATGGCATTCCCTCTGGATGAACAGGACCCCGATCGTTCGAGCCGGTTGGGGCTGGATGAACAGGACCACCCCGTGGAGGGCAGGATGAACAGTAGACGGTGGAGGGGATGATGAACAGTAGCCTGTGGAGGGGTGGTTGAACAGGAGCCCGTGGAGAGGGCTGGTTGAACAGTAGCCGGTGGAGTAGCGCGCAGTGGAGGCTGGATGAACAGGAGCCTGTGGATGAACAGTCGCAGGTGGAGGCTGGAGGAGGTCGACGGTGGATGAACAGTAGCCCGTGGAGGCAGGAGAGGGTCGACGGTGGAGATGAACAGTATCCCGTGGAGTCTCGTTTTGCGGTACGCCACACCCCTCCCGATGAACAGGACCCCCGTTTCAACCGTAGTGCTCCAACACAAGTCCGTTTCCTCCATTTTGCGGTACGCCACACCCCTCCCGATCAATAGGACCCCTGTTTCGATCGTAGGAGGTCTGTTTCCTCCGTTTTGCAGTACGCTAGACCCCTCCCAATGAACAGGATCCCATTTCAAACGTGGCCGGTCGAACACAAGGCCATTTCCTCCGTTCTGCGGTACGCCAGGCCCCGTTTCCATTGGTTGTTCCGTCCAAGCCCTCCCGATGAACACGAGGACGCATTTCGTTCTAACCCAGCCAGTTGGCTCCCCATGAACACGACGACGATGTTGTTTCTCTGTTCTGACCCAGCAATGTACATGAGCCCTGGTCGTACGTATGCACGAGTAGGCGTTCGAGACCCTGCCCGTATGTATGTACGTGGCCGTATTTTCTTTCTTGCACCTTGGCCGCTGTACGTACGTGTACATGCTACGTGCGTGCCACTACTATGACACGTGCGCGTCTCTACAACGACCAGTATGTACATACACGTTCGCGACCAGAATGACAACGCAACGTACACTTCGACCAGGTGGGTCCCGACTGTCAAGCACTTCCTTACCTGTGAAGATGTAGCTGGTGGGTCCCAGCAGTCAGGGGGGCGAATCGTTTTTTTTGCCCGGACGCACTTCCTTGCATGCGAAGATGTAGCTGGTGGGTCCCAGTAGTCAGGGGGAAACATTTTTTCATGAAATACGGTGGCCCGTCCGGTGGGTCCCCGCTGTCAGGTGGAGGAATAATTATTTTGCGCGTAATAAGGAGGCACTTCCTTGCTGCGGCCGTGGACCCAGCTGTCAGCCTCTCCACGTACAGTCCACGTCTGATGGAAGTCGTTCCTTGACCAGGTTGACCACGCCGAGCCGAGAGCACCAGGGCGGTGGACGACGGCGAGGCCTAGGAAGGGGACGACGCGAAGCCGGGGAAGACGCGACAGTGGATGCCCACGCGGAGAGGAGTACGAGGGTTCACTGGTTCAGCTGCTGTGTGAGGCTGCCATCGCCGCAGAATAACAGGTCGTGTGGGTGAGTAGAGGGATGCCCTGGCCAGCGATGGGAGTAGTAGGGGGCGGTGAGGCCTGCACGGGAGGCGGGAGCAGGCGATCCCACCGGCGCTGGATTTTGCGGCTGTAGCAAGAAGATCAGAGAATGAAGAAACACGACGGCCGTTGGATTGACATCCAACGGTTACGTCTGCTAGAATCGTTTGCTCACGTATATAATAACTAAAAAATATTGAATACACATCAACTAAATAGGCCCATAAGTCAGACCATTCCCTCTTTTTTTAATAATTTATAGATAGCTCATTGCGACTTCTTATGCAATTTATTGCAGTCCGTTTTTTTGCTTGGTCAGGGCCAATTTCGCATATTTCTTTGGGTTCCAAACTATTTTTAATACCGAAATGTCAAGCCAGATTTAAAGTACTTTGAAGATATATTTAAGTTAGGTTAATGCCCAGTGAAATAGGAATCTGAAAATGTGATTTTTTTTAGAAATTATAAAGTAATTGCCAATTTTTCATCTGTTTTTATATTTACAACACATTTCATATTACTTTCAAGATTTGCAGGCGTCTTGAAAGAGTTGCAGCCCATCAGGGCATAGAAAAATAAGTAGGCCTAGATTGGGTATTCTTCAAAAAAATAAACTGGGCTCATTTTCACAAAGAAAAAATAGCTGGGCTGGTCACATGGTGAACAAAAAATATAAACCTAGGCTTGACAGGCCACAGCCCAGTTCAAACCTGGTCTCAACAATAACAAAAAAAATACTGCTCGAGCTGCTACATCCCAGGTGTCAGCCGATCTTGTGCTGTTCTCTGTTCTATTGACTATATATGCTCACAATGTTGTGGGTCCCAGATGTTAGGAAAACACTAAGAGGAAGCATTTTATTTTTCCATACGCTAACATGGTGGGCCCTAATGTCATCCTCTCCACGTACTTCTGCCGATTCCTGTTGTTTGTTGACCATGTTGACAACGCGAGAGGGCGACGCCGCGATGAGCGCACCAAAGCACGGGGAGGACGGTGGCGAGGCCTTGGACGTCGGCATTAACGATTTAGGAGACGGTGGGGTGGCGATGCGTGCGCTGAGGCGCAGCCAGCCGTGGGAGGCGGAAGCAGGCGGCCCTGCCGGCATTGGTTTGGTTTTGGCGGCTGGAGGAAGACGGGACTAAAGAAACACGACAGACTGTAAAAGTAGCAGGAGTACTTAACAACCTTAACTGAAACCAGCAGGGGCACTTAACAACCATAGCTGAAAGCAGTATGAGTACTTATACAGGTTCAACCGTACAGAGCACGCCTCGAACAGTGCTACTTTGCTTACAATTAACCAAGGGTGAGGCTGCCAAGCCCCAGGACAAGGCACAGGCGCCACCCCGCGCATCCACAACCTTCTGAAAGCGGCTTCATCTCTCAATGTGGTCAATAAATAGGATATTTGCTTTAGATCCATGAAAAAGTAGGAACATAATCTTCTGTCCTATTCTCCAAGATGGACGGGCCTTCATTATTTGAGATCACCCATGAATAAGTATCTTTTCACCTCCAAGGGGAATGGAGTAGGTCGACATAAACATCATGTTGTGACCAAGCGCAAGTCTGACCCGACCATGGTCAGGCATCTATATAGGAACAATAGAACTGGGCAGTTTCTGTTTCAAGAAGATCGCAGCTATAAAACTGTGTATAAGCAATAGTTTATGAACAACATATATAACAGAAAATAGCTCGTACCATAAGTTTCTTGACACAGTTGGACATGTTCAACGAGTACAGCAGTGGCACACATATCCCACGTGGCCTTCCACCATTGAAATGCCCGACAAGGACCTCAAGACGATTAATAAAGTGTAGGAACTTGTGGATGTCGTCCCAGTCAACTTCAGTGCCATCAGTAACAGCCGAGTTGTTACAGAATAACAAACGAGCAGCCTGCTTAACTCTGAAAAAACCTACATGTGCCACCAATTATAAGAAAATATTAGTTAGAAGTAGCATCTTCGTGAGAGATTTGTTGCTACTTCTAAAGTTAAACTGTGATCAGTTAGACAGAATAGGTGGATTAAGAAGTAATTGAGGCAACAAGCAAGAATCAGATACAAAACTAACATGGATGAACAATTGGAACGACGTCGGGGTGGAAGATTGCGGTGAAGATGAGACCAGGTTCTGCTATTTCCATCAACATTCGTGCGCCAACTTTCAGTCTGTAACAGTTGAGAAAGTTTATCCAAGTTCGGCCATAAAAAAAGTAGCGATCTTCTTGGTTCATGAACCCAACTCGAAACTTATATCCATGGCTTGTCTTCACTGTTACCATTAAACTGGTGTGTTCAGTTATGGCAAGGCCGAGCATCTTGAGTACATGTGTTCTGGTAGAGCAAGGAATGCACTACAGGAAAAATAATATGAGAACACAATGTATTCCCTATATCCAAATCTAGAAATTCTTTTCTCCTTCACGTTAGTGTTGACCATGGTACTAGTACCTTTTATCCAAATATAGCAATCCAAATTTCCAAATTAGTCGACATCATGTTCAAAAAACCCCACCCTCCCGGATAGAAAAGAGGATTCTAGGAACATACTGTGCGCGTTTTAAAATCCTGTGTTAGGATGAGAAGGAACAAGTGTGGCGTCTCGCCGAGGGCGCAGAAACCTGTATGGTCCTCGCACTTTGGGCACTGCAAATGAAACACACTGGATTCAGTAGGAAGAAAAATGCATCAATGGCGGCGGCTGCCATCCTAGGAGTACCCGCGACCAAGGGACTTGGATTTATCGGGGATGGATAAAGAATTCATAGCAGGTTCTCCATGAGAAAACCCTATGCAATCGCCAAGCGGGGGTTTTCTCTGAACAAGCAGACAAGGGAGAAGGGATTCAGGCCGAGTGAAATATTGCCGCTTCGTCCGTCCAGCCTACTGCTAAAGCTGGAAAGGTGGGCTTTTTTGTAATTTGATGGCTCATTAGGCATTAATGCGGCGCTACGACCGGGGTGTGTCTACCGTGCAGTTGTGCACTCTAATTTGGTGCATATGGTATGTGGACCCCGTTGTCGGATGCCCCACATATCAGCGCAAGGAAGTAGAAAGACATGAGTAACTAGTTATTACACATAAATATATTTTTGATAGAGAGATATTCCTCTGTAAAGAAATATAAAGATCTTTTATATCACAACTTTATACATAAGAAAAATCAAGGGGAATATATATAACATATAAAATTATAAAAACAGAGTTTTTTTAACACGGTATAGACGAGTTGGGGATGATGGTGTGCCTGTCATCCTGCAATATAGGCCGTCCGATTTATATCTGACGGATAGGAAGGAAACTATGTCAATTTTGCAAAAAGGTACCCACACACCTCTCCGCATTTGAAAATAAGGCCTTCCCTCATGCATCCTTTTGTCTCACAAGATAAAATACTCATACAAATGCATCTTGATGTTTTTTGAGGGTATTACATGCAACGCACGGGCATTATGGGGGTTCAGCTGAGAAATACTCAGACAGGCTCACGGTTCTGGACTTTGGGCCATAGGCCGGTGGGCCTGCATGTTTGGGGGCCCATGTGTTCTACCTCAGCGCTTTTCATATTGCAAGCGGTCAGTATGGTGCTGGTTTTAGATGTTGTCGCAAGACGAATACACAAAATGGAATAAAGCACAACAGCTGTTGGAATGAAATCAAACGACAGTTCCTAACCAGCAATCAGAGTTGCAATTCTATCAATGATACTGTCGTACTACTTATACACACAGGACAATTGTTTCACCATGCTAGAGTATTACATCAAAATCTCTCGGCGGATAGATCAGTTCGGTAGTACTGAAGAATTTCAAAGTTGATTTGGACCAGCTCTCCTTGTCGAGAAAGTTTGATTTGGACATCATCCCCTACCGCAAGATATGATTTAGATTTGAACCTTGACCATCCTTTAGCATCAATCATCATGCGACCATCCTTTGTACTTACGGTATATTGAGCAGGTTCATTCACACCAAGGATGCGCATGGTAAGAGAAACTTGGCCGCTATTGCCCGGATTGTTGAACGACTCCCTCGTTGCTCTAGGAATTCTCTGTTTGCAAACAAGAATACATACCCAAACAGTTAGATCAACACAGTGAATCATGCAAAACAACATGGAAATAAAAAAGAACGAAACACTTGGGCAGCCAATGCTTACCAAGAAGGTGGACATGTCAGTTTTTGTAAGGACTTTGGTATATGAAGTGCGAACTGCAGCCAGTCTGTTGCCGGTGCAACTGCTCATTCGGTTGCCGCTGCACGGGCCAGAGCAGATGCAAGTGCAAGTGTTGGTGCAGGTGCCAAAGCCGCTGCTGCTGCCGGAGATGGTGCTCCTTGTAGAGCTAGTGCCGGTGTCGGAGCAGGTGCCGGTGTCGATGCCCGATCCTCCGGTAGATCAGCCTGATCCGCTGACACGGTCGGTGCCCAATCCTCAGCTGGATCAGACTGAGCTGCTGCCGCTATCAGTGCTAGAGCAACTGCTGGTGCTCGATCTGTTGCTGAAGGTGGTACCGATGTGCGAGACAGCGGCGGTCGTGTCTGGTCTGGTATTATCAGCTTTCTAACTTGACTAGGTTTCGTGACCGTGATCCAGTTTTTTTCTTCATATCTTTTAAACACGAGAAGGACTAACTGTGGCATTTTTGTTAAACCAAACTGCAGTTCATCACAGGGATTCAGCTTGTACTCAGACAATAGACTGATCCAATTGTTTCCAGGAATATAAGTGATGGACAATGCCTTTGTTACTGACACGACATAAGAAGTGAAACCTGCAAAAATAGCCATCGTAGAGCAAACCAAACGGTTTATTCTGTGATGAATGTCACATGGCAAAACATGCATCGTAAAATTGCAAGAAAAGAAAGAAAACATGACATTAAATTAATAAGACTTAGATAGTAAATCAATAATATTTACTTGATGTGACACGAGTGATCCTTACCAGGAAATCACTATGTTGAAGTACTAAACAAAAGATTGATCGTCCAACTACGGGTGGCATGCAGGGGCCCCGCCTACTCCCACAAGCAGGACAGTCCAAAGGTCGTGACAAATCATATGGACCGAACATCCATGGGATTGGAAATCCTGGTGGGTGCGATAAACCCTGCAATGCATACAGATATTGGAGTGTAACCATAATTGATAAACCGTCCTCATAAAAAAGATGATCTGGATACTTCAAAATATACAGACTGAATTGAGTGGACAGACATTAACATAGACCGTTCTCAGGACTAACCACACACCAAAAGCGGCAGTATTAATAAACAATACAGGGTTCACAAACACAAATCAAGTAGTGAACAATAGTACTTACAACAGACAAGCAAAGTTGCACTAATTAAACTCTGCAGACTATTCTTGCCACCGACCTGCGGGATGAACCCCGCATAACTGACTAGGCCATGGACTTCGTGAGAGATGTTTACATGCACCATCACCATCTTGTCAACCTTGGAGAACCTAACAGAGTGGTCTTTCCAATCATAAACATGATCATGAAGACAGGCCGCATCAGATTTGTTGGGAAGCTTTTCAAGAACCACACCCTTCGTAATCGAAGGCACACGCAGGAAATTGTTGTGGTCAAGTACAGACTCGAGAACACGCCTGAGAACAATGCTACAGGAAAACACTAGTTCAGGACACGTGGCGACAAGGACACAGCAGCTGGATAGTTTAGCAGTAGAACTCATCCTCAAGTCTTCCAGTTCACACGGCATGACTTTGAGAATTTCATCTCCACCACGGACCTGGTTCTAATTCAAACAGAACCCATATTTTATTACTGCCTCCGTTCAGAAATATAAGATGATTTTCAACATTATACTCCATATATGACAACATATACGCACAGAAATGAGTGACAAAGACACTAGAACATGTATTCAAAGGCATGATGCAGAGGGATTACTTGCAATATCCATAACACAAGTTACTGAGGCAAATATACCCTCTTCAAAGGTAGCATTGATGTTCGTAATGTACTCCCTCCATCCGAAAATTCTTGTCTTAGATTTTTCTAGAGATGGATGTATCAAGTCACATTTTAGTATTAGATACATCCGTATCTAGACAAATCTAAGACAAGAAATTTGGGACAGACGGAGTAGTTGAAAGAAATCTATAAGAAATCAGTGTCAACCTCTCGCATGTTTTGGTCAAAAGAGGAATTTAGAACCGTCATTTGGCACACAAAAATTGCATGCAAGATCACCCAGAAAGTTGTACTACTAGTACTAGTACTGCGTGTTAGATGAAAAAACACGATCAAGATCGAGAAAAAGATCGCCAAGAAGAGATATTACCTGGACATGCTTAATGAGGGATCCTGGAGAGGGGGGCTTGGACAGGGCGATGGCTTTGAGATTTTCTGCGGTAGTCTCGGTGGGGTGCTTGCGCTTCTTCGTACCATGAGCCTCGACGGTTTTGGCCAGAGCCATAGACATCACTTCGGCCGGTGCTCCAGCGTCCATCAAGAAACTGTCAAATAGAAATAAAATAAAAGAAACCATAATCACAAACCCAAAAGAAGAAACGAGACGGAGTTATAGGATCAGTCTTGGGGTTGCAAGACCGGGCCTTGGCCGGAATCAACACCATTGATGCGCTCACCTTTCCTTCTTTGGGAGAGAAGAACAATGGCAGAAGCAGGTCGGGGTTTTCTTGAAGAAATGAGGAACAAGATGAGGGAGAAGCGAGGGTTGGGTAGAGAGGAAGCTGGGAGAGAAGAGTGAAATGATGGTTGCTTCATCCGTCCAACTTACTGCTGGAAAGGAGGGGCGTTTTGTGATTTGACGGCTCATTGGGCATTACTGTGGCGCTTCAATCGGGGTAGTCTACCGCCACTCTACTACTGAGTAATTTAGAGCATGGCTGGTGGACTCCGATGCTGGCTGTCCCACACGTCGGTGAAAGTGAGTAATTTAGTGCATGGCTGGAGGAGGATCTGCACGGTAGAGCGTGTCCACTGTTTTTCTGAAGAAAAAAATGATTACGACAAGCATTTCCACTCTTACAACGGAGGAGTGCGAAACACGACAGCCACTTGAACAAACACAGTGCTCCTACTACTAGGCATGTGCAGTGGTTCATACGTCAGTACTACATAATCTTGTTGCTAGTGTAGTAAGATATGACGACGACAAATGATGTTGTGCGCATGTCAACTATATTAACAGTAATGTAGTAACATAGTACCACTTTCTCGACTGTCCGGTCGAGAATGAACGGTGAGATCAATGTTAACAAAACTAGTTCTACAGCGCACGGAGAGTACTGTGCTACAGTACTCCACGAAACATGAACCATATGAAGCACGAATAGTGTTAGGCGGGGTGTATGAAGGGTGCGCGGGATGGGAGCAAAAGTTCCCTTCTCGACCCACTTTTGGTTGTTTGGCACAGTGCATGAAGGGTGCATGAGTCCACACTAGTAGGTTAACACAAATACACGAAGAGGAAACAACTACTCCGTCTAGGTGTGTAAGTCATCTTACGTTGGGCACTGCGACCAAGGCGGAGAGGAAAACGAGAAAACTTAATGTCTTTTTGCTAATTAGCATTGCATGCAATGAACTAACCACTGCTTATCATGTTTATTAGTCTCAAGTCATTGAAAGCATGCACGGCCCATGTCTCTTATTGGTTGATATGTCACAAAACAAGAAACGGGGAGGGAGTTAATGTACTGTGCCTAAGTGTTTTGGGATTATTTGGTTTTCGTAAGGTTACTTACACACTATATTGAGATGAGAATGCAACCAAACACACCCACACGCTTTGTGCTACAGTGACTGATCTGCACCGTCTGAGTTTGATCCAACCGTCATGTTGCGCCGAGACATGGACATGCCCATGCAAAGGGTGCCTAAACACCACCGAAGTCCCTCTTCTTCTCGAGGCGCGCGACGTTGGTGATGCAGGGGGCAAAACGGCTGAAAGGCAATGCAATCTACGAGAAGGCGGAGGGAGCCATTCGAGGAGCGGGGAATTTTTTGGTTTTCACCATGGTAAAACACCAGTCGACGACTTCTCACATTAGGGAGCAGTGGGTTTTACAGGTGGAGTCATCGTGACTAATTGCTGCGGCGCCTGCTCCCGTCAATCAAAAAATTAAAAATCGTGCCGCGCCTGCTCCCGTCAATCAAAAAATTAAAAATCCTTCCGCACTCAAACACCAGAGCAACGTCGCGGTGGATGTTTAAATTTACCTGCCAGCAAGTAGATAAAAAAGGGGTGAAAAAACTAATGTGGCGGCGGCCTAGCTAATCGGTCGAACTAGCCCAACTAGCTAGCCATCGTGCTTCACTGATGTACTCGGCGGGAAAAGTAGTCTTTCATGATTTGACGACTCATTTATTTACTTGCTTCAGCGAAAACGCGCGGTAGGGTGTCCCACGTCAGGAAGAATATATGCGTGCACCACCCGGGAGGACCCCGAAACCGCGCGGTAGGGTGTGCCATGTCTCTGCACGGAGGAAAAATGTGCGTGTAAAAATTTACTGTGTCAGACGTAGTACCTATGGTTCGACCTCGGGACCCAGCCAGTCGGTCGAAAACACCCCACTAGCCACACAGCTACATCATGCTAACATGGCACGGAGGATAGGTGTGGTTAGCTCCGTCTCAACCAGCCACAACGTCTCTTATTCTAGGCGATTCTTCTATTTTCCAAGATTTTTTTTAGTTGTAATAACACCACGGCAAGCTAGCGCCGCTCTTCGTGTGTGCCTGTGCAAAGGTTAGATGATGGAAAGAAGAGAGAGATTGCAGACCTGGGACCCACCAGTAAGTGAGTTAACGGTCATGCATGTGTAGACGAGGCACTCCCTCTACTCTACTCAACATAATACTGTATAAAATCAAGTTATGGGACAAAGCCAACAACCGTTGTTGTTTCAGGCTATAGACTTACGCTTTGTAGTCCAGGTTGCAAGTTCGATCTCGTCTTTCAGATTTGTTAGTTTTAGGTCCAAATTTGATTAATGACAAGTGGGACCCCCGTGTGTTGTTCCGATATTTTAGTGTAGGATGGGTTTTTTTAACAAACACTTTGCGTGGTTAGACAAGTAACGACACAAGTTACACGTATTTTGCAAGTTTACAAAACAAAATGACAGCGGCATAGAATATCACATCCACCCCGCAGCTTAGATGCTATGGTGATACGAGTTTTTACATCGTTGGAAGTGATATCCAATGGCTTGGGAGTAGTCTTTGTAATTATGCGCAATTTCCAAACTCTTCAAAGGTTTTTTTGCAAATAAAACATACAGGCCTCGTGTGTGCCGCTGCATCTTGGATCCAACTGCTCCCCGTTGCTCATATTAGGTGCTCCCTGTAGCTTAATTACCCGCTACGGTGATATGAGCATCTATGTCGTATGATCAGTGATCAGATGGCACATACGTCGTACTTGTACTTTCTGCGCAATTCCCAAACTCTCTCAGTCGTATATTGCAAAAACATTCAAACCTCCTACTGTGGGCCGTTAGATCTCCGTGAACTCGTATCACCATAGAATCTATGGTGCGGGAGCACCTCATATTCTAGACAACGTTACCTACCGTGCCGAGCACGGTTCAATGGCATCTTCTAGACAACGTTACCAAGTGGCATCCAAGCTGAGAGGTGCCCCCAAAGAGTTCATATTCTAGACAACGTTACCTACCGTGCTCCAATGGCATCTGAGCAGTCTTTGTGCTTGTAAGCAGTGACCGAACTCTTTGGGGGGTTTTTCTGCAAAAAACCATTCGAACCACCGAGGAGGCATTGGGTCACAAATTCAACGGCTCCGAAGAGCTTGTATCACCAAAGCATCTAAGCTGTGGTAGCACATGATATTCTTACATATAGGAGAATATGATGTCCTCCTTCATCTTAGATGCTACGGTGATACGAGCTTCGAGGTTGTTTGATCTGAGATCCAATGGCATCTGGCGATCTTTGTGCTTATGGCGATGGCGAAACCTTTGGGGCTTTTCGCAAAAACCATTGAACCACCGAGGAGGCGTTGGGTCACAAATCCAACGGTTCAAGAGCTTAGATCACCAAAGCATCTAAGGTGTGGTAGCACATGATATTCTTACATACGTGAGAATATGATGTCCTCCTTCATCTTAGATGCTATGGTGATCTGACCGAGGTCGATTGGATATGGGATCCAAGGGCATCTGAGTAGTTTTTGTACAAATTGTGTGCAATTCTCAAACTCATCAAGGTTTCCTGTAAAAAAATTAAGACATCATGTGAGCTGCTATATCTCAAATCTACAAGCTCCAAGCAACTCGTATCGACATATAGCATCTAAGGTATGGGGGCACATGATATTCTCCCGGGGAGGAGGGGTGGGGGTGCAAAACCAATTGGTTGTTGGGAGGGTGGGGACAAATATAATCTAAACAACCCTAAACAGAGCTTCACAATTTTATCTAAGGTCGAGGGGGTGACCCCCGACAATCATAGCTCCGCCTAATTAAACACAACATTTGCATGTACTGTAGTACTAGACTTAATATTCATGTTTCAGTTTCATGTTCATTTTAAATATTGAATTGAGGACCATGCATGTCTTACATTTTACTCCCTTCGTTCCTAAATATTAGACTTTTTAGAGATTTCAAGTGGACTGGCACATACGGATGTATATAGACATATTTTAGAGTGTATATTCACTCATTTTGCTCCGTATGTAGTCGCTTGTTGAAATCTCTAAAAGACTAATAATTAGGAACAAAAGGGGGGTATTTTTGAATTCGTGTCATACATGCATGGTTTGGAAAAATAGATGCACTATACTTATTGGATTGTTGTTGTGTTCGTGTGTGGGTGTCATTTGCATTGAAAAACTAAGCTGGGATACCATGAAATGTGAAATCCACGTTGAGATCACTATATCACAAACTCACTTTAATTCAACAACTCGTCATAAATCAATTACCACGTTGAGATTAGTATTTGCAAGGAAAATACAGGCATTGTAATACACATAGATTCGTTCAGCAACTTAAAATGTTCCTTTCGTATTCTCGAATGGTAGGACCCAACGGCGTACCAGCCAGACCTTGGCTCGTGTTGATCCTAAAAAATTAAAAAATTAAAAAACCGGGCTCGTGTCCTTCTAGTGACGTGCGTGGTACGCACATTAGGCAACCCCAACCAGTCGAGCCTCCGCGCTTCGAGTTGAAATATCTGGCGGCCAGAATTGCAACCCTAGGAAATTCCCCTCATGTCCCCGGTCCATAATGACTACCGATGAACAACGGAGGGATGCTTTAGTAACTAGACAACGTTGTGTTCAAAAAAAAGAAACTAGACAACATTACCTACCGTGCCGAGCACGGTACAATTTCCTCGGTCGCCGCTCGCCAAGGTCACCCGTCAACTGCATTGCCTAGTACTACTACTACTACACCAGGATGAGCACAGAATTGAGCCCGTTTGTTCGTGCCTAGTACTTGAGTTAATATATCAGGCAATGCACTGGTACGGAGGGATTATCCTTTTGCTCTGCATATATAACTTGTCTGAAGTATAACTAAGAAATACAACAGGACAGATGTATGGCTTGAAAATTTATTGCATGATGCAGGTTATGATATTGTTTTGAATAGTGGATCTTAAATTTCAGAAAATCCAAAAGTGACCATAAATTCTTGAAACTGAGCATGGTCACGTGATATGGCACAAATATTACTTCGTAATTTTTTTCTTCAGTTTGAGACAAGCTGCTTATGACAAGTTGCACAAATGAAGAGCCAAGGTATTTTGGAACAAAGACCTGTCACGTTAAGGCGAATGCTTTCACTATTGAAACCGTGGGCGTTTACGTGCCACCACGAGTCCCGCTTCTCATCGGCAGGTGCCGTCCGAGCAAGCGTGTGAGTCGACAGGAGGCGTGTGAGCAGATCGCTGCGCCGGCTGATAGGGAGGCGTGTGAGCAGACCGCTGTGCAGGCTCACCGGGAGGCGAGCCCTTTGACCAGGCTCCGCCGCCCACCTTCGTCCCAACTGCTCCCACTTTTAATGCCGTTGGCACCGCAATTTAAAATCAACCTCGTGATGGGGAACGTAGTAATTTCAAAAAATTTCCTATGCACACGCAAGATCATGGTGATGATCTAGCAACGAGTGGGGAGAGTGTTCGTCCACGTACCCTCGTAGACCATAAGCGGAAGCGTTAGCACAACGCGGTTGATGTAGTCGTACGTCTTCACGATCCGACCGATCCAAGCACCGAACGTACGGAGCCTCCGAGTTCAGCACACGTTCAGCTCGATGACGTCCCTCGAACTCCGATCCAGCCGAGTGTCGAGGGAGAGTTCCGTCAGCACGACGGCGTGGTGACAATCTTGATGTTCTACCGGCGCAGGGCTTCGCCTAAGCTTCGCGACGATATGACCGAGGTGGAATATGGTGGAAGGGGGCACCGCACACGGCTAAGGAACGATCCGTAGATCAACTTGTGTGTCTATGGGGTGCCCCCTGCCCCCGTATATAAAGGAGACAAGGGGAGGAGGCCGCCGCCTAGGGAGCGCGGGGGGGAGTCCTACTCCCACCGGAGTAGGACTCCCCTTTCCAAGTTGGAGTAGGAGAGGGGGAAAGAGGAGGAAGAGGAGAAGGAAAGGGGCGCCCTCTTCCCTTGTCCTATTCAGACTAGGAGGGGGATGGGCGCGCGGCCCCCTCCTGGCTCCTTCCTCTTCTCCCTCTTGGCCCATGTAGGCCCATTAACCCCCCGGGGGGTTCCGGTAACCTCCCGGTACTCCGGTAAAATGCCGATTTCACCCGGAACCTTTCCGATGTCCAAACATAGGCTTACAATATATCAATCTTTATGTCTCGACCATTCCGAGACTCCTCGTCATGTCCGTGATCACATCCGGGACTCCGAATAAACTTCGGTACATCAAAACTTATAAACTCATAATAAAATTGTCATCGAAACGTTAAGCGTGCGGACCCTACGGGTTCGAGAACTATGTAGACATGACCTAGAACCATTCTCGGTCAATAACCAATAGCGGGACCTGGATGCTCATATTGGTTCCTACATATTCTACGAAGATCTTTATCGGTCAAACCGCACAACAACATACGTTGTTCCCTTTGTCATCGGTATGTTACTTGTCCGAGATTTGATCGTCGGTATCCAATACCTAGTTCAATCTCGTTACCGGCAAGTCTCTTTACTCGTTCCGTAATACATCATCTCGCAACTATCTCATTAGTTGAAATGCTTGCAAGGCTTAAGTGATGTGTATTACCGAGAGGGCCCAAGAGATACCTCTCCGACAATCGGAGTGACAAAACCTAATCTCGAAATATGCCAACTCAACATGTACCTTCGGAGACACCTGTAGTACTCCTTTATAATCACCCAGTTACATTGTGACGTTTGGTAGTACCCAAAGTGTTCCTCCGGTAAACGGGAGTTGCATAATTCTCATAGTTACAGGAACATGTATAAGTCATGAAGAAAGCAATAGCAGAATACTAAACGATCAAGTGCTAAGCTAACGGGATGGGTCATGTCAATCACATCATTCTCCTAATGATGTGATCCCATTTAATCAAATGACAACACATGTCTATGGTTAGGAAACATAACCATCTTTGATTAATGAGCTAGTCAAGTAGAGGCATACTAGTGACTATATGTTTGTCTATGTATTCACACATGTATCATGTTTCCGGTTAATACAATTCTAGCATGAATAATAAACATTTATCATGATATGAGGAAATAAATAATAACTTTATTATTGCCTCTAGGGCATATTTCCTTCAGTCTCCCACTTGCACTAGAGTCAATAATCTAGATTACATAGTAATGATTCTAACTCCCATGGAGTCTTGGTGCTGATCATGTTTTGCTTGTGAGAGAGGCTTAGTCAACGGGTCTGCAACATTCAGATCCGTATGTATCTTGCAAATCTCTATGTCTCCCACTTGGACTTGGTCCCGAATGGAATTGAAGCGTCTCTTGACGTGCTTGGTCCTCTTGTGAAATCTGGATTCCTTTGCCAAGGCAATTGCACCAGTATTGTCACAGAAGATCTTCATTTGTAACGCCCCGGATCCGTTGCGCCAGGTGGCTGCCAGTTATTCGCCGTCCGTGCCATGTCATTTGCTTGCGTGTTGCACTTTGCCATGTCATCATCTGCATTCCATATCATGTCATCATGTGCATCGCATTGGCATACATGTTCGTCTCATGCATCCGAGCATTTTCCCCGTTGTCCGTTTTGCAATCCGGCGCTCCTATGTCATCCGGCGTCCCCCTCTTCCCTCTTTTTGTGTGCGGGTATTAAACGTTCTCGGAATGGACCGAGTCTTGCCAAGCGGCCTTGGTATAGCACTGGTAGACCGCCTGTCAAGTTTCGTGCCATTTGGAGGTCGTTTGATACTCCAACGGTTAACCGGGTAACCGTAAATCCCTCTTTGAGTTGCAGCCCAACACCCCTTCCAAAGTGGCCCAAAACCCACCAAACTCCCCTACATGCTCTCGGTCGTTCGACCACGATCGCGTGGCCGAAAACCGCTCCTCATTTGGACACTCCTAGCTCCCTCTACATATAAATATAGCCCCTTCCCCGAAATTCACGGATGAAACCACCCCTAACCCTAGCTTCGTCCTCTTCCCGCAGCCGGACACGTCCGGACCAGCGGACATGTTAGCCGTCGCCTTCGGCCCAACCAACGCGTCCGCCACCTGTCGTGGCCGCCGCCGCCGTCCGCCCGCCATGCCATGCAAAGCGGCAGCCCGCAGCTCGTCTGCTCTGCCGCTGCGGCATGCCGCCGCCATTCGGCCGGCTGCCACCTTGCTGCCCCGCCGCCGCGCCTCCGGCCGCCCCCGAGCCCCGCCTCTGCGCCTCCCTCCCCTGCTGCCGCCGGGTGCCACCGCCCCCGCAGCGCGCCCAGCCACCGCCCCGACTGCCAGCGCCTCGCCATTGCCGTCTCCGGCGACCTCGCCCCCGGCTCCGCCCTCATCCCGCTCAGGGAGCCCGTCCCGCCTCCTCGCCGCCCCGCGCCGGATCCGGCGAGATCCGGCCGGAGGAGCTCTCCCCGGCCACGGATCCGGCCTCCCCCGACCTCGCCGGCATCTTCCCCGGCCACAACTCTGGCGAGCTCCGACGTGCATCAAAAACCGTGCAGACCCGAGGTTGCCCCCGTTTTTCACTAAGTCCTGATGTTAATCTGCTGTTGGAAGAGTGCATGTAGATGTTAATCTGCTGAAACTGTTATAACTTGCTGTTTTATCATTTTTTCCATGATTTATGTGTGCATCCTATGAGTATGAGCTCTACATGAATGTTGAACTATGCCATGCCATCTTTCCAGAGGTGTTGACCTTGTATTTTTGTGAGTTGTGTGCTGAGTGTATCAAGCTTGTTAAGTAGGGTAGTTCTTTGTTCTTTGTTTTCTGACAGATTCTGTTATATTTTGTTGCTATGTTAACATGCTTCTAGTAATCATTCTATGCATAATCTGGAGATGCTCTATAAACATGTTTTGATATACATGTCATGCTCTATCCATTAATGCCCTTGGTTGCAATTATAGCCTGCTGGAACATGTTGTAATCTTGCTCCAAAGTTGCTTGAAAATGTTGTTTGTCAGCCGGTTATCATTAAGTTCACTTGTTCCCATGTGTTTTCCTAGTGATCCATGCACCCTATGACCTTGCTCTTTCCATGCTTAGCTTAATAAACATGCCTTCTTACTGTTGGTTGCCTTGCCATGCCATGTATTGCTCTGTGGTGAGTGGTTTGAGCTCACGAACATGCCTACTTATTGTTGTTCCTGCCATGTTTGAATCTGTAATATAACTTGCTATGTTTACATGGGTGCCATCATATTTTCTATGCCTTTTTGGCTCATGGTCAGTAAGGGTCTTTTGGTATATGCAATTAGTAGATTCATGCCATGCCTTTGTTTGCCATGATATGTTCCTGTAACATGTTGTTTGCTTGCTCTAAACATTGCAACCTGATGTTATTTCTGCTAAAGTCTGAAATTGTTATTACTTGCAATATCTCCATGTCATTTTGAGCATGTTCTAGTTGTTTCTGGAGATAGCTCAGTGTTCATGTTTTGTTATGCTTTACGTGTACTTCATGCCCATGTCTTTTGTTATTATGTTGGGGTGCTGTAGCACATTGTTTTGATGCTTGTAAGATGCCTAGTTGTTGTTTTGGACAGATTGTTGCTATGACTTGTATAGTGTGTGGGTGTTGAACCGTTGCTCCGTTTTGAGTGTGCTCTATATGAAACTTGCTTGATTTTGCATGTAGCTTCATATTATCATGTTGCATCCTTGTTTTGGTGTGTTTGCTTGATGTTTGGGTGCATTTTGCATCAATGCCATGTTTAACTTGTTTTGCTCATATCTTCTAGCCCGTAGCTCCGAATCTAATGAACTTTATATGTAACTTGACTAGAATTTCGTGTAGATCATCTTGGTGCATTTTAACTTGCTGTTTAACAACTTCAACTTAATGTAGATTCAGTTCTGGACCAATTTCGAAATTTGCATATGAGGACTTACCGGAATTGTTATATGTTGTTTCCGGCCTCATTTAAACTTGCCTTGATGTGTTGTTCTTGTTTGCATCATCTCTTGCCATGAGTAGCTTCATGTAGCTTGGTCATGCATCATGCTTGTTGTGCATCATGCCTTGTTCATGTGTGGTGTGTTTACCTATGTTGTGTGCTTCTTCTTGTTAGTTCCTGTTTCGTTGCGATCGTGAGGATTCGTTCGTCTTCGTGTGGTTCGTCTTCGTGGTTTCATCTTCTTCATGGACTCGTTCTTCTTCCTTGCGGGATTTCAGGCAAGATGATGCTACCTTGGATCTCATTACTATCATTGCTATGCTAGTTGCTTCGTTCTATCGCTATGCTGCGTTACCTATCATTTGCTCTTCAAGCCATCCCAAATTGCCATGAACCCCTAACCTTTGACACCTTTCCTATGCAAACCGTTGTTTGGCCATGTTACCGCTTCGCTCAGCCCCTCTTATAGCGTTGCTAGTTGCAGGTGAAGTTGAAGATTGCTCCACGGTGGACAGGGTTTATGTGGGATATCACAATATCTCTTATATTATTAATGCATCTATATACTTGGTAAAGGGTGGAAGGCTCGGCCTTATGCCTGGTGTTTTGTTCCACTCTTGCCGCCCTAGTTTCCGTCATACCGGTGTTATGTTCCCGGATTTTGCGTCCCTTACGCGGTCGGGTGATTTATGGGACCCCCCTGACAGTTCGCTTTGAATAAAACTTGTCCAAAGAAGGCCCAACATTGACTTTTACCATTTGCCTCACCACCACCTACCTTTTCCCTTGGGAGTAATTAACCCAAGGGTCATCTTTATTTTAGCCCCCCCCCCCGGGCCAGTGCTTGTCTAAGTGTTGGTCCGAACCGAGCCGCCTGCGGGGCCCCCTCGGGGCAACTCGAGGTCTAGTTTTACTCGTAGCCTGTCTCATCCGGTGTTGCCCTGAGAACGAGATATGTGCAGCTCCTATCGGGATTGTCGGCGCATCGGGCGGCTTTGCTGGTCTTGTTTTACCATTGTCGAAATGTCTTGATGTACCGGGATACCGAGTCTGATCGGAGTGTCTCGGGTTAAGGTCTATTCCTTCGATGATCGCGGGAGCTTGTCATGGGCTAAGTTGGGACACCCCTGCAGGGTATAAACTTTCGAGAGCCGTGCCCGCGGTTATGTGGCAGATGGGAATTTGTTAATGTCCGGTTGTAGATAACTTGACACTTGATCCGAATTAAAACACATCAACCGAGTGTGTAGCCGTGATGGTCTCTTCTCGGCGGAGTCCGGGAAGTGAACACGGTTTCTGGGTTATGTTTGATGTAAGTAGGTGTTCAGGATCACCTCTTGATCATTGCTAGCTTCACGACCGTTCCGCTTGTTCTCTTCTCGCTCTCTTTTGCGTATGTTAGCCACCATTTATGCTTAGTCGCTGCTGCAACCTCACCACTTTACCCCTTCCTTTCCCGTTAAGCTTTGCTAGTCTTGATACCCATGGTAATGGGATTGTTGAGTCCTCGTGGCTCACGGATACTTCAAAACCAGTTTGCGGTGCCTATGTTACCGAAAGCGGTGGCGCAACCAAGCTCAAGGAGGAGCTTGATGAAGATCTTGCCCTTTGTGTTGTTTCGTTCTAGTTGATCGATAGTGGAGCCCAGTTGGGGTCGATCGAGGACCTTTTGTGCATTTGGGGTTCTTCTTTTATTTTGGTTCCGTAGTCGGACCTTGATTGTATTTGGATGATGTAATGCTTTATTCATGTAATTGTGTGAAGTGGCGATTGTAAGCCAACTATGTATCTCTTTCCTTATGTAATACATGGGTTGTGTGAAGATTACCTCACTTGCGACATTGCTCTCAATGCGGTTATGCCTCTAAGTCGTGCTTCGACACGTGGGAGATATAGCCGCATCGAGGCGCGCTAAGTTGGTATCGAGCCATCCCGACCTTAGGAGCCCCACCGCTTGATCGTTTTTAGCGGCGAGTTGTGTCTAGAAAAAAATGTTTTGAGTCATTTAGGATTATATATATCGGAGAGTCAGGAATTCTTTTTACTCCCCAGTCTCTTCATCGCTCTGGTAAGGCATCCTGACGTAGAGTTTTGACTCTTCTCTTCTCAAATTTCACTAAAAAAAAATTTAGGATCACGCGGGTATCTTAGAATCGTTCCGATGGTTTTATGATCACGCGGATAAGCATACAATAAATCTTATTCTTATTTCCTCGAGGTGATTCAATTCTTTTCTTCCGGAGATTATTCATGATGAATAAATTCTTGATTACAAGTGATTCATCTTTATTTTCGGTGTTTGTTCATCATATCACATTCTCGGTTCTAAGATGTTCATCTTTCTTTCAGAGTTCCAAGCTCTCTCAATTATCTCGTCGCGAAGCTCCATCTAAATCATCGCAAGGATTCACCTTATGTTTTCAAGCTCTCTTTCTTTTATCATCCTTTCATTACCGGAGTTCTTCATGGAGGCTCTACATGGTGGTTCATCAAGGATTTAATTCCTTCTCAAAGTTTTCATCGAGATTCTTTCCTAAGGAGCTCAAGCTTTCTTCATATGGTAATCCGGAGTGCAATTCTTTCTACCATATTTTGGAGGTGGTATTATGTCATTCTTGATAATTTGAGTTCATGTTCCATGATTCACATCTTATCAAGAATGAGGTATTGTAAATCCATCAATCTCTTTGTTGGAGTTATCTTGGGTTATATTTCACCTAAAGCCTTCCATTGGGAATGTTGCTATTTGTGGTGCTTATCATTGATCCAAGCTTCCTCCATATCCTTCTCGGTGAAAGAGGTTTTTCATCTTTTCGTTGATCTCAAGCAATCAATGATTTCCATTAGTGGACGGTTGTCACCTCATCATTTTGAGATGTGTTCCATAAGCCCACAACAAGCTTGTCCTTTTCGTTGTTGGTTTTCCAACAACTCCTTTCTAACCATCTTGGAAGGGTGCTTTCCGAGCCCATTTGTGGCAGAAGTTGTCATTTTCTTCTCCGTCCCTTTATCCCAACGGCCTAACTTCTATTCTTTCATTACGGAGGCATTATGATGTTGCTCTTTTCACTCATCATCTCGAATTGTGAGGATCTTGTTCTTTTCATGCTTATCCATTTAACCAGAGTGTTGTGTCATCCCTTCAAGTGCTTTTCATCTTATCAAGTTTTCCTTCTTCTTTCAGACGAGTGCTGCCCAAATTATTTCAATCTTCTTCCTCTCCCATCTTGTTTTAACCGGAGTGGTTTCGAATTCTACCTTGTCCATTAAACTCTTGATTCATGTCTTTGCAACCTTCAAGTTCTCGTAATATTCCTTGTTCATCTTTTCTAACGGATTGTTTGCAATCTCGTTCATCTCTATTGTACTCTTTCTTTTCAATTGCTCAACCTCTCAAGGTTCGTGGTTTCACTCATTGGTCGAAGAAGCAACTTAGTTTACCTCTTATCTTCCTCTTCCTTTTCCCTCCGGTGCCATCCTAGATCTCGGGACGAGATCCTCTCGTAGTGGTGGAGTGTTGTAACGCCCCGGATCCGATGCGCCAGGTGTCTGCCAGTTATTCGCCGTCCGTGCCATGTCATTTTCTTGCGTGTTGCACTTTGCCATGTCATCATCTGCATTCCATATCATGTCATCATGTGCATCGCATTGGCATACATGTTCATCTCATGCATCCGAGCATTTTCCCCGTTGTCCGTTTTGCAATCCGGCGCTCCTATGTCATCCGGCGTCCCCCTCTTCCCTCTTTTCGTGTGCGGGTATTAAACGTTCTCGGAATGGACCGAGTCTTGCCAAGCGGCCTTGGTATAGCACTGGTAGACCGCCTGTCAAGTTTCGTGCCATTTGGAGGTCGTTTGATACTCCAACGGTTAACCGGGTAACCGTAAAGCCCTCTTTGAGTTGCAGCCCAACACCCCTTCCAAAGTGGCCCAAAACCCACCAAACTCCCCTCCATGCTCTCGGTCGTTCGATCACGATCGCGTGGCCGAAAACCGCTCCTCATTTGGACACTCCTAGCTCCCTCTACCTATAAATATAGCCCCTTCCCCGAAATTCACGGATGAAACCACCCCTAACCCTAGCTTCGTCCTCTTCCCGCAGCCGGACACGTCCGGACCCAGCCGGACATGTCTGCCCGTCGCCCCCCGTCCAACCGCGTCCCGCCACCTGTTAAGTGGCTGCCGCCGTCTGCCGCCCCATGCGACCCATGGGCTGGCCCAGGCGAACCCAGCGAGCCCGTCTGCCTGCCGTGCCTCGCGCCTGCCCCGCCGCCATTGCGCCATGCCTGGCAGGGAACCCTGCACAGCCAGCCCCTCGGCCGGCCCCAGCCTCGCCTCGCCTCGCCTCCCGACCTGCGCCGCCGGGTGCCATGCGCCCGCCGCTGAGCGCCCAGCGCCGCCCGGCCCGGCACCCAGCGCCTCGCCGGCTGCCTCTCCGGCGACCTCGCCCGCCAGCTCTGCCCCTCCGTCCGGCGCTCAGGAGCCCGTGCCCGCCTCTCTCGCCGCCAGCCGGATCCGGCGAGATCCGCCGAGGAGCTCTCCCCGGCCACGGATCCGGCCTCCCCGACCTCGCCGGCATCTTCCCCGGCCACAACTCCGGCGAGCTCCGACGTGCATCAAAAACCGTGCAGACCCGAGGTTGCCCCCGTTTTTCACCAAGTCCTGGAATTCTATCATAAAGATGTCAAGTTCATCGCGTCACATCTCTGCATCCCTAGCTCCGTTTCGTGCGTATAATATGTCAAATTGTTCGTCTCGACGAGTACTTCATCTTGTTCCATTGCATCATTTTCATTTGAGCTCATCTTGATGCCCGAAATGCTGTTGGAAGAGTGCATGTAGATGTTAATCTGCTGAAACTATTATAACTTGCTGTTTTATCATTTTTGCCATGATTTATGTGTGCATCCTATGAGTATGAGATCTACATGAATGTTGAACTATGCCATGCCATCTTTCCAGAGGTGTTGACCTTTGTATTTTTGTGAGTTGTGTGCTGAGTGTATCAAGCTTGTTAAGTAGGGTAGTTGTTGTTGCTGTTTTCCTGACAGATTCTGTTATATTTTGTTGCTATGTTAACATGCTTCTAGTAATCATTCTATGCATAATCTGGAGATGCTCTATAAACATGTTTTGATATACATGTCATGCTCTATCCATTCATGCCCTTGGTTGCAATTATAGCCTGCTGGAACATGTTGTAATCTTGCTCCAAAGTTGCTTGAAAATGTTGTTTGTCAGCCGGTTATCATTAAGTTCACTTGTTCCCATGTGTTTTCCTAGTGATCCATGCACCCTATGACCTTGCTCTTTCCATGCTTAGCTTCATAAACATGCCTTCTTACTGTTGGTTGCCTTGCCATGCCATGTATTGCTCTGTGGTGAGTGATTTGAGCTCACGAACATGCCTACTTATTGTTGTTCCTGCCATGTTTGAATCTGTAATATAACTTGCTATGTTTACATGGGTGCCATCATATTTTCTATGCCTTTTTGGCTCATGGTCAGTAAGGGTCTTTTGATATATGCAATTAGTAGATTCATGCCATGCCTTTATTTGCCATGATATGTTCCTGTAACATGTTGTTTGCTTGCTCTAAACATTGCAACCTGATGTTATTTCTGCTAAAGTCTGAAATTGTTATTACTTGCAATATCTCCATGTCATTTTGAGCATGTTCTAGTTGTTTCTGGAGATAGCTCGGTGTTCATGTTTTGTTATGCTTTACATGTACTTCATGCCCATGTCTTTTGTTATTATGTTGGGGTGCTGTAGCACATTGTTTTGATGCTTGTAAGATGCCTAGTTGCTGTTTTGGACAGATTGTTGCTATGACTTGTATAGTGTGTGGGTGTTGAACCGTTGCTCCGTTTTGAGTGTGCTCTATATGAAACTTGCTTGATTTTGCATGTAGCTTCATATTATCATGTTGCATCCTTGTTTTGGTGTGTTTGCTTGATGTTTGGGTGCATTTTGCATCAATGCCATGTTTAACTTGTTTTGCTCATATCTTCTAGCCTGTAGCTCCGAATCTAATGAACTTTATATGTAACTTGACTAGAATTTCGTGTAGATCATCTTGGTGCATTTTAACTTGCTGTTTAACAACTTCAACTTAATGTTTATTCAGTTCTGGACCAATTTCGAAATTTGCATATGAGGACTTACCGGAATTGTTATATGTTGTTTCCGGCCTCATTTAAACTTGCCTTGATGTGTTGTTCTTGTTTGCATCATCTCTTGCCACGAATAGCTTCATGTAGCTTGGTCATGCATCATGCTTGTTGTGCATCATGCCTTGTTCATGTGTGGTGTGTTTACCTATGTTGTGTGTGTTGGGGAACGTAGTAATTTCAAAAATTTTCCTACGCACACGCAAGATCATGGTGATGTATAGCAACGAGAGGGGAGAGTGTTGTCTACATACCCTTGTAGACCCGGCGAAGCGATCACAACGTAGAGGAAGTAGTCGTCGTTCTCCTCGCGATCCGACCGATCCGGCGCCGTTACTCGACGCCCCGAGTTCTTGACACACGTACAGCTCGATGGCGTCCCTCAGACTCGATCCAGCCGAGTGTCGAGGAGAATTCCGTCGACCTGACGGCGTGGTGACGATCTTGATGTTTCACCGGCGCAGGCTTCGCTTAAGCTTCATGCGACAGTATAACCGAGGTGGAATATGGTGGAGGGGCACCGCGACACGGCTAAGGAACGATCTCACGATCAACTTGTGTGTCCCAAGGTGCCCCCTGCCTCAGATATAAAGGAGCCAGGGGGGAGGGGGCCGGCGGCCAAAGGAGGGCGCGCCAGGGAGTCCTACTCCCTCTGGGAGTAGGATTCCCCCCCCCAATCCTAGTCCAACTAGGATTCCCGGAGGGGGAAGGAGAGAGAGGGGGCCGGCCCCCTTCTCCTAGTCCTAGTAGGACTAGGGAAGGGGGGGGAGGCGCGCGGCCAGGCTTGGGCTGCCCCTCCTCCTTTCCACTAGGGCCCATCGAGGCCCATTTACCTCCCGGGGTTCCGTAACCTCCGGTGCTTGATAAATTCCGTTTTCGCGGAACCATTCGAACTCCAAACATAGGCTTCCAATATATCAATCTTTATGTCTCGACCATTCCGAGACTCCTCGTCATGTCCGTGATCACATCCGGGACTCGAACTCCTTCGTACATCAAAATACATAAACTCATAATAACCATCATCGAAACCTTAAGCGTGCGGACCCTACGGTTCGAGAACAATGTAGACATGACCTAGAACCATTCACGGTCAATAACCAACAGCGGGACCTGGATGCCCATATTGGTTCCTACATATTCTACGAAGATCTTTATCGGTCGGACCGCATAACAACATACGTTGTTCCTTTGTCATCGGTATGTTACTTGCCCGAGATTCGATCGTCGGTATCCAATACCTAGTTCAATCTCGCTACGCAAGTCTCTTTACTCGTTCCGTAATACATCATCTCACAACTAACTCATTAGTTGTAGTGCTTGCAAGGCTTCATGATGTGCATTACCGAGAGGGCCCAGAGATACCTCTCCGACTATCGGAGTGACAAAACCTAATCTCAAATACGCCAACCCAACATCTGCCTTTGGAGACACCTGTAGTACTCCTTTATAATCACCCGATTCGTTGTGGACGTTTGGTAGCACCAAAGTGTTCCTCCGTAAACGGAGTTGCATAATCTCATAGTTACAGGAACATGTATAAGTCATGGATAAAAGCAGTAGCAACATACTAAGCGATCGTGTGCTAAGCTAAGGGAATGGGTCATGTCAATCGATCATTCTCGCTAATGATGTGACCTCATTAATCAAATAACAACTCCTTGTTCATGGTTAGGAAACATAACCATCTTTGATTAACAAGCTAGTCTAGTAGAGGCATACTAGTGACATGTTTGTTTGTCTATGCATTCACACATGTATCATGTTTCCGGTTAATACAATTCTAGCATGAATGATAAACATTTATCATGAAATAAGGAAATAAATAATAACTTTATTATTGCCTCTAGGGCATATTTCCTTGATCTCCCACTTGCACTAGAGTCAATAATCTAGATTACACAAGAATGATTCTAACACCCATGGAGTCTTGGTGCTGATCATGTTTTGCTCGTGGAAGAGGCTTAGTCAACGGATCTCGCAACATTCAGATCCGTATGTATCTTGCAAATCTCTATGTCTCCATCTGGACTAAGTCCGGATGGAATTGAAGCGTCTCTTGATGTGCTTGGTCCTCTTGTGAAATCTGGATTCCTTTGCTAAGGCAATTGCTCGATAGATTGTCACGTAAGATTTTCATTGGACCCGTTGCACTAGGTATGACACCTAGATCGGATATGAACTCCTTCATCCGCACTCCTTCATTAGCTGCTTCGAAGCTGCTATGTATTCCGCTTCACATGTAGATCCCGCCACGACGCTTTGTTTAGAACTGCACCAACCGACAGCTCCTCCGTTTAGTGTAAATCGTATCCGGTCTGCGATTTAGAATCGTCCGGATCGGTGTCAAAGCTTGCATCAACGTAACCGTTTACGATGAGCTCTTTGTCACCTCCATATCGAAAACATATCCTTAGTCCTTTTCGTATTTCAGGATGTTCTTGACCGCTGTCCAATGATCCACTCGGATTACTTTGGTACCTCCTGCTAGGCTTATAGCAAGGCACACATCAGTCCGGTACACAGATTGCATACATGATAGAGCCTATGGCTGAAGCATAGGAACATCTTTCATTTTCTCTCTATCTTCTGCGGTGGTCGGGCATTGAGTCGACTCAACTTCACACCTTGTAACACGAGCAAGAACCCTTTCTTTGCTTGATCCATTTTGAACTTCTTCAAAACTTTGTCAAGGTATGTGCTTTGTGAAAGTCCAATTAAGCGTCTTGATCTATCTCTATAGATCTTAATGCCCAATATGAAAGCAGCTTCACCGAGGTCTTTCATTGAAAACTCTTATTCAAGTATCCCTTTATGCTATCCAGAATTCTATATCATTTCCGATCAGCAATATGTCATCCACATATAATATCGAAAATGCTCAGAGCTCCCACTCACTTTCTTGTAAATACAGAGCTTCTCCAAAAGTCTGTACAAACCCAAATGCTTTGATCACACTATCAAAGCGTTTATTCCAACTCCGAGATGCTTGCACCAGTCCATAGATGGATCGCTGGAGCTTGCACACTTTGTTAGCTCCTTTGGATCGATAAAACCTTCGGTTGCATCATATACAACTCTTCTTCCGTAAATCCATTCAGAATGCAGTCTTTACATCCATTTGCCAAATTTCATAATCATAAAATGCGGCAATTGCTAACATGATTCGGACGGACTTAAGCATCGCTACGGGTGAGAAGGTCTCATCGTAGTCAATCCCTTGAACTTGTCGAAAACCTTTTGCGACAAGTCGAGCTTTATAGACGATAATATTACCGTCGTCGTCGGTCTTCTTCTTGAAGATCCATTTGTTTTCTATTGCTTGCCTACCCTCGGGCAAGTCAACCAAAGTCCATACTTTGTTTTCATACATGGATCCCATCTCAGATTTCATGGCCTCAAGCCATTTTGCGAATCTGGGCTCACCATCGCTTCTTCATAGTTCGTAGGTTCATCATGATCTAGTAGCATGACTTCCGAACAGGATTACCGTACCACTCAGTGCGGATCTTACTCTGGTTGATCTACGAGGTTCTGCGAGAACTTGATCTCAAGTTTCATGATCAACATCATCAACTTCCTCACTACTTGGTGTAGGTGTCTCGTAAACTGGTTTCTGCGATTTAACTACTTTCAAGTAAGGGAGAAGGTACTATTACCTCATCAAGTTCCACTTTCCTCCCACTCACTTCTTTCGAGAGAAACTCCTTCTCTAGAAAGGATCCATTTTAGCAACGAATGTCTTGCCTTCGGATCTGTGATAGAAGGTGTACCCAACTGTCTCTTTTGGGTATCCTATGAAGACACATTTCTCGACTTGGGTTCGAGCTTATCGGGTTGAAGCTTTTTCACATAAGCATCGCATCCCCAAACTTTAAGAAACGACAACTTTGGTTTCTTGCTAAACCACAGTTCATAAGGTGTCGTCTCAACGGATTTCGACGGTGTTCTATTCAATGTGAATGCGGCTGTCTCTAGAGCATAACCCCAAAACGATAGCGGTAAATCTGTAAGAGACATCATAGATCGCACCATATCTAGTAAAGTGCGATTCGACGTTCGGACACACCATTACGTTGTGGTGTTCGGGTGGCGTGAAACTATTCCGCATTGTTTCAAATGTAGACCAAACTCAGTAACTCAAATATTCACCTCCACGATCGATCGTAGAAATTTAATTTTCTTGTTACGATGATTTTCAACTTCACTCTGAAATTCTTTGAACTTTTCAAATGTTTCAGACTTATGTTTCATTAAGTAGATATACCCATATCTGCTTAAGTCATCTGTGAAGGTGAGAAAATAACGATATCCGCCACGAGCCTCAACATTCATCGGACCACATACATCTGTATGTATGATTTCCAACAAATCTGTTGCTCTCTCCATAGTACCGAGAACGGTGTTCTAGTCATCTTGCCCATGAGGCACGGTTCGCAAGTGCCAAGTGATTCATAATCAAGTGACTCCAAAAGTCCATCAAGATGGAGTTTCTTCATGCGCTTTACACCGATATGACCTAAACGGCGAAGCCACAAATAAGTTGCACTATCATTATCAACTCTGCATCTTTTGGTTTCAACATTATGAATATGTGTATCACTACTATCGAGATTCATAAGAAATAGACCACTCCTCAAGGGTGCATGACCATAAAAGATATTACTCATATAAATAGAACAACCATTATTCTCGATTTAAATGAATAACCGTCTCGCATCAAACAAGATCCAGATATAATGTTCATGCTCAACGCAGCACCAAATAACAATTATTTAGGTCTAAAACTAATCCCAAGGTAGATGTAGAGGTAGCGTGCCGACCGCGATCACATCGACTTTGGAACCATTTCCCACGCGATCGTCACCTCGCCCTTTGCGAGTTCGCAATCAGTAGTCCTGTTTGAGTTGCAAATATTAGCAACGGAACCAGATCAAATACCAGTGCTACTACGAGCTCTAGTAAGGTACACATCAATAACATGTATATCACATATACCTTTGTTCACCTTGCCATCCTTCTTATCCGCCAAATACTTGGGGCAGTTCCGCTTCGAAAGGACTACCGCTTGCGGTAGAAGCACTCGGTTTCAGGTTTAGGGCCAGACTTGGGTTTCTTCTCTGAGCAGCAACTTGCTTGCTGTTCTTCTTGAGATTCCCTTCTTCTTCCCTTTGCCTTTCTTCTTGAAACTAGTGGTCTTATTGACCATCAACACTTGATGCTCCTTCTTGATTTCTACCTCCGCAGCCTTTAGCATTGCGAAGAGCTCGGTATAGTTTTCACTAACCCTTGCATATTATAGTTCATTACGAAGCCTTTGTAGCTTGGTGGCGTGATTGGAGAATTACATCAATGACACAATCATCCGGAAGATTAACTCCCAATTGTGTCAAGTGATTGTAGTACCCGGACATTCGAGTATATGCTCACTAATGTAATCTGTTCTCCTCCATCTTACAGCTATAGAACTTATTGGAGACTTCATATCTCTCAATCCGGGCATTCTGTTGGAATATTAACTTCAACTCTGGAACATCTCATATGCTCCATGACGCTCAAAACGCCGTTGAAGTCCCGGTTCTAAGCCGTAAAGCATGGCACATCGAACTATAGAGTAGTCATCGCTTTGCTCGCCAGACGCTCATAACATCCGGCGTTGCTCCAAAGAAGAGTTCTGTCACCTAGCGGTGCATCCAGACGTAGCTCTTACGTGCAGCAATGAGGATGATCCTCAAATTACGGACCCGATCCGTAATTGCTACCATCATCTTTCAACTTTGCTTTCTCAAGGAACGCATTAAAATTCAACGGAACAACAGCGAGCCATCTATCTACAATCAAACATAAACAAGCAAGATACTATCAGTACTAAGTTCATGATAAATTTAAGTTCAATTAATCATATTACTTAAGAACTCCCACTTAGAAAAACATCTCTCTAGTCATCTAAGTGATCACGTGATCCAAATCAACTAAACCATAACCGATCATCACGTGAAATGGAGTAGTTTTCAATGGTGAACATCTTATGTTGATCATATCTACTATATGATTCACGCCGACCTTTCGGTCTCCGTGTTCCGAGGCCATATCTGCATATGCTAGGCTCGTCAAGTATAACCCGAGTATTCTGCGTGTAAAACTGGCTTGCACCCGTTGTAGATGGACGAGAGCTTATCACACCCGATCATCACGTGGTGTCCAGGCACGACGAACTTTGGCAACGGTGCATACTCGGGAGAACACTTCTTGATTATTTAGTGAGAGATCATCTTATAATGCTACCGTCAATCAAAGCAAGATAAGATGCATAAAAGGATAAACATCACATGCAAATCAATATAAGTGATATGATATGGTCATCATCATCTTGTGCTTCACGATCTCCATCTTGCAGCACCACCATGATCACCATCGCCACCGGCGCGACACCTTGATCTCCATCGCAGCATCGTTGTCGTCTCGCCAAACTTATGCTACTACGACTATCGCTACCGCTTAGTGATAAAGTAAAGCATTACAGAAGCGATTGCATTGCATACAATAAAGCGACAACCATATGGCTCCTGCCATTGCCGATAACTTCGTTACAAAACATGATCATCTCATACAATAAAATATAGCATCACGTCTTGACCATATCACATCACAACATGCCCCGCAAAAACAAGTTAGACGTCCTCTACTTTGTTGTTGCAAATTTTACGTGGCTGCTACGGGCTTAAGCAAGAACCAGTCTCACCTCGCATCAAAACCACAACGATACTTCGTCAAATAGACTCTGTTTTAACCTTCTCAAGGACCGGGCGAGCCACACTCAGTTCAACTAAAGTGAGAGAGAGGCACCCACCAGTCACCTTTAAGCAACGAGTGCTCACATCGGTGAAACCAGTCTCGCGTAAGCGTCTGCGTAATGTCGGTCCGGGCGCTTCATCTCACAATACCGCTGAACCAAAGTATGACATGCTGGTAGGTAGTATGACTTGTATCGCCCACAACTCACTTGTGTTCTACTCGTGCAAAACATCAAACCATAGAAAAACCTAGGCTCGGATGCCACTTGTTGGGGAACGAGTAATTTCAAAAATTTTCCTACGCACACGCAAGATCATGGTGATGTATAGCAACGAGAGGGGAGAGTGTTGTCTACATACCCTTGTAGACCCGGCGGAGCGATCACAACGTAGAGGAAGTAGTCGTACGTTCTCCTCGCGATCCGACCGATCCCGGCGCCGTTACTCCGACGCCCCCGAGTTCTTGACACACGTACAGCTCGATGACGTCCCTCGACTCGATCCAGCCGAGTGTCGAGGAGAATTCCGTCGAGACGACGCGTGGTGGACGATCTTGATGTTTCACCGGCGCAGGGCTTCGCCTAAGCTTCGCGACGGTATAACCGAGGTGGAATATGGTGGAGGGGGGCACCGCACACGGCTAAGGAACGATCTCACGATCAACTTGTGTGTCCCAAGGTGCCCCCTGCCCCCGTATATAAAGGAGCCAGGGGGGAGGGGGCCGGCGGCCAAAGGAGGCGCGCCATGGGAGTCCTACTCCCTCTGGGAGTAGGATTCCCCCAATCCTAGTCCAACTAGGATTCCTGAGGAAGGAGAGAGGGGCGGCCCCTTCTCCTAGTCCTAGTAGGACTAGGGAAGGGGGGGGAGGCGCGCGGCCAGGCTTGGGCTGCCCCTCCTCCTTTCCACTAGGGCCCATCGAGGCCCATTTACCTCCCGGGGTTCCGTAACCTCCGGTGCATTTCAAATTCCGTTTTCCTTGAACCATTCGAACTCCAAACATAGGCTTCCAATATATCAATCTTTATGTCTCGACCATTCCGAGACTCCTCGTCATGTCCGTGATCACATCCGGGACTCGAACTCCTTCGGTACATCAAAATACATAAACTCATAATAACCATCATCGAAACCTTAAGCGTGCGGACACTACGGTTCGAGAACAATGTAGACATGACCTAGAACCATTCACGGTCAATAACCAACAGCGGACCTGGATGCCCATATTGGTTCCTACATATTCTACGAAGATCTTTATCGGTCGACCGCATAACAACATACGTTGTTCCCTTTGTCATCGGTATGTTACTTGCCCGAGATTCGATCGTCGGTATCCAATACCTAGTTCAATCTCGTTACCGGCAAGTCTCTTTACTCGTTCCGTAATACATCATCTCACAACTAACTCATTAGTTGTAGTGCTTGCAAGGCTTCAGTGATGTGCATTACCGAGAGGGCCCAGAGATACCTCTCCGACTATCGGAGTGACAAAACCTAATCTCGAAATACGCCAACCCAACATCTGCCTTTGGAGACACCTGTAGTACTCCTTTATAATCACCCGCCACGTTGTGACGTTTGGTAGCACCCAAAGTGTTCCTCCGGTAAACGGGAGTTGCATAATCTCATAGTTACAGGAACATGTATAAGTCATGGATAAAAGCAGTAGCAACATACTAAACGATCGTGTGCTAAGCTAAGGGAATGGGTCATGTCAATCAGATCATTCTGCTAATGATGTGACCTCATTAATCAAATAACAACTCCTTGTTCATGGTTAGGAAACATAACCATCTTTGATTAACAAGCTAGTCTAGTAGAGGCATACTAGTGACATGTTTGTTTGTCTATGCATTCACACATGTATCATGTTTCCGGTTAATACAATTCTAGCATGAATGATAAACATTTATCATGAAATAAGGAAATAAATAATAACTTTATTATTGCCTCTAGGGCATATTTCCTTCAGTGTGCTTCTTCTTGTTAGTTCCTGTTTCGTTGCGATCGTGAGGATTCGTTCGTCTTCGTGTGGTTCGTCTTCGTGGTTTCATCTTCTTCATGGACTCGTTCTTCTTCCTTGCGGGATTTCAGGCAAGATGACCTCTACCTTGGATCTCATTACTATCACTGTTATGCTAGTTGCTTCGTTCTATCGCTATGCTGCGTTACCTATCATTTGCTCTTCAAGCCATCCCAAATTGCCATGAACCCCTAACCTTTGACACCTTTCCTATGCAAACCGTTGTTTGGCCATGTTACCGCTTCGCTCAGCCCCTCTTATAGCGTTGCTAGTTGCAGGTGAAGTTGAAGATTGCTCCACGGTGGACAGGGTTTATGTGGGATATCACAATATCTCTTATATTATTAATGCATCTATATACTTGGTAAAGGGTGGAAGGCTCGGCCTTATGCCTGGTGTTTTGTTCCACTGTTGCCGCCCTAGTTTCCGTCATACGGTGTTATGTTCCCGGATTTTGCGTCCCTTACGCTGGTCGGGTGATTTATGGGACCCCCGACAGTTCGCTTTGAATAAAACTTGTCCAAAGAAGGCCCAACATTGACTTTTACCATTTGCCTCACCACCACCTACCTTTTCCTTGGGAGTAATTAACCCAAGGGTCATCTTTATTTTAGCCCCCGGCCGGTGCTTGTCTAAGTGTTGGTCCGAACCGAGCCGCCTGTGGGGCCCCCTCGGGGCAACTCGAGGTCTGGTTTTACTCGTAGCCTGTCTCATCCGGTGTTGCCCTGAGAACAAGATATGTGCAGCTCCTATCGGGATTGTCGGCGCATCGGGCGGCTTTGGTGGTCTTGTTTTACCATTGTCGAAATGTCTTGATGTACCGGGATACCGAGTCTGATCGGAGTGTCTCGGGTGAAGGTCTATTCCTTCGATGATCGCGAGAGCTTGTCATGGGCGAAGTTGGGACACCCCTGCAGGGTATAAACTTTCGAGAGCCGTGCCCGCGGTTATGTGGCAGATGGGAATTTGTTAATGTCCGGTTGTAGATAACTTGACACTTGATCCGAATTAAAACACATCAAGCGAGTGTGTAGCCGTGATGGTCTCTTCTCGGCGGAGTCCGGGAAGTGAACACGGTTTCTGGGTTATGTTTGATGTAAGTAGGTGTTCAGGATCACCTCTTGATCATTGCTAGCTTCACGACCGTTCCGCTTGTTCTCTTCTCGCTCTCTTTTGCGTATGTTAGCCACCATTTATGCTTAGTCGCTGCTGCAACCTCACCACTTTACCCCTTCCTTTCCCGTTAAGCTTTGCTAGTCTTGATACCCATGGTAATGGGATTGCTGAGTCCTCGTGGCTCACCAGATACTTCCAAAACCAGTTTGCAGGTGCCTATGTTACCGAAAGGTGGCGCAACCAAGCTCAAGGAGGAGCTTGATGAAGATCTTGCCCTTTGTGTTGTTTCGTTCTAGTTGATCAAGAGTGGAGCCCAATTGGGGTCGATCGGGACCTTTTGTCGCATTTGGGGTTCTTCTTTTATTTTGGTTCCGTAGTCGGACCTTGATTGTATCTGGATGATGTAATGCTTTATTCATGTAATTGTGTGAAGTGGCGATTGTAAGCCAACTATGTATCTCTTTCCTTATGTAATACATGGGTTGTGTGAAGATTACCTCACTTGCGACATTGCTTTCAATGCGGTTATGCCTCTAAGTCGTGCTTCGACACGTGGGAGATATAGCCGCATCGAGGGCGCACAAGTTGGTATCGAGCCATCCCGACCTTAGGAGCCCCACCGCTTGATCGTTTTAGCGGCGAGTTGTGTCTAGAAAAAATGTTTTGAGTCATTTAGGATTATATATATCGGAGAGTTAGGAATTCTTTTTACTCCCCAGTCTCTTCATCGCTCTGGTAAGGCATCCTGACATAGAGTTTTGACTCTTCTCTTCTTAAATTTCACTAATTTTTTTTTTCAGGATCACGCGGGTATCTTAGAATCGTTCCGATGGTTTTATGATGACAACATTGTCTTGGTGCCTCCCGTCAGCAGGGTTTTTTTTAGTGGAGGTGTCCCAGGGAGTTGAGCTCTGAGGTGTTGTCGTCATAATTTTATCGTTGCAGTTCTAGAATACCAGAGTTTAGTACAACGACATCGAAAATCTCTTTTATGCAGTTGTTGGTGAGATAACCCCGCTAACCCAAAGATCTTGGTGAGTACGGAGTATTGCCATGACTTGTATAACGGATGCTTTTCAAGGTTGAGGTACACGATTTCGAAGGTTTCTTGGTTATGTGTTGACGGATGGATACAGCTTGGATGTAGGTATTGTTAGTTTGGGTGAGATATATTGCTTCCCCTGTATCCCCAACACTAGATTGCATAACCAGAAAGTTTCGGGAGTTTTATAGGTGGGAATTCAAGTAGCTCCTAGAATATCTTTCCGACAGATGCATGATATGGGATTGGGTAAATCTCTATCATATGTATTTGTTCCGGCTTATTCTGCAAGCCAAGTCCTTTGTTTTTGTTTTGAGTTGTGGTATTCGAGTTGCTTCGAAGTCAAATGTTGAATCCATACCTTTCCTAAACGGTGTTCTCATATTTCTATGTGAGTGTTAATCATTCTTGATCATTGAGGTTGTCATGTTAATTCTTTTCCAACCTGTGTGCTTCTCTTCAAGTGGATCCCATCATTTTTCCCATCCGCAAGATCAAATCTAAGTTTTCTCAACGGTGTTTGTTTCATCCGTCCCAAGTTGCATTTGTTTTCCCGCCCTCCCATTCGATGTCGTCTCCCAGCTCGGGGCTACTTCACGAGCACATCGTCGCGCTCCACCCCAGGCGGCAGGCCTTCCTGTGGTCTCGTCCACGCGTAGCACTCTCCGCCACTCAAAGAGCTGCATCCGTGCGCGTGACCATAACGCCGGCGCATCACCCTCAAGCTCTGACCCGCCTCTACTAAGGCGACGCATGCCCAAGCATGGCCGAACTAGGTATCCACACATCACTCCTTCCTGGTGCGACAATGTTTGGATATCCTTTCTGCTCTCTAGCTTACGCCTATCAACTCTGACTTTAACTCTTATTTCTTACGGAGATATCATACGAAACAAGCAAATCCATTTTTTAGCGAAGCATGGCAGCTTCGTGATCTGGTACATCCTGCACACCGTATAACCTTGTAAGTATCATCCTCGATTACAACAAGGTCGATTCCTCTTATTTGATCAGCCATTCGGCGGTTAAAAATGCAGAGGGGATGCAAGGGCACAAAGGCCTGCACATCCAAGCAAGTGGTAACATGGACTTGTACATGGAACATCCCAAGCGCAAGAAGAGCTGCGATGAGCACATGCTGACAAGCTAGCATAAGTCCACGCATTTCACGTAATCGTCTGGCATTCATGTATGATTTACGTGGGTGGCTTATCCAATTCAGTTATTTAACTTAAAAATACGAAGGCACTTGCACTCGGAAATCAACATAACTTGAGAAATGTGAAGCTACATGCACTTTGAAAACCAGCTAATGATCCAAAGTAGTTCAGATTATAAACACTAAATGATGCAAGCACCAAAAAACACAAAATGCAACATGGTGTAGGACTACAAACATAGTGCTGCACCTGCTTGAATTATTACGTTCTCTGGCTGAAAATATCGAAGTGTAATTGCACATATACTAGTCATAAAATTGCATATCAATATATCTATCCCTTTAAGTATGCCAATAGTTTCAAACAATAGATTAGAAAGGTATTTATGCTATGTTTTCATGATCTGGGGACTTCGGTAGATGGCCTCGGCGCTTACTCAAGCCATGAAAATGCACTATAATTGCTTGTCATCAATGCGCAAATCTCTATGTCTCTCTCAACATAGCAGATCATCATTAGACACTAAATCCTTCAATGAGGAGCTTGCAAAATGCTTGCATTAGATGCCTCATTAGACACTATATGTTCATCACGAGGAGCATGTAAAATGTTTGCATCAAATCCTTCATTAGCGATCATTCATTAGACACTTGAGGCTCAAAGAACAACGTGAGCTTGGATGTTTACGAAACTTGATTAGATACATCTGTCGATTTGGTCCCAGCGACCCTTGAGGTTGAACAACAGGTGCGCATGAAGATCTCTCCGTGCTGGCTCATGTCTGAAGTCTCAAAAGATCTAAGCAATAAAGATGAACACACAAGGGACCACGAGATTTATCTTGGTTCAGGCCACCATTGTGGTGTAATACCCTCTGCAGTGTGCGGTGTGGTGGATTGCCTTGGGGTGGCGATCAGCAGTACAAAGGGAGAAACCTTCATGAGGCTGTTCTTGAGCTTAATGTGATGGCTTGGATGAGTTCACTCGCCTCTTTCTCCCTCTCTGGTTGATCTCTAGATCGTCTACCACATGGGTGGCTAGTCCTATTTATAGGCGGAGGCCTGGCCTCTCCCAAATAATGGCGGGAAGGGCGCCAACAATTGGCCATTTGAAGGGAACATCTGGTACACTTATCTGACTAAAGTTGGTCTTGGCTGCCAAGGCCACTGCGGTGATGCCATACAGGCTCCACGATGACCTCCATCCTGCCGTTCTGCTGGTCTTGGTCTTCTTGCACCAAGCGAAACCTTTGCCTCATGCTTTGGCACATGCTTGCCCCTTTCCACGAAGAAACAAGGACACTCATGAGCAGCGCCCTTTAGTACCGCTTTGGCCTCCGATCGTCATGGCTTGTGTCACGGGCCCCTCACGAGGTGCCCCCTTGATCTCTCGCCTCCATGAGCACTGCTGAGGAGGCTGCTCTGAGCTCCACAGCGTCCACCGCGAGGCTTGGCCCCGAGGGTGTTGAGCTTGAGTTGATGGAGCTGGGCTGCATTGGGCCCCACTTGAGCCCGCGCGCGGCATGGGCGAGCCGTCTGGGGACCCCCGTTCCCAGGCAGCAGCTGAGTAGCCCGGGCCCAAAGCGCGGACAGACTTAGCGAGGGAAAGCGAAGGGCAAGTCTGAGCGCCCAGGCCAACAACTTGTGCCTTGGCGCCCGTGTGGCGGTTGATTGGGCGTGGCGTCTCCGCTTCCCCATGATGCATTAGTATCGCCCGGCTAAGCGGACCCATGGTTGCACCAGCTACTCCCTTTTAAGCTGCCCTTGGCGCTTCTTGCCCTTCCTCCTTCCTCGAGCCTCAACCTGCCTCCAATCAACTCGAGCTCTCCCTTTCTTGCACTGCCATGGCGGCTGGCGAAGAAGAAAAGGAAAAAGAAGCCAGCCGCCGTCCGCTTCGCCTCGGTGGCCCCGCCGTCGTCGGTCGATCATACTCAATCTGAAGCCTGCGCAAGTCCGCTCTGCTCTTGCCACCATCTTCAGCGAGTGTGGCGGACCATAACACAACTGCGTCCCATGCTTCTATTAACGGGGTGCGTCCAGAGGTCCGTTTCTTTGCCGGCCTTGTGGTGCAGTCAGTTCCCCCTTTCTCTGCTTTCTTCAATGCGGTGCTCTCCCATTATCAGATCCACATGATGCATCGGACCTGAGTCCATTACTCTCAGCTATCTTTGCTTTTGTTTGCGCGAGGCAATGGTGGGCATTCCTCCTTCAGTTGCCTGTGCCATTTCTTCTCCTTGCGTCGGCGATCCTACTCAATGCTCGGGGTGTGTAGGCTTTCTTGCCGTGCTAGAGGCGGCTGCTTGAGATCGACTTGACCTTCCTCCTTCGAGGCCAAGTTCGGAGGCGGTGGTTGTATGTGGGCGTTGGGGTACCCAGCCCCTGCTCGCACCCAACCGCTTGGCTGTTCCTAAGCAAGCTCGCTCATGAGGCGCTCGTGAGCCCCGGCTCGTCTTTATCTGGCCCGCTTGAGACCTTGAGGCGCTCAGTGTGGCACCAAGGTGGTGAAGGAGTTCCTCGAGTGTCGCATTGCTCCTCTCGGCGCCCTCTCGCCCGAATGTGGGATTATCACGGGGCACAAGGACCGCATGCGGCTCGGGAGGAGGACCTAAGCGCTGAAGCGAAGCGATGCTCAAGGTCTGTTGGCGACCCTTCCCGAGGCAGCCTCCGACATGATGGTATATACATATCTTTGTTGGGCGAGGGCCAATTATGTGAGCGGATGCCAACCGGTGAATGGAGACTGCGCCCGGCTGGCCTCGGGGGCCAAATCATGTCGTCATGGTTACCCTTCCGATTGCCAGCGGCCCGTCCCGGTGGCGAAGCGGGGAGGCGAGGCTGGGCGAAAGGATGATGTTGTGGAGAATCACGGATGCAGCGGGGCTCCGGAGCAACATCTCATAAAGCCGCCACGGAAGCGTTGGCGGGCGAGGAGCTCCGGCTCGGCTCCGAGGCTCGGTCGTCCCTCGCGGTGGTGCGGTGGCGCTCCTCGAGCGGTCCCGTGGCACCCGATCGTCTGGCGCCTACAACATCATAAGCCGACCCTTGCAAGCGCTTCAGGTCGATTTGAATGAATTTCTAGGCCCTCCGTAAGAGGAAGGCTTTGGTGGTGAAGATTAGCCCTGCCGCTTGTTGAACCATAGGAAGTACTTTGCCATGGATGAGTAAGTCCTCTTCCTTCTTTGCTCCTTCATTTCTCTGTTCTCGCGGTGATCGCGGCTTTCTGAGGCCCTTCTGCTGGGTTACGTGGAGGCGGCCGAGCCATCCCCCAGCCTCGTCCTCGCTGTTGACCTGAGCATGCGGGCTCGGCGGCGCTCCTGCCCTTCGGCCAACGGAGGATGACCCATCTGCGGGCATCACGGATCCTGAGCGCTGCTGTCCTCCCTCCATGGGTTCCCACAGGGGATAACCAGCTGCCTCGCGCTCCTTCCCGATCATGAGCAGCGAGTGGTTGAAGTCGGTTTAAGCTTCTCTTAGGGCGGACGGTGCAGGCGGGCTCTGGGCGGCCCGTCTAACGATTCTTTGGGCACCAGCCTCGACTCCATGCGGGAGGGCATGCCGCCCAGTGCCCTCCGGGTTCATGGCTGGGATGTGCGGAAGACATACTCAGGCGTGCTCATGAGTGCCGCCCTTAGCCAGAATTCCTCGAGGGCGTGGGCGCGATAAGCGGATCGGGCGAGCTTCTTTGGCAAGGCAGCGTGCCTCGAGGCGAAGGCTGCGCCTTGAAGGGCGCAAGTGAGGTAGCCATTGCCTGCGGCGTCACGAGAACCTTGACAATGTGAAGGCTGAGCGTTCTTGGTGGCCTCGCGAGCTTGCTCAAGCCGTTAGGAGGCCGAGGAGAACCCGGTTATGGATGCGGAGGGGCGTGTGTGGGAGCTCAAGCACAGGCAACTCTGGAGGAGCAGGTGGAAGCGCACCAGGCGGCCCTCGTGTCGTGAAGGAGGCCTCCGTCGACCAGGTAGAGCTTGAGCCGAGGAAGTCTTGTGTTGGAGGTGTGAGTGCAACCTTGACCTTGAGCAGGCTGGAGGCGAGGCGTGGTGGCTCCAGGCGGAGGATGGCGTCGCTGCGTCTGGCCAGGCCCGGAGGAGTGCGACCGCCCGAGTGGCGGAAGCTCGTTCGGTCTCGGCGTCAATAAGAGCGAGTTGGAGCTGATCGGGGCCCAAAGTGAAGGTGGACCCGGACCCTCGAGGGACAAATAGGCCGAGTGACCGAGGTGCGGACTCCTCCTAACTGCCTTAGTGCGGCGCATGCTGAGTAGCCTCTTCCAGCGCCCGGTGCTTCTTATCGTGAGGTTGTGGCGCGAGGCTATCGCGTGGCGAGCGGGGAGATCCGCCGAGGCAGGTCTGGGCATGAGCACGACCCCATGCCGAGCAGCTCGGGAGGCGGGCTAACGGCCACTGGGCAACATTTGCGAGGCGGCTGCGGGTCGCCGCGAGACCAACTATCTTTGGCAACCTCCGATACTTCAGCGATGTGGTGGCGCTCTGGAGAACCGCTCCGAGAGGTCCGTTGGCTCGTCGAAGAGAGGCGAGCCTTGCCAGGTGTGCCTTCTCCCGTGTATTCAGCCACTGCGGAACATGGATCCCCGCCGATTTCAACGCGCCATTGCACATGCCCATAGCCATCGGGCGACTGGCGCAATGGGTGGAAGGACAATGTGGGCCCCTCGTTAGGGCCTTCGTACGATGATGATGGCGTGATCGTGGTCGCCGATGAAGGCGGCGTGGTGGATCGCTGCGCTGGCGGAGGTGTGGGTGGTGATGGTGATGGCGCTAAGCGGCGCGGATGCCTCTGGGCGCCCGGATGATCGGCGGCGATATGTCCGCTGATCGCGCATCCCCGTGGTTTACCCTGCGTGAAGAAAGTTCGGGCTTGGCCTAAAGGCTAAGAACATTTTGGGAGGAAGCCCCTCATGTAAGGTTTTAGAACAATATCCTGTAAGTGTAATCTTTGCGTGAGCTTAGCCTTCACTGCGATGGGTCGGTGACCTATTACCTCTTGACCCGCCAGTCCCAAGCGGGCTGTGGGGCTGCTATGCCTCGATGTCTTGAATGGTCGTCGATCCTGCGGTGAGAACCTCCGGAGAGGTGTGGCGGCAAGTCCAGTTATGAGCGTGCTTGCCCTGGCCCGGCTGTGAGGGGCTCAGGAGGCAGCCAATGCTAACGGGCGTAAGGTGGAAGCAGAACACAAGAGATTGCTAAATGCAGAGACTAAGCTCCTCTTCGGACACACACAAGTCTCAAGTTCAAATCAAATTAAATTTAAATCGAAGAAACTTGTCAATAGAGGAAAAGGCAAAAGGCAAAAAGCGTCCAGGCACCTAGTCTAGTCTTGACATCTTCTCACGGTAGCGAGCTAGTGCTGCCACTAGGCGTGGGGGAGCCCCCGAGGCTCGAGGCGGCTCTCGGAGACTCGGGTGTGTCAGCCCACTCATTAATGCGTGAGAGTGTCCGCGGCGGCGAGCTTCACGAGCGGGCCTTGTTCAGTACCTGCGGCTTCATATCACCGGCAAGAGGCCCCACCTTGCGCACTCTACCGCCATTGGCGACGGAAACCAAGGACAAGCCAATGGGGAAGCGGTCGCCAGCGATTCCCAAGCGTGGGTCCTCTGCCGGGGTAGGCCTTGTGGCACCTCGGGCCTACCCTCCAGTCTTTGGTGCGGCGCCCGAGAGCAAACCGGATCGGCCCTTTCTGCAGCCGGTGCCCTCCTCCCGGGTAGGGCTGCAGCATTGGGGCAACCATCTGCTGCGGCGACACATGCCTCATCGACCCATGGTTAGCATAAGTTTGCTCTGAGGAAGTAGTTGTGCCAGATAGTTCTTGCCACCGGCCTGACCGTCGAGGCCCTCTTGGGGCTCTTGAATGAGCTCGACCACGGTGGCTCCTCGCCCCAGCTGGCCCAAGAACAAGCTGTGGTCTTCTTCAGCGCGCATTCTCGATCCACCATGTGGGGCACATAAACCACGGCACGCAACTCCACGGCTCTCGCTGTAGTGCCCACAGGCCCGCGATTCGGCTGGAGCATTGTCTTGAGGGTGATGGCGGTGGCCGCCATCCGAAGGTGTGGCGTGTGCTCCCGCGGCGGTGTGGCCGGCGACTTGGCGCCGGTCTTTGGCGGCGGGTTGGTGTTGAATGGGCACGAAATGCGCCGGTGCGTGGGCATGTATGGGGCGCCATCGGCCCGCCCTAGACCGGGGTGGCAGCGGGCGCAAAAAGGCGCTCCCAAAGGCGGCTGCGTCCGAGTTGCTACTCGCTCGATAGCACATTAGGGCCGCCTCGGCCTTGACCGCAGCTGCTCTCATTCTACCGTGGCCTTGACCACAGGTTACTTTGCTGCCGTCGGTGTGCGGCGCCGTGGCGATGGCGTGGTTCAAAGCTCTTGTTGCTGACCGCACCTGCTGCAGTGTGAGGGTAGCGGCGTTTGGCGCGTCGCCCATGCGGCGCGCCCTCTGGCCTTGGGCTACTGGCGCAAGGTTGCGAGCATACAGGCGGCAACGCGGCATGGAGCAGGCCATGCTGCCCATGATGCGGCGTTAGCGGTCGGGTCGCTTGACATCAGGGCGGCGAGGCAACAAAGCGGGAGGATGCGGAAGGAGGACTCGGCGCACCCTACACACACGCTAAATGTCGGTTCGGGTTCAGCCAGACCCTTGAGATCGAACACTTTGAGGTGCGCGAAGATCTCTCCTACCAGCTCACATCTCGAAGTCTCACAAAGATCTAAGCAGAAAGATGAACACACAAGGGACACGAGATTTATCTTGGTTCGGGCCACCATTGTGGTGTAATACCCTACTCAGTGTGTGGTTTGGTGGATTGCCTCGGGGTGACGATGAGCAGTACAAAGGGAGAACAGCCTCGCGAGGCTGTTCTTGAGCTGATCGATGAACTGCTTGGATGAGTTCACTCACCTCTTTCTCCCTCTCGGTTAACCTCTAGATGCCTCTACCTGTGGGTGGCTAGTCCTATTTATAGGCGGGCCACAGGCCTCTCCCCAAATAATGTGGGAAGGCGCCAACAATTGGCCATTTTGAAGGGAACATCTGGTACACTAATCGACTAAAGTTGGTCTTGGTGCCATAGGCCACAGCAGTGGCCCTAGGCTCCATGATGACCTCCATCTGCCGTTCTGCTGGTCTTGGTCTTCTTGCACGAAAGCAGTAACCTTTGCGATGCCTTGGCTGTGCTTGCCCTTTGCGTGAAAGGAAACAAGGACACTCACGGGCCGGCGCCGCTGGCCTCCGATCGTCATGGCTTCGTCCACGGGCCCCTGGGAGTGCCTGCCTTGATCTCTCCGCCTCCTCGTGAGCACCTTTGAGGAGGCTGCTCTGAGCTCCACATCGTCCGCCCAGCATCTGGCCCCTCATGAGGTCTTGAGCTTGAGTTGATGGGTGGGCTGCATTGGGCCCCACTTGAGCCACGCCGAGGGCCGGTGGGCGTGTCACAGGGACCCCGTTCAGAGCCGACAAACATCGGTTCGGTCGATTCATATTGATTGGGAGCTATAAAATAAGTAGAAATTGGTTTCATTTCTCATAGATTCCCTACATACAAGCAGTTTTACAACGTCGGAGTTTAACTATTGGCGAAATTGAAGAGTTGAATTAGATATAATCGGGGATGTGATGTACACCTTATGGCGCTACTCTTGCAAGCTCATTTGTCCGTTTGAGCAAGCTCGATGCCATGCGTGCTGCCACGCTGCCTCCACGTAGGCTACACAGGGTTGGATCTTCATCTTCTTGTCCTTACATTCGGCGAATCCTGGCGACCGACCTCCAGCGAGGCGGAGGATGTGTTGTCGTCGTGGTGGCTGGGTTAGGAAGCGAACGGTGGAGGCTGGAAGCGGATGAATTGGGATTTTTCCTGTCGTCGATATGGGGCGTTCGTTTGGGCCTTGAGCCTGCTATAGGTCCTACCTTGCACTTATGTTATTGGCCTATCAAATTGAAACATTTTCTTCATTTTACATTGCACTTTCGTGCATTGGGACGAACAAAACTAACTGGGCCAACTGGGCGACTCAAACTAGGTGCACACTTTGAGCCACCGAAGTGGTCGCCCATACCAACCCCTATGGTGGCGTCGCCTTTTGTGTGTATGATAGGGTAGTGAAAAATATTCGATTAGGCGCTTTTGTTTACCCACAGAATGGTTAAATTGCTTGTTTCTATGTTGAGTTAGCCAATAATGTGAAGGATGCGATCTTTTCATCCTATTGTAGATTGCTTAGATCTTGATATGCCAAAAATGCGCAAATATACGGTAAAAGCCGATTGTGATGTGTGGCTACAACTAGTGCGACCTACGTCCGCATATAACATATCAGGGCGCACCATCTTGCAGTTAACCATTCGACTTACCAATGCGGTGTGGGAAGAAAAGTATTGGGACTCCGTATCCAAGCAATTGATGCCATGGACTCCTTCCATTACAACCTTGTAGCGAAAAAGTTGCGGTGTGCTGTACAAAGAACTAGCGTAAGTTCGGTTACCTCCTCTGAATTTTAGTTAGCCACTTATTGCAAAATTGTTCAATTATGTTGCTTGGCTTAATTTAGTTTGCTACTGATTACATAATGCCGGCCTGTTAATCCTATTATAGATTGCACCTATCTATGTGTTTGATACTTCTTGTAAAATTACTTGTTTGCCTAAACTTAAATAGCTACTTGTTTGTTTAGCGCTTTGCTGCTGCAACAACGAGTTACAATGATGTTAATAACTACTTTTCATTGAATTGAAACTCTTTAATTCCTTGTTTGTTTAAGCTGGTTTGCTGTTATAACTCCCGGTTGAGATGTTTTGCTAACTTCAACTTTTAAGAATCAATCGAACTTTAATGGCAAAACATATTGGCCAAGATCAAGCGAGGTCCCCATGACGTTGTATCATCCCAATGATGCACCGACTAATCGTGCATTATGAATTGCCAACTGCTGATGCTCTAAAGGCTAAACTAGTGGTAGAAAGAGATTCTACTTCGCAGAGATAGAAGTTGACATGTTGAGGAAGCAAACAGCACAATCAATAGCGATACTCAAGACAACCATTAAATATTTGGTGGATTTCAAAAGCAGAAGCAAGCGAGACTGACCACATTATTAAGTGCGGAGGAAAAAATGAAATTATATTCCCTTGGTAAATCATAGGTGAAATGTTCTTTCCATTGTTGAATAATCTTTGTGTTGTTTATTCATGTAATCAATCAAACCATTTGTTTTAGAGATCATGTAATAATTGTTTTTGTTTTTGTTTTTGGTTTGTAATTTTATTTGAGCACAAGTCTGTATTAATTGATAAGACTGGAGACATTTCATTTTGATTGTTGTGCGGACCTACAAATATGCCAATCGGGTTGAATGTGCATTCACAATAATAGTAGTATAGATGGACCATAAGTGTACGCATTGGAAAGGCAAGATGTTGTAGTAACTTGGCTAAAAAAGGATGTTGTTGTAGCAAAGAAAAGTACAGCGGCTGGCTTATGTATGTTAGTTGATATTATGGATCCATATACTCTATAAGTGTCTATATATACGCTGATTACATGCATTCTTGGTTCATTCACTCGGTATTTGAATCTTGATACATAAGCTTGTGTATATCTAAGCGGGAGTACACATTATATTTGCGTGTGACATTTGAGTTGGACATGAAGTGTTCCAAATATCCGAATTCACCTTAAACTGGATTCTAGCTTCTGAATTTGAGTATCGGCTTTTGTAAACCATATTCATATATGACAGTGGAATACATCTTTGTCGTCCTTTTGAAGATATATAAAACAGATAGAATGATTTATAAAGATTAGTATAGGAGTACAAAATGGATTGAATTTAATGCCGAGGATAGCGTGGATGCTTATTGTCCCAAAATTCAAAAAAGCGGCAAATGTCCACTCCCGTCGGCTGCCCGAAGCCAAGTGTTTGGAGATGGAAATTCTTGTCTACCCATTACGGACAATCCATCGGCTCGATTTCCTTTGCTCTAAATAGGGGTAGGATAGTAACTTCAATAAGGCGTGACGACCGCCTCGAGAGCTCATTCCGACACGGTGGGCGCCAAACATGGTAATGCAAAACACATTTGATTCAAGCCCGTCTGAAAGACCTCTGTTTGTCCCTCCATTTCCCCATTCATACGGTGGGCGGCAAAACAAACTCGACTCGGCGAAATCGATGTAGCCAAATATTTTCAATAGGGGCAGGTTTGTAACTTCACTCGGGGCGTGACACAACCGCCCTACATCCATCCCATTCATACCATGAAGGCGCCAACCATGGCGCAACCACCCTCTCCTGCCCAAAATCGCTCTTGGCAAATATTGGCGAGATCTTGAGATTCCGTCGTATCCCCACCGACGAGATGTCCAAATTTTAAGCGGGGCTAAGTTCATAACTTTCCCATATTTCCGCGAAGCGTCCCAAAAACATGATTCCCCATACTCTCCTCCATTTCCCATTCACCTGGCGTCCGTGCTAGAACACCATCCCACACCAACCTCCGTCCGCCACCCCATCCATCGGCTGCAGGTCCTCCACCACATCCATAGCCATCTCCTCCACCATCCATCACCACGTCCTCCACCATGCCAGAGTGCCTACCAAGACCGCGTCATCCTTTGCTAGAGATGGACATTTCTCATCCGGCGGCAGACCAAGAGCCTTGCTCACGTCCTCTCGCTTCATCGGCGTCGTCGTCCTCTTTGCGGGGCCGCTCACCGACCTTCTCTTCCAAAATGGGACATATCCTGATGCACGTCTACCGCCATGAATCTACTTCACACCATCGGCGGCACCACTTCCTTTTGATGCCTACAGCGCCCATAAGAGGTGGTGCTTCATATCTCTGAACTTTTTGATCTCAACATGAAAATAGATCTTAACTTGGTTACTCTACTTTCTTTCAGCTCTTAGAATTTAGTTCTTAGTTGAAGCAAACAATGGCTGCTAAATATCATTTCTCGGTTTCCCCCTTTTATGATCACTCTGATCGAATATGTGCCGATGTCATAATGCCTTTGCTCGACCCATCAAGCTAAACAAGCTTCCTTGTTCAAATCTGAATCGATATTATTAAAACAGATTCATTTAATTGGTCACTAAATGTTCCTAAATTAGTTTCAAAAATGCATGTTACTTCAAGTGTGTATCTCTGAGGGGTGGCCACGGTGGTGACCCACCACAGATTTTAGGTCATCCAGGCCCGATTCCCCTACTTTTTCTTTGCGCTTCCGATCTCTACTAGCCCCGCCGCTTTGCCTGCTTGTGACTTCCGTTGGATGGAATGACTCTAGGAGCGGACTACAGGAGGTGGGCGCTCTCCCAAGCGTCACCGCTGCCCAGGCGCCTTGTGCCTACCTTCCCGTCCGTTTAGGGCTCACGCATGTAGCACCCACTAAGCCAACCCGATTTATCTGAGATAAGTCTTCAACACTGTTGACCACTCCTCATCACCCATTTTCTAATTGATTCATTACTCATTAGGCGGACTGCCATTAGGGTTTTATTATGTGCTCGATTACTACCTACACTAATGGTTGGATGTATTTTGGTAATATTTAGTACTTAAAGTTCACGGGGTTTTCAAAATTCTGGCCCTAGGAATAGACACTAGTCATTTTGGATTGTTGGTCATAGTGACATTGACCCATTACAAGCGCAAGCGAGTTTGTTGAAAATTTTACTTGTCTTTCTTACTAATTTGATATAATATCAATTATTCCGTCGATTAGTTGCAAACAATAAGTGCTAGACAAACTTCTTGATTCAGATTTTGGGCGGTCTCTTACTCGATTACAATTCTGCATACTTGTCTAGTGAGCTCACAAGTAAATGATTGATTCACTACATCTATGATTGCCTTGTCATATTTGTTGTCAATATTCTTTTGGGTGGACCACATTTCTAAATCTTGCAACCGTAGACATGAGTGAATAGTATTTCTCTATGTGATCTCTTCCATCATGTGACATGAACCTTTGCATTGTATAGAAAGAAAGTGTCATTTTCAGCTTTTACATAGGCTTGATCTTTTACAGGGAATACAATCTGCCTACTTGCTTTGTACTTTTCTAACCTCCACCCTTGAAGCTAAACATTATACCACTCATAATTCCTTAGTTTATTTGTTAAAATCAATTTCATATAATTCTAATGTTCCTACTTCAGTTTTGAAATGTGTATACGGCTGTTATAGAGACATAAGGGTTTGTATTTACGTGTGTGAGTACAGTGTTGCGGTTTAAGGTGAACTTTGCATATCTGAGGGTTTATAGGGAGACACTCTTGAGTTGAATCCATAATGCATTCCATAGATAATCGACTACTTTTTATGTTTTCATGAATCTCGATTACGAACAGCATCATAATGATTATGAGCTTGCACATGAAAAGAATAAAGCGAGAACAATGCCATGGCTGTCAAACTTGGCATTAAGGGAGTAAAATCAAGTGGATGCAATGCAATGCAAGCGCTCTCCACCTGATTCATGCTGAAATATGTCCTAATAGTGATTACGAGCTGAGAACCTAAGTCAATGTAGCTCCCTAGTGGAGGAGTCAGAGGAAGATGCCTATCTTATTCACCCATCAGGTGCTTGCTCTAACTTTCAAGGTTATATTTATACATATCTTGACTATATTTGCATTGCTTCTACTTTGTTGAACTGCCATTAGCTTAGTTTACACATTGTATGTGAATCGGCACCTATCCATTTTGATTACATATTCCATCATCATCATACCATAGTTATCCATTGAATGATGTTCTTGTGTATCGGACGTTCAAAAGGAAGAGGGTGATTGCTGATCATGGAGGCGCAAAACAAAGTATTTGGAAAAGGTAGTGACACGATAAATCAAATAACCCATTAGGTGTAGTTGCAATATCACACGATACAAAACACCCCAACTCTAGCAAACTCTAGCCCTACTACGAGGTCATTTAAGTGCCCCAACTCAGCGGACCTAACTGCGCAAACATTATGATTATGCCGGTTGACATAGCACCAGACTCTACGATGCAAAACCCCATTCCGACCAAAGTGCACAAATCCGATGGCGAATCCATTTGAACCGGAGAGAGCCCCAATTCAGCAAATAGGACCCATGTTCCATTTCTTCCAGGTTTAGAACAAAGCTTATATTGTTGTCGGGAACTTTATGTGCATCTTTCCTTCATGGAAAGATTATACATGAACAGAACAATTTCGGTCTTCCTCTGCAACTTGCTAAGTAATGTACTAATATTATTCATGGTCATTAATGCATATGTTTACGCTTTAATGAAGAACAAGATTTCATTCTTTTAAATAGGCGAGGACCAAAATGGATTGTGAAAGGCCAAGGGTTGGTTGCGCTTTTCAATTCGTTGATGAAGTATCGTTCCTACGAGGCAAAAGCGCTTCAATGGCAAGCCTCTAAGCGAAATTTATGTAAAGTCTCGATTACTACATTTATCAAGCGGTGGTCGGAATAATCTTGTTACACATTGGTCTCGGCTGCAGTAAGGTACTATCTATGATATCACATCACAATTTGAACTACATTTCTGCATTTGCCTGCGTCTCTTGTCTGGCCCTTAGCGAGAACATTAGTTCTCAAGGGACCTGATCTCCCAACTATCTTTTCTTTGCATTGCTCTTGTGAGTACCTCTTGCCTGTATGACCATACTTACTTTCATTTGTTTGATTATGTCACTTGCACATGTTAGCCTCGTTATCGTCCATTTGGTGGACATTATAAGATCCGTATGGACTCTTACATAAATTTAGAATCAACAATGCTTTTGAAGTTTAGCTCTCCGGTCCTCTTATGAGGGTGAGCGTAAATCTATATTGTACCCATTATACTTCTCCCTCCGTCCTATAATATAAGAACATTTTGATTTTTGATGTTCAAAAACACTCTTGTATTATCGGAAGAGGATAGATTCATGTGTAGCATTACGCATCTTATCTCCTCGCCCACCATTTACTAAAGATCAGTTATATTTAATCTACAAAAGTAGAATACCTGAGACAATGCCGGTTGAAAGTGTAGCCCATTGCTTTGTCTTGTCATTTGTTTGTCACCAATGCTTGTACTTCCAAGTTGGTAGTTGATTATAGCATCAATCGCATCTTATCTTCATTATCCTCTATCCCATCATTATTATCATATCTATAATTACTCTCTACAAAATGTAAATCTGAGCAATCTTATGAAGAAGATTTTGTGCTAAAATTCTTGAGTTATCCTTCCTTGACATGGAAAGGGCATTATAAAGCGGTGTTAACTGTTAATGTAAGTGATCCTTCTAAAGCCTTTATCCTCAGCTTCTGTTTAATTTGCTCATACTCCTATCGTTTACTACATTTTACTTTGTTGTTTCTACCAAAACATGTTATAAGGCAAGTAAGTTCTTAGCTCGGCATGGGGTGCAATGGCGGGTGTGTGAGGTAAATACATTTCGTAACAGAGTGGAAAAGGGGGGTTGTGTAGTTGAGAGAGTTAGAGATCGAAACTTGGAGAGAAAGAATGGATGTGTGTTGGAAACCGATAGCTTCCTAAGGTGGTTAGGAGAGGAAGATTGACCGATACAGGAAGTATGTAGCGTGTGTGCGGGGGGGGGCTAAAAACAACATTTGAATGTAGATAGTATGAGACTTAATATTGATGTTTCAATTCGGTGTACATTGTAAGATTTGAACTGAGGACCATGCATATGGGTAATTATTTCGAATCCGTGCCATACTAGGTTTCGAAAAGTTGACATTGACTCGATTTGTTGTGCTATTTTGTAGGTCATATGTTTGAATCGATCCAAAAGTTTTCTCACTACCATGGTGTTCATCATATACATATGAATTTGTATTAAAAAAGTAGCATGGATACAGTGAAATGTGAAATCCATGTTAGAATTGGAGATCGCTATGTGACAAACACTCTAATTCAAATGACTAATTATGTGACACACACTCTAATCCACGTTAGCGTGGATACCGTTTCGATTTATTTTCAAATAACTCCTCATTAATCAATTTATAGTATCTCGTTTCGAATGACTAATTATTGCAAGGAAAACACGGGCATGGTAATACATACAGATTCGTTTGCAAATGAAAGAAGATTCGTTTGCATTCGCAAATGTAGGCGCACCAGGGTCGTGTCGTGGTGGTCGCGTGTGTCGGACGGACGCGTAGCGCCCAGCCACCCACCCAAAAAAAAGGACAACAACAAAATAAGTTCGCGCTTCCACGTTTCGGATTGAAATATCTGGCGGCCCCAATTCCAGCCTTGCAAAATCTCCCTTCTCCACCGTCCCCTTCCGCGCCCAGATTGCTCAAATCCCTAATTCACTGCCAACCCAAGCAAAGTTCGAATCGCCCCTCGTCTCGTCTCTTTCCCCACCTCTGTGCCGGACGATGATGACGAAGACGACGGTCGCGCTTCACCACCACACCAGAGCTACCTCATCTACGCCCTCGTCCACCGCACCGGGTGGTCCACCGATAACGTCGGCCGCCGCAACCGACGTGCCTCACAGACACCGACTTCCACCGCATCAGGTGCACTTCACCGATGTCGTCTCCCAGCTCACCGGGGCTACTTCACAGAGCACATCGTCGCGCCTCCACCCCCCGAGGCCGCTGGGCCTTCACCAACGGTCTCGTCCACCGCATCGTAGCACTCTACTGCCACTCAAGAGCTGCATCCGTGCGCGGCCAGCCAACGCCAGCGCATCACCCTCAACGGCTCTGAAGTGACCCGCACTCTAGCTAGGCGAGCATGCCCAAACGCCGGCCCGAACTAGGTATCCACACATCACTCCCTTCACTGGTCTGACAATGTTTGGATATCCTTTCACTGCTCTCCTAGCTTACACGCCTATCCAACTCTGACTTTAACTCTTATTTCTTCTGGAGATATCATCTGAAACAAGCAAATCCATTTTTTAGCGAAGCATGACGGCGCTACGTGATCTGGTACACATCCTGCACACCCGTATAACCTTGTAAGTATCTGTCCTCCAGTACAACAGCAAGGTCGATTCCTCTTATTTGATCAGCCATTCGACGTGTTAAAAATGCAGAGGGGGATGCAAGGAGCACAAGGCCTGCACATCCAAGCAAGTGGTAACATGGACTTGTACATGGAACATCCCAAGCGCAAGTAGAGCTGCAGTGAGCCTGTACAACAAGCTAGCATAAGTCCCTGCATTTCACGTAATTCGTACTGGCATTCATGTATGATTTCTGTGCAGTGGCTTATCCACGAATTCAGTTACTAGGGTGAACATTTAACTTAAAAAATACGAAGGCACTTGCACTCCGGAAATCAACATAACTTGAGAAATGTGAAGCTACATGCACTTTGAAAACCAGCTAATGATCCAAAGTAGTTCAGATTATAAACACTAAATGATGCAAGCACCAAAAAACACAAAATGCAACATGGTGTAGGACTACAAACATGGTCTGTACCTGCTTGAATTATTCGTTCTCTGGCTGAAAATATCGAAGTGTAATTGCACATATAACTAGTGCGCAAATTGCATATCAATATATCTATCCCGCACAAGTATGCCAATAGTTTCAAACAATAGATTAGAAAGGTATTTATGCTATGTTTTCATGATACGGGGACTTTCTGGTAGATGGCCTCGACGCTTACTCAAGCCATGAAAATGCACTATAATTTGCTTGTCATCAATGCCTGCAAATCTCTATGTCTCTCTCAACATAGCAGATCATCATTAGACACTAAATCCTTCAATGGGAGCTTGCAAAATGCTTGCATTAGATGCCTCATTAGACACTATATGTTCATCACCAGGAGCATGTAAAATGTTTGCATCAAATCCTTCATTAGCAGTCTGTTCATTAGACACTTCAGGCTCAAGAACAACGTGAGCTTGGATGTTTGCACCAGAAACTTGATTAGATACATCTGTCAGATTTCGGGTCCCAGCAGACCCTTGAGGTTCGAACACTGGGGTGCGCATGAAGATCTCTCCCGTACCGGCTCATGTCTCGAAGTCTCGCAAAGATCTAAGCAATAAAGATGAACACACAAGGGACACGAGATTTATACTGGTTCAGGCCACCATTGTGGTGTAATACCCTACTGCAGTGTGCGGTGTGGTGGATTGCCTTAGGGGCTGACGATCAACAGTACAAAGGGAGAACAGCCTCGCGAGGGGCTGTTCTTGAGCTTGTGTGATGAACTGCTTGGATGAGTTCACTCGCCTCTTTCTCCCTCTCTGGTTGATCTCTAGATGCGTCTACCCTGTGGGTGGCTAGTCCTATTTATAGGCGGAGGCCCTGGGCCTCTCCCCAAATAATGAGCGGGAAGGGCGCCAACAATTGGCCATTTTGAAGGGGAACATCTGGTACACTTATCCTGACTAAAGTTGGTCTTCGGCTGCCAAAGGCCCTGACGGTGATGCCGCCCTGGGCTCCACGATGACCTCCATCCTGCCGTTCTGCTGGTCTTGGTCTTCTTGCACCAAAACGGAAACCTTTGCCTCATGCTTTGGCCTGTGCTTGCCCCCTTTCCACCGAAAGGGAAACAAGGACACTACGCAGGCCGGCGCCCGCCTGGTACCCGCCTGGCCTCCGATCGTCATGGCTTGTGTCACGGGCCCCTCACGAGGTACCCTGCCTTGATCTCTCTGCCTCCTCGCGAGCCTGCCTGAGGAGGCTGCTCCTGAGGAAGCTCCCTGTCGTCCACCCCGCGAGGCTTGGCCCCTCGCGAGGGTGTTGAGCTTGAGTTGATGGAGCTGGGCTGCATTGGGCCCCCACTTGAGCCACGCCGCGGGCATGAGCGAGCAAGTCTGGGACCCCGTTCCCGAACGCCGACAAGAGCCCGGGCCCAAGGCGCGCCTGGACTTGGCTTAGCAGAGAAGCGAAGGGGCAAGTGCGAAGCGCCGCGGGCCCCAACAGCCTGTGGCCTTGGGCGCCGTGTGGCGGTTGATTGGACGTGAGCGTCTCCGCTTCCCCATGATGCATTAGTATGCGCCCGGCTAGGCGGACCCATGGTTGCACACAGCTACTCCCTTTTCGCTGCCCGCGCGCTTCTTGCCCTTCCTCCTTCCTCGAGCCTCAACCTCTGCCTCCAATCCAACTCGAGCTCTCCCCTTTCTTGCCTGCCATGGCGCTGGCGAAGAAGGAAAAGGGGAAGAAGCCCGCGCCTTCGTCCCGCTCGCCTCCGGCGGTGGCCCCCGCCGTCGATCGGTCAATCATACTCAATCTCGAAGCCCTGCGCAAGGTCCGCTCTGCTCTTGCCACCATCTTCAACGAGTGTGGCCGGACCATAGCCTGGCCTGCGTCCCATGCTTCTATTAACAGGGTCGTCACAGAGGTCCGTTTCTTTGCCGACGCCTTGTGGGCGGGTCTGGTTCCCCCTTTCTCTGCTTTCTTCAATGCAGTGCTCTCCCATTATCAGATCCACATGATGCATCTCGGACCTGAGTCCATTACTCTCCTGGCTATCTTTGCTTTTGTTTGCGAGGCAATGGTGGGCATTCCTCCTTCCGTTGCCCTGCTGTGCCATTTCTTCTCCTTGCGTCTGAGCGATCCTACTCAATGCTCAGGGTGTGTGAGCTTTCTTGCCGTGCTAGAGACGGCTGCTTCAGGGATCGACTTCGGCCTTCCTCCTTCCGAGGCCAAGTTCGGAGAGCGGTGGTTGTATGTGGACGTTGGGGTACCCAGCCCCCTGCTCTCGCACCCAACCGCGCCGGCTGTTCCTAGCTTAGGCTACGCTCATGAGGCGCTCGTGAGCCCCCGGCTCGTCTTTGTCTGGCGCCGCTTCGAGACCTTGAGGGCGCTCAATGTGACGGCACCCAAGGTGGTGAAGGAGTTCCTCCAGTGTCGCATTGCTCCTCTCCAGCGCCACTCTCGCCGAATGTGGGATTATGCGGGGCACAAGGACCGCATGCGGCTCCAGGAGGAGGACCTAGCGCCTGAAGCACTGAGAACGATGCTCAAGGTCCTGACTGGCGACCCTTCCCCAGGCAGCCTCCGACATGATGGTGCCCTTCTGTATCTTTGTTCGGGCAGGGCCAATTATGTGAAGCAGATGCCCAGCTTCGGTGAATGGAGACTGCGCCCGACTGGCCTCAGGGGGCCCCGCGAGAATCATGTCGTCATGGTTACCCTTCCAGTTGCCCAAAGCGGCCCCGTCCCAGGTGACGAAGCAGGGAGACGAGAACTGCGGGGGCCGAAAAGGATGATGTTGTGGAGGTACAGATGCCGCGCGGGGCTCCGGAGGCAACATCTCATAAAGCCCGCCCTGGAGCAGTGGCAGGCGAGGAGCTCCGGCCTACGGCTCCCGAGGCTCCGGTCGTCCCTCGCGAGGTGGTGCCCGGTGGCGCTCCTCAGGCCGGTCCCATTAGCACCGATCGTCCTGACGCCTACAACATGCCGCAAGCCGACCCTTGCGCCAAGCGCTTGGGTCGATTTCGAGTAGATTTCTAGGCCCTCCGTAAGAGGAAGGAGGCTTTGGGCGGTGAAGTTCGCCCCTGCCGCTTGTTGAACCATAGGAAGTACTTTGCCATGGATGAGTAAGTCCTCTTCCTTCTTTGCTCCTTCATTTCTCTGTTCTCGCAGCTGATCGCGGCTTTCTCAGGGCCCTTCCTGCTGGGTTCGTGGAGACGGCCAGGGAGCCATCCCCCCCAGCCTCGTCCTCGCTGTTGACCCTGAGCATGCCGGGCTCGAGCGGCGCTCCTGCCGCTCGGCCAACCGGAGGAGTGACCCATCCTGCCGGGCATCTGGATCCTGCGCGCCTGCTGTCCTCCCTCCATGGGTTCCCCTGGGGGATAACCAGCTTGCCTCGCGCTCCTTCCCTGATCATGAACGGCGAGTGGTTGAAGTCGGTTTTAAGCTTCTCTTCTGGGGACGGACCGGTGCCAGGCCGGGCTCCTGGCGCGGCCCGTCTAACGATTGCTGGGGCACCAGCCTCGACTCCATGCCGGGAGGGGGCATGCCGCCCCAGTGCCCTCCGGGTTCGCCAGCGGCGGAGGATGACGCGGAAGACATACTCAGGCGTGCTCATGAGTGCCGCCCCTTCGCCAAGAATTCCTCCAGGGGGCCGTGGACGCAGTAAGCCGGATCGGAGCAGAGCTTGCTGGCAAAGACGCGTGCCTCGAGGCCGAAGGCTTGCGCCTTGCTGAAGAGAGGCGCAAGCTGAAGGTAGCCATTGCCTTTGCGCGTCACCAGCAGAACCTTGACAATGTGAAGGCTGAAGCGTTACTGGTGGCCTCGCGAGAGGCTTGCTCCCGAGCCGTTGAGGAGGCCCAGGAAGCAGACCGACGGTGTAAGGATGCGGAGGAGCGTGTGTGGGAGCTCCAAGCCTGGAGCAACTCTCTGGAGGAGCAGGTGGAACTGCACCAGGCGGCCCTCGTGTCGCTGAAGGAGGCCTCCGTCGACCAGGTAGAGCTTCGGAAGCGCGAGGAAGTGCTGACGCTGGAGGTCGCCGAGTGCAACCTTGACCTTGAGCAGCTGGAGACGAGGGAGCGTCTGGTGGCTCAGGCGGAGGATGGCGTCGCTGCGTGCGAAACTGAGCCCAGGAGGAGGTCGACCGCCGAGTGGCGGAAGCTCGTTCGGGTCTCGAGCGTCAATAAGAAGCGAGGTTGGAGCTGATCAGGGCCCAAGCTGAAGGTAGGACCGCGGCCCTCAGGGACAAATAGGCCGAGGTGACACGGGGTGCGGACTCCTCCGCAACTGCCCTTGGTGCAGCGCATGCAGAGCTGGCCTCTTCCCGCGCCGAGCTGCTTCTTATCTGACAGAGGGTTGACGGCGCCGAGGCTATCGCGTGGCAGAACGAGGACGAGATCCGCCAGAGGCAGGTCCTGGAGCATGAGCACGACCCCATGCTCAGAACGCTCAGGGAGCGGGCTAACACGGCCCTGGGCAACATTTGCGAGGCCGCTGCTGAGGTGCCGCACGAGACCAACTATGCTGGCAACCTCCGATACTTCACTGATGTGGTGACGCTCCTGGAGAACCGCTCCGAGAGGTCCCGTTGGCTCGTCGAAGAGAGGAGCCGAGCCTTACTTGGGTGTGCCTTCTCCCGTGTATTCAGCCACCTGCAGAACATGGATCCCCACTTCGATTTCAACGCCGCCATTGCACCTGTGCCCATAGCCATCCGGGGCGACCTGGCGCAATGGGTGGAGGACAATGTGGACGCCCTCGTTAGGGCCTTCGTGTCTGATGATGATGGCGTGATCGTGGTCGCCGATGAAGGCGGCGTGGTGGACACGCCTGCGCTGGCGGAGGTGTGGGTGGTGATGGTGATGACGCTAGCGACGCCAGCGATGCCTCTGGAGGCGCCCCAGATGATGCGGCGAGCGATATGTCCGCCTGATCGCGCATCCCCCGTGGTTTACCCTGCGTGAAGAAAGTTCGGGCTTGGCCCTAAAGACTGTAAGAACATTTTGGGAGGGGAAGCCCCTCATGTAAAGGTTTGCGAACAATATCCCTGTAAGTGTAATGCTGCGCGTGAGCTTAGCCACTGGCCTGGCGATGGGTCAGCTGACCTATTTACCTCTTGACCCCGACGAGTCCCAAGCGGGCCTGTGGGGGCTGCTATGCCTCGATGTCTTCTGAATGGTCCCGTCGATCCTGCGGTGAGAACCTCCGGAGAGGGTGTGGCGACAGCGGTCCAGATTGTAGACGTGCTTGCCCTGGCCCGGCTCGCGAGGGGCTCGCGAGGGGAGGCAGCCAATGCTAACTTGGACGTAAGGTGGAAACCAGAACACAAGAGATTGCTCGTACGAGACTAAGCTCCTCTTCCCCAGACACACACAAGTCTCAAGTTCAAATCCAAATTAAATTTAAATCGAAGAAACTTGTCAATAGAGGAAAAGGCAAAAGGCAAAAAGCCGCGTCCGGCACCTAGTCTAGTCTTCGACATCTTCTCACCAGCGCAGAGCTAAGTGCTGCCACTAGGCGTGGGCGGGAGCCCCCGAGGCTCGAGGGCGGCTCTCCGGAGACTCCGGGTGTGTACAGCCCCACTCATTATTACGTGAGAGTGTCACGGGGCGGCGAGCTTCACAGGCACTGGGCCTTGTTCACAGGTACCGGCCTTGCTTCATATCACCAGACGAGGGCCCCACCTTGCGCCGCACTCTACCGCCATTGACGGCGACCGGAAACCAAGGACAACGCCAATGGGGTAGAGCGGTCGCCAGCAGTTCCCCCAACGACCACGGGTCCTCTGCCGGGGGTAGGCCTTGTGGCACCTCCCCGGCAAAGGGCCTACCTCCGGAGTGCGCCTGGTGCCGAGCGCCACGAGGGCAAACCCGGATCCCGGCCCCTTTCCTGCAGCCCCCGGTGCCCTCCTCCCGAGGGGTAGGAGGCTGCAGCATTGGGGCAGCCATCTGCTGCGGCGACCTGTACCTCATGCGACCCATGGTTAGCATAAGTTTGCTCCTGAGGAAGTAGTTGTACCAGATAGTTGCTGCCACCGGCACGGCCGTCGAGGCCCTCTTGGGGCTCTTGAATGAGCTCAGCTTCTGGTGGCTCCTCGCCCCAGCCTGGCCCAAGGAACAAGCTGTGGTCTTCTTCCAACGCGCATTCTCGATCCACCATGTGGGGCACATAAGCTTCTGGCACCGCAACTCCACGGCTCTCGCTGTAGTGCCCCACAGGCCACGCAGTTCGGCCTGGAGCATTGTCTTGAGGGTGATGGCGCGGTGGCCCATCGAGGCTGAAGGTCGCGGCGTGTGCTCCTTCGCCGGCCAGGGGTGTGGCCGGCACGACTTGGCGCCCGGTGCTGACGGCCGGGTTGGTGTTGAGATGGGCCTGAAGTCTGCTCGGAGTCGCGTGGGCATGTATGGGGCCGCCATACGGCCCGCCCTAGACCGGGGGTGGCAGCTGGACGCAAAAAGGAGGCGCTCCCAAGGCGGCTGCGTCCAGGAGTTTGGCTACTCGCTCCAGTAGCACATTAGGGCCGCCCTCCAGCAGCCAGCACCGCAGCAGCTCTCGGGCTACCGTGAGCGCGGCCCTGGAGTTCGCCTGCTGCCGTCGGGTGTGCGGCGCCGTGGCAGTGGCGTGGTTCAAAGCTCTTGTTGCTGACCGCACCTGCTGCAGTGTGAGGGTAGGCGGCGTTTGGCCGCGTCGCCCGCGCCCCGCGGCGCCCTACAGAGCGCGGGCTGCCTGAGGCGCAAGGTTGCGGTCGCCCTGGGCCGACGGCACGGCATGGACGGGCCATGCTGCCCAGCGGTCGGCGTTGGCAGTCGGGTCGCTTGACATCAGGACGGCGAGGCAACAAAACGGGAGGATGCGGAAGGAGGACTCCGGCGCACCCCTACCTGGCACGCCAAATGTCGGATTTCGGGTTCCGGCAGACCCTTGAGGATCGAACACTGGGGTGCGCATGAAGATCTCTCCCCTACCAGCTCACATCTCGAAGTCTCACAAAGATCTAAGCAAGAAAGATGAACACACAAGGGACACGAGATTTATACTGGTTCAGGCCACCATTGTGGTGTAATACCCTACTCCAGTGTGTGGTTTGGTGGATTGCCTCAGGGGCTGACGATGAACAGTACAAAGGGAGAACAGCCTCGCGAGGGGCTGTTCTTGAGCTGGTGCGATGAACTGCTTGGATGAGTTCACTCACCTCTTTCTCCCTCTCTGGTTAACCTCTAGATGCCTCTACCCTGTGGGTGGCTAGTCCTATTTATAGGCGGAGGCCCTGGGCCTCTCCCCAAATAATGAGTGGGAAGGGCGCCAACAATTGGCCATTTTGAAGGGGAACATCTGGTACACTAATCCTGACTAAAGTTGGTCTTCGGGTGCCATAGGCCCTGACAGTGACGCCGCCCTAGGCTCCATGATGACCTCCATCCTGCCGTTCTGCTGGTCTTGGTCTTCTTGCACCGAAACGGTAACCTTTGCCTGATGCCTTGGCCTGTGCTTGCCCCCTTTGCAGCGAAAGGGAAACAAGGACACTACGCAGGCCGGCGCCCGCCTGGCCTCCGATCGTCATGGCTTGCGTCACGGGCCCCTCGGGAGGTGCCCTGCCTTGATCTCTCCGCCTCCTCGTGAGCCCGCCTGAGGAGGCTGCTCCTGAGGAAGCTCCCTGTCGTCCGCCCCGCGAGGCTTGGCCCCTCGCGAGGGTCTTGAGCTTGAGTTGATGGAGCTGGGCTGCATTGGGCCCCCACTTGAGCCACGCCGCAGGCCGCAGGTAGGCAAGTCTGGGGACCCCCGTTCCCAGAACGCCGACAACATCGGATTCAGTCAGTTCAGTATTGATTGGGGGAGCTATAAAATAAGTAGAAATTGGTTTCATTTTCTCATAGATTCCCTACATACAAGCAGTTTTACAACACCGTCAGGTTTAACTATTGGCCAGAAATTGAAGAGTTGAATTAGATATAATCAGGGATGTGATGTACCTGCTTATGCGCATGCTACTCTTGCAAGCTACGACTGTCCGTTTGAGCAAGCTCGATGCCATGCCCGTGCTGCCACCGCTGCCTCCCACGTAGGCTACACCCAGGGTTGGATCTTCATCTTCTTGTCCTTCTGTTCGCTTGAATCCTGGCGACCGACCTCCAACGAGGGCGCGAGGATGTGTTGTGTCGGTCTGTCCAGCGGCGGCTAGGTTAGGAGCGAACCAGAGTGGAGGCTGGAGCGGATGAATTGGGATTTTTCCTATTGTCGATCGATATGGGAGGCGCTCGTTTGGGCCGCGAGCCTGCTATAGGTCCTACCTTGCACTTATGTTATTGGCCTATCCAAATTGAAACATTTTTCTTCATTTTTTACATTGCCTGCTCGTGCATTGGGACGAACAAAACTAGCCTGGGCCAACCTGGACGACTCAAACTAGGTGCACACTTTCGAGCCACCCGAAGTGGTCGCCCATACCAGCCCCTATGGTGGCGTCGCCCCTTTTTGTGTGTATGATAGGGGTAGTGAAAAATATTCCAGTGGCGCTTTTGATTTACCCACAGAATGGTTAAATTGCTTGTTTCTATGAACTGAGTTCGCCAATAATGTGAAGGATGCCAGTCTTTTCATCCTATTGTAGATTGCTTAGATCTTGATATGCCAAAAGTAATCGCATGAAATATCTGATAAAAGCCGATTGTGATGTGTGTGGCTACAACTAGTCTGACTACACGTCCGCATATAACATATCAAGGACGCACCATCTTACCAGATTAACCATTCGACTTACCAATGCAGTGTGGGAAGAAAGAAGTATTGGGACTCCGTATCCAAGCAATTGATGCCATGGACTCCTTCGTACAACCTTGTAAGCGAAAAAGAAGTTGCAGTGTGCCTGTACAAAGAACTAGCGTAAGTTCAGTTACCTGCTTCTCGGAATTTTAGTTAGCCACTTATTGCAAAATTGTTCAATTATGTTGCTTGGCTTAATTTAGTTTGCTACTGATTACATAATGCCACGGCCTGTTAATCCTATTATAGATTGCACCTATCTATGTGTTTGATACTTACTGTTAAGAATTACTTGTTTGCCTAAACTTAAATAGCTACTTGTTTGTTTAACTGCTTTGCTGCTGCAACAACAGGTTACAATGATGTTAATAACTACTTTTCAGCATTGAATTGAAACTCTTTAATTCCTTGTTTGTTTAACTGGTTTGCTGTTATAACTCCCAGTTGAGATGTTTTGCTAACTTCAACTTTTCTGAATCCAATCAGAACTTTAATGGCAAAACATGTTAGCCCAAGATCAAAGAGCGAGGTCCCCATGGACGTTGTATCATCCCACAGCAGTGGCACCGGCCCAATCGTGCATTATGAATTGCCAACTGCTGATGCTCTAAAGGCTAAACTAGTGGTAGAAAGAGATTCTACTTCTGCACTTAGAGATGAAGTTGACATGTTGAGGAAGCAAACAGCACAATCAATAGCAGTACTCAAGACAACCATTAAATATTTGGTGGATTTCAAAACGAAGCAAGCTGAGACTGACCACATTGTTAAGGTCTGGAGGAAAAAATGAAATTATATTCCCACTTGGTAAATCATAGGTGAAATGTTCTTTCCATTGTTGAATAATCTTTGTGTTGTTTATTCATGTAATCAATCAAACCATTTGTTTTAGAGATCATGTAATAATTGTTTTTTGTTTTTTGTTTTTTGGTTTGTAATTTTATTTGAGCACAAGTCTGTATTAATTGATAAGACTCGGAGACATTTCATTTTGATTGTTGTGCCAGACCTACAAATATGCCAATCGGGTTGAATGTGCATTCAGCAATAATAGTAGTATAGATGGACCATAAGTGGCACGCATTGGAAAGGGCCAAGATGTTGTAGTAGCTTGGCTAAAAAAAGGATGTTGTTGTAGCAAAGAAAAGTACAGCGGCCTGGCTTATGTATGTTAGTTGATATTATGGATCCATATACTCTATAAGTGTCTATATGTCTGCTAGTTCTGTGCATTCTTGGTTCATTCACTCGGTATTTGAATCTTGATACATCGCTTGTGTACATATCTAAACGGGAGTACACATTATGTTGCGTGTGACATTTGAGTTGGACATGAAGTGTTCCAAATATCCGAATTCACCTTAAACTGGATTCTAGCTTCTGAATTTGAGTATCGGCTTTTGTAAACCATATTCATATATGACAGTGGAATACATCTTTGTCGTCCTTTTGAAGATATATAAAAACAGATAGAATGATTTATAAAGATTCGTATAGGAGTACAAAATGGATTCGAATTTAATTGCCAGGGTAAACGTGGATGCTTATTGTCCCAAAATTCAAAAGAAGCGGCAAAATGTCCACTCCCACGTCGGCTGCCCGAAGCCAAGTGTTTGGAGATGGAAATTACTGTCTACCCATTACACGGACAATCCATCGGCTCGATTTCCACTGCTCTAAATAGGGGTAGGATAGTAACTTCAATAAGACGTGACACGACCGCCTCTGAGCTCATTCCGACACGGTGGGCGCCAAACATGGGCGGCAAAACACATTTGATTCAAGCCCGTCTGAAAGACCTCTGTTTGTCCCTCCATTTCCCCATTCATACACGGTGGGCGGCAAAACAAACTCGACTCGGCCGAAATCGATGTAGCCAAATATTTTCAATAGGGGCAGGTTTGTAACTTCACTCAGACGTGACACAACCGCCCTACCTGTCAGCCCCATTCATACACCATGGGCGCCAACCATGGGCGCCAACCACCCTCTCCTCGCCCAAAATCGCTCTGGGCAAATATTGGCGAGATGCGAGATTACCGTCGTATCCCCAACCGACGAGATGTCCAAATTTTAAACGGGGGCTAAGTTCATAACTTTCCCATATTTCCGACAGGCGCGTCCCAAAAACATGATTCCCCATACCTCTCCCTCCATTTCCCATTCATACAACGTCCGTGCTAGAACACCATCCCCACACCAACCTCCGTCCGCCACCCCATCCATCGCTGCAGTCCTCCACCACATCCATCGTCGCCATCCTCCACCACATCCATCACCACCGTCCTCCACCATGCCAGAGTGCCTACCAAGACCGCGTCATCCACTGCTAGAGATGGACATTTCTCATCCACGGCGACAGACCAAGAGCCTTGCTCACGTCCTCTCGCTTCATCGGCGTCGTCGTCCTCTTTGCCGGGGCCGCTCACACGACCTTCTCTTCCACCGAAATGGGACATATCCCCTGATGCACCCGTCTACCATCGCAGATCTACTTCAACACCATCGACAGCCATCGCACCCCCGATGCCTACACGGCGCCGCAAGAGAGGTGGTGCTTCATATCTCCTGAACTTTTTGATCTCAACATGAAAATAGATCTTAACTTGGTTACTCTACTTTCTTTCCAGCTCTTAGAATTTAGTTCTTAGTTCGAAGCAAACAATGGCTGCTAAATATCATTTCTCCGGTTTCCCCCTTTTATGATCACTATACGATCAGAATATGTGCTTCGTGTCATAATAGCACTGCTCGACCCATCAAGCTAAACAAGCTTCCTTGTTCAAATACGAATCTGATATTATTAAAACAGATTCATTTAATTGGTCAGCTAAATGTTCCTAAATTAGTTTCAAAAATGCATGTTCGCCGCTCGAGTGTGTATCTCTACAGGGTGGCCACGGTGGGCCGGCCCACCCTGGGATTTTGGGTCATCCCAGGCCCCGATTCCCCTCTGTTTTGCTGCGCGCTTCCGATCTCTACTACTTCACCGCTTTGCCTCTTGGCGACTTGCCGTCCCCGGATGGAATGACTCTAGGAGGAGACGCGGACTAACAGGAGGTCAGGAGCCGCTCTCCCAACAGCGTCACCGCTGCCCAGGCGCGCCGCTGTGCCTACCTTCCCAGTCCGTTTAGGGCTCACGCATGTAGCACCCACTAAGCCAACCCGATTTATCCTGAGATAAGTCTTCAACACTCAGCAGCCACTCCTCATCACCCATTTTCTAATTGATTCATTACTCATTAGGCAGGACTGCCATTAGGGTTTGTTATGTGCTCAGTGCTACCTACACTTAATGGTTCAGATGTATTTTGGTAATATTTAGTACCTGTAAAGTTCACAGGGTTTTCAAAATTCTGGCCCTAGGAATAGACACTAGTCATTTTGGATTGTTGGTCATAGTGACATTGACCCAGATTACAACTGCAAGCCAGGTTTGTTGAAAATTTTACTTGTCTTTCTTACTAATTTGATATAATATCCAATTATTCACGTCGATTAGTTGCAAACAATAAGTGCTAGACAAACTTCTTGATTCAGATTTTGGACGGTCTCTTACTCCAGTTACAATTCTGCATACTTGTCCTAGTGAGCTCACAAGTAAATGATTGATTCACTACATCTATGATTGCCTTGTCATATTTGTTGTCAATATTCTTTTAGGGTGGACCACCCTGTTTCTAAATACTGCAACCGTAGACATGAGTGAATAGTATTTCTCTATGTGATCTCTTCCATCATGTGTGGGCAACGAACACTGCATTGTATAGAAAGAAAGTGTCATTTTCAGCTTTTACATAGGCTTCGATCTTTTACAGGGAATACAATCTGCCTACTTGCTTTGTGTCGCACTACCAACACTCCACCCTTGAAGCTAAACATTATACCACTCATAATTCCTTAGTTTATTTGTTAAAATGCGAATTTCATATAATTCTAATGTTCCTACTTCAGTTTTGAAATGTGTGTCTGGCTGTTATAGAGACATAAGGGGTTTGTATTTCTGTGTGTGGTCTGGTCAGCACGGTTGCGGGGTGAACTTTGCATATCTGAGGGTTTATAGGAGACACTCTTGAGTTGAATCCATAATGCATTCCATAGATAATCGACTACTTTTTATGTTTTCATGAATCTCAGATTCTGAACAGCATCATAATGATTATGAGCTTGCACGCATGAAAAGAATAAAGCAGAACAATGCCATGGCTGTCAAACTTGGCATTAAGGGACTGAAATCAAGTCTGGATGCAATGCAATGCAAACGCTCTCCACCTACAGATTCATGCTCAGAATATGATCCTAATAGTGATTCTGAGCTAGAGGGAGACCTAAGTCAATGTAGCTCCCTAGTGGAGGAGTCAGAGGAAGATGCCCTATCTTATTCACCCATCAAGGTGCTTGCTCTAACTTTCCAAGGTTATATTTGTCGCACATATCTTGCAACTGCTGCTTTGCATTGCTTCTACTTTGTTGAACTGCCATTAGCTTAGTTTACACATTGTGTATGTGAATACGGCCTGCCTATCCATTTTCAGTACATATTCCATCTGTCATCATACCATAGTTATCCATTCGAATGATGTTCTTGTGTATCAGACGTTCAAAAGGAAGAGGGTGATTGCTGATCATGGAGGAGCGCAAGCAAAGTATTTGGAAAAGGTAGTGACACCTGATAAATCAAATAACCCATTAGGTGTAGTTGCAATATCACCTGACCCACAAAACACCCCAACTCTAGCAAACTCTAGCCCTACTACACAGGTCATTTCTGATGCCCCAACTCAGCAGACCCCAACTGCAGCAAACATTATGATTATGCCAGTTGACATAGCACCAGCTCTACGATGCAAAACCCCCATTCCAGCAAAGAGTGCACCAAATCCAGTGGCCAAATCCATTTTCGAACCAGAGAGAGCCCCAATTGCAGCAAATAGGACCCATGTTCCATTTCTTCCCAGTTTAGAAGACAAAGCTTATATTGTTGTCAGGAACTTTATGTGCATCTTTCCTTCATGGAAAGATTATACCGCAGACACAGAACAATTTCCAGTCTTCCTCTGCAACTTACGCGTAAGTAATGTACTAATGTTATTCATGGTCATTAATGCATATGTTTCTGCTGACAGAAGACACAAGATTTCATTCTTTTAAATAGGCGAGGACCAAACTGGATTGTGAAGACGACCAAGGGTTGGTTGCGCTTTTCAAGCACTCGTTGATGAAGTATCGTTCCTACCTGAGGCAAGCGCACTTCAATGGCAAGCCTCTAAACGAAATTTATGTAAAGTCTCCAGTGCTACATTTATCCGACGGTGACTGGAATAATCTTGTTACACATTGGTCTCGGCTGCAGCGTAAGGTACTATCTATGATATCACATCACAATTTGAACTACATTTCTGCATTTGCCTTAACGTCTCACTTGTCTGAAAATCATTAGCGAGGAGAACATTCGTTCTCAAGGGACCACAGAATCTCGCAACTATCTTGCGCACATCGCATTGCTCTTGTGAGTACCTCTTGCCCTGTATGACCATACTTACTTTCATAGCTGTTTGATTATGTACTGCACATGTTAGCCTCGTTATCGTCCATTTGGTGGACATTATAAGATCCGTATGGACTCTTACATAAATTTAGAATCAACCCAATGCTTTTGAAGAGGTTTAGCTCTCCAGTCCTCTTGTAAGGACTGAACGTCGTCTATGACTGTACTTACATTAATAGCTACTCCCTCCGTCCTATAATATAAGAACATTTTGTACAGTACACCAGTGTTCAAAACACTCTTGTATTATCGGAAGAGGGATTCGTTCATTGTGTAGCATTCTGCATCTTATCTCCCTCGCCCACCATTTACTAAAAAAGATCAGATTTATATTTAATCTTACCAAAAAGTAGAATACACAGACAATGCCAGTGCAGAAGTGTAGCCCATTGCTCTTGTCAGTACATTTTGTCCTGCAATGCTTGTACTTCCAAGGATTGGTAGTTGATTATGTAGCATCAATCTGCATCTTATCTTCATTATCCTCTATCCCATCCAGTATTATCATATCTATAATTACTCTCTACAAAATGTAGAGTACAGGCAATGCTTATGAAGAAGATTTTGTGCTAAAATTCTTGAGTTATCCTTCCCTTGACATGGAGAAGGGCATTATAAAGCCGGTGTTAACTGTTAATGTAAGTCAGTCCTTCTAAAGCCTTTATCCTCAACTGCTGTTTAATTTGCTCATACTCCCTATCGTTTACTACTGTTTACTTTGTTGTTTCTACCAAAATGCATGTTCGCAAGAACCGTAAGTTCTTAGTTTTACTTGTAAAACCAAATTCCTTATTCATACCATGCACATTACTCAATACTCCCTATATGTATGCTTATTTTTGTGGATCTATAATCCAGTGTGTGGTGAAGCAGCCCATGTTTGCACCATGTCATCTCCTGTTTTATCTTACTGATGTGGCTGATGATATGAACAACATGACATGCACATTAACCAAAATAGATAGAATGATTTTCTTTGCCCTTCATCTATGCTTGTTATGTTGACATGGTAATCCACCAGTGTGGTGAAGCTCCCCGCGTTATGAACATGCCAAATTATGCTATTGATATTTTGAACTTACTCTTTATTTTCTAATTTGAAATTGGATGGAATTTACAGCACAGTTATCATCTTTGTTTACACACGTGTAAAACCTGTCATCTCTCTGCTTTGTTTCAGGTGATATGCACGATGGCATGCACAAGTCTCTCAAGGTCAAGCGACAAACCCAACATATATTGCAGCAAAGAAGGCAAAACATCTTGAAGATAGCGAGACAACCCCAAAGTCTTGTCTTGATGCGTGTTCAAGTTACTTGAGACTAGCAATCGACAAGCTCACGAAATTCGTTATGCAATCGGTTCGACTTCTTCAGGTCCCAAGTTTTAGCGAAGGCATTACGCAACTCAACTTCGACTTGAGGTCCTATCTCTAAGAAAGATTGCGGAGAACACCAATGAGAACTTCATCGCTAAACAGCTACACCTGGAATCTATGATCGACATGCTAGGCCGATCTCACAGCCTTGCTCAGCAGCTTGCACAGCAGTTCCCGGGCAAGGCTAACCTTTCTTGAGCTATCTTGGAAGTGGTGTCGGTTCAGTATTATTTTGTTACGCTGCAATGGTGCCCAGTTTTTGTAATCTGCTTCCTCGTTGCGCTTTATGATCACTGGTGGCGAACTTCGATGCCCAGTGGATGTAATATACCATAAATCCTTTATTGTATAATGTAGGTTTATTCTTAGTTACTATGATGTAATTTCTTTATTGTATAGAGTAGGTTTGTTCTTAATTCCTACTAGTTACTGCCATCATTTTCTATCTGAAAAAACCAGATGTAGTCGACCGGGCTGAAACATTCGCCTCTAACGGGCCTGGTGTTTAGCAGGCCACAATTGGGCCGGCCTGCATCATTCTTGGGCCCGAATGATTGGGGCCTTACACTTTGCGCAAGGCCCACAACTTAGACCAGCCTATATTTTAGTTGGGCCTTTTGTGGACCCAGCGCTTAGTTTGGCCCAGGTACCGTTGGGCCATTAACAGGCTGAATATTGTACTCGCCTGTTATGGCCTAGATGAAACCATGGGCCTTTAGCAGGCCGAAATGCATATTGGGCCTCAATTTTCACTAGTCGTCGACGGGCCTTCAGCAGGCTGAAATGTAAACCGGGCCTTTTTGGGCCCAGTTATATCATGGGCAGTTACCAAGCCGAAACATATCTTGGGCCTTAGTTGGCCCATTGATATCATGGGCCTTTAAGAGGCCGAAAGCTTAGTACAGACATCAACAGGGCGAATTATGCGACAGGCCTTTAACAGGCCCAAAGTCACATTGGGCTTAATTGTTGCCACCTTTATCACGGGCCGTTAGTGAGCCCGATGTCCCGTCGGACCATATATGGCCCATGGGCAGCACGGGCCATTCCCAGGCCGAAAGTCACACCAGGCTGAAATGGGCCCGTGTCTACAATAGGCCTCTAACAGGCCAAAAGTCACTAGGCTGTAATTGGGCCCAAATATTTGGTGAACAATTAACAGGCCAGATCTGGCTTCGGGCCTTAAATGGGCCCAAATATTCGGCGAACAATTAACGGGCCAGATCTGGCTTCGGGCCTTAAATGGGCCTTTATTAAGAAGGTTGTTATTGGGCTGGCCCACTAGTACCTGAGTAGTACTACGGGCCATTGACTAGGCCGGCCTTTTTAACCTATATGGGCCTCTGTTGGGTCGTGCCACGTGTCGACGTATCATAGGCGCTTTACGTCCAATGAGTGGATAACATCTGTCCCAACGGTGAGCCGACACGTGTTTCCTCCAGCCAATGATGATTTTACATGTGGAAAATTCCCATTGGTCGGGGCTGTTAACGGGTTATTGGATCCAAAACCGGACCCGATAGCTTAATGGCGTTCCGTTACGGAGGATGCCACGTGTCAGTCACCCTTGACGAAAGCAGTTCTGTGACGCGCGATTTATCATCATGGAAGTGGACACTTCTGTGATGATAATTTTGGTAATGTCATGGAACACTTCAACGATAGCACAGGTATGACTATCTTGATTCTGTCATAAATTCGTCATGGATGTACATGCATGACAGAAAATGTGACCTACTGTGACAAACACCTATCATCATGGAAGTGTCTTTTTTTTGTAGTGTGCGCCCACCCTTACAGGGGGCGACCCCTGCCTCATGGGCCACCTGGCAGCCCTCCGGTGCCCATCTTCTGCTATATGAAGTCTTTTAACCTGGAAAAAATCATAAGCAAGCTTACGGGACGAAACTCCGCCGCCACGAGGCGGAACCAATCTAGGGCTCCGGCGGAGCTGTTCTGCCGGGGAAACTTCCCTCCAGGAGGGGGAAATCATCACCATCATCATCACCAACGATCCTCTCACTGGGAGGGGGTCAATCTCCATCAACATCTTCACCAGCACCATCTCCTCTCAAACTCTAGTTCATCTCTTGTATCCAATCTTTGTACCAAAACCTCAGATTGGTACCTATGGGTTGCTAGTAGTGTTGATTACTCCTTGTAGTTAATGCTAGTTGGTTTATTTGGTGGAAGATCATATGTTCAGATCCCTAATGCATATTAATACCCCTCTGATTATGAACATGAATATGCTTTGTGAGTAGTTACGTTTGTTCCTGAGGACATGGGTGAAGTCTTGCTATTAGTAGTCATGTGAATTTGGTATTCGTTTGATATTTTGATGAGATGTATGTTGTCTCTCCTCTAGTGGTGTTATGTGAATGTAGACTACATGACACTTCACCATTATTTGGGCCTAGAGGAAGGCATTGGGAAGTAATAAGTAGATGATGGGTTGCTAGTGTGACAGAAGCTTAAACCCTAGTTTATGCGTTGCTTCGTAAGGGGCTGATTTGGATCCACTTGTTTCATGCTTTGGTTAGGTTTACCTTAATACTTCTTTTGTAGTTGCGGATGCTTGCAATGGGGGTTAATCATAAGTGGGATGCTTGTCCAAGAAAGGGCAGTACCCAAGCACCGGTCCACCCACATATCAAATTATCAAAGTAACGAACGTGAATCATATGAGTGTGATGAAAACTAGCTTGACGATAATTCCCATGTGTCCTCGGGAGCGCTTTCCTCATTATAAGAACTTGTCCAGGCTTGTCCTTTGCTACAAAAAGGATTGGGCCACCTTGCTGCACTTTATTTACATTCATTGCTTGTTACCCGTTACAAATTATCTTATCACAAAACTATCTGTTACCTACAATTTCAAAAAAAAATCCTACGCACACGCAAGATCATGGTGATAGTATAGCAACGAGAGGGGGAGTGTATCTTCATACCCTTGAAGATCGCTAAGCGGAAGCGTTTATCAACGCGGTTGATGTAGTCGTACGTCATCACGATCCGACCGATCCAAGTACCGAACGCACGGCACCTCCGAGTTCTGCACACGTTCAGCTCGATGGCGTCCTCGCCTTCTCGATCCAAAGAAGACGGGCGAAGTAGTCGATGAGTTCCGACAACCTGACGGCATGCCGACGGTGTTGGTGAAGAACAATCTCCGCAGGGCTTCGCCTAAGCGCCACGGAAACTATGACGGAGGATAAACTAGAGGATGGGGTTGCGGCACACGGCTTGGTGTTTCTTGATGTGTCTTTGGTGCTAGCCCTGCCCTCTATTTATATGTTGAGCCTTGGGGTCGAAACTTGGAGTAAAAGCCTCCACAAAGTCGGTTTCACCCGAAGGCAAGAGTCCTTCTCGGACTCGGGGCGGATGTCGGGGTTCCCGCTGCTCGACCCGACGCCGAGGACCTGGCGTCGGCCCCTGACTCATAAAACTTCCTTTTGTGCTTTCCAAAACCTTGTGGGCTTTCCCCTTTGGCCCAAATAATGTGTTCTCGTACCCAAACATTTCGGGAAACATCCGGAACCCCTTCCGGTGAATTCCGGAACCCTTCCGGAGATCAAACACTATTATTCCATATATCAAACTTTATCTCCGGACCATTCCGGAGTTCCTCGTCATGTCCATGATCTCATCCGGGACTCCGAACAACATTCGGTTACCAACATGCATAACTCATATAATACTATATCGTCAATGAAACGTTAAGCGTGCGGACCCTACGGGTTCGAGAACTATGTAGACATGACCTAAAACCGTTCTCGGTCAATAACCAATAGCGGGACCTGGATGCCCATATTGGTTCCTACATATTCTACGAAGATCTTTATCGGTCAAACCGCATAACAACATACGTTGTTCCCTTTGTCATCGGTATGTTACTTGCCCGAGATTCGATCGTCGGTATCCAATACCTAGTTCAATCTCGTTACCGGCAAGTCTCTTTACTCGTTCCGTAATACATCATCTCGCAACTAACTCATTAGTTGCAATGCTTGCAAGGCTTAAGTGATGTGCATTACCGAGAAGGCCCAGAGATACCTCTCTGACATTCGGAGTGACAAAACCTAATCTTGAAATATGCCAACCCAACATGTACCTTCGGAAACACCTATAGAGCACCTTTATAATCACCCAGTTACGTTGTGACGTTTGGTAGCACACAAAGTGTTCCTCCGGTAAACGGGAGTTGCATAATCTCATAGTTACAGGAACATGTATAAGTCATGAAGAAAGCAATAGCAACATACTAAACGATCAAGTGCTAAGCTAACGGAATGGGTCAAGTCAATCACATCATTCTCCTAATGATGTGATCCCGTTAATCAAATGACAACCCTTTTGTCCATGGCTAGGAAACATAACCATCTCTGATAAACGAGCTAGTCAAGTAGAGGCATACTAGTGACACTATGTTTGTCTATGTATTCACACATGTATCATGTTTCCGGTCAATACAATTCTAGCATGAATAATAAACATTTATCATGAAATAAAGAAATAAATAATAACTTTATTATTGCCTCTAGGGCATATTTCCTTCAGTCTCCCACTTGCACTAGAGTCAATAATCTAGTTCACATCGCCATGTGATTTAACACCAATATTCATATCTGTATATGATTAACACCCATAGTTCACATCATCATGTGACCAACATCCAAAAGGGTTTACTAGAGTCAATAATCTAGTTCACATTGCTATGTGATTAACGCCCAAAGAGTACTAAGGTGTGATCATGTTTTGCTCGTGAGAGAAGCTTAGTCAACGGGTCATCACATTGAGCCGTATGTATTTTGCAAATATTTTATGTCCACAATGCTCTGCACGGAGCTACTCTAGCTAATTGCTCCCACTTTCAATATGTATCCAGGTTGAGACTTAGAGTCATCTGGATCAGTGTAAAAGTTTGTACTGATGTAACTTTTACAACAAACTCTTTTATCACCTCCATAATCGAGAAACATCTCCTTAGTCCTTACTAAGGATATTCTTGACCAATGTCCAGTGATCTACTCCTAGATCACTATTGTACTCCTTGCCAATTCGAGCAAGGTATACAATAGGTGCGGTACATAGCATAGCATACTTTATAGAACCTATGGTGAGGCATAGGGAATGACTTTTCATTCTCTTTCTATTTTCTCTGCTGTGGTCGGGATTTGAGTCTTACTCAATTTCATACCTTTGTAACACAGGCAAGAGCTCTTTCTTTGATGCTCCATTTTGAACTACTTCAAAATCTTGTCAAGGTATGTACTCATTGAAAATCTTATCAAGCGTCTTGATCTATCTCAATAGATCTTGATGCTCAATATGTAAGTAGCTTTACTGAGGTCTTTCTTCGAAAAACTCCTTTCAAATACTCCTTTATGCTTTGCAGAATAATTCTACATTACTTCCGATCAACAATATGTCATTCACATATACTTATCAGAAATGTTGTAATGCTCCCACTCACTTTCTTGTAAATACAGGCTTCATCGTAAGTCCATATAAAAGTATATGCTTTGATCAACTTATCAAAGCATATATTCCAACTCTGAGATGCTTGCACCAGTCCATAGATGGATCGCTGGAGCTTGCACATTTTGTTAGCACCTTTAGGATTGGCAAAACCTTCTGGTTGCATCATATACAATTCTTCTTTAATAAATCCATTAAGGAATGCAGTTTTGACATCCATTTGCCAGATTTCATAAAATGTGGCAATTGCTAACATGATTCAGACAGACTTAAGCATCGATACGAGTGAGAAAATCTCATCGTATTCAACACTTTGAACTTGTTGAAAATCTTTCGCAACAAGTCGAGCTTGGTAGATAGTAATACTACTATCAGTGTCCGTCTTCCTCTTGAAGATCCATTTATTTAGCATGGCTTGCTGATCATCGAGCAAGTCAATCAAAGTCCATACTTTGTTCTCATACATGGATCATATCTCAGATTTTATGGCCTCGAGCCATTTCGCGGAATCTGGGCTCATCATCGCTTCCTCATAGTTCGTAGGTTCATCATGGTCTAGTAACATGACTTCCGAACATGATTACTACACCACTGTGCGAATCTTACTCTGAAGACCTACGAGGTTCAGTAGTAACTTGATCTGAAGTTTCATGATCAATATCATTAGCTTCCTCACTAATTGGTGTATTTGTCACAGAACTGATTTCGTGATGAACTACTTTCCAATAAGGGAGCAGTACAGATTACCTCATCAAGTTCTACTTTCCTCCCACTCACTTCTTTCGAGAGAAACTCCTTCTCTAGAAAGGATCCATTTTTAGCAACGAATATCTTGCCTTCGGATCTGTGATAGAAGGTGTACCCAACTATTTCCTTTGGGTATTTTATGAAGACGCACTTCTCCGATTTGGGTTCGAGCTTATCAGGATGAAACTTTTTCACATAAGCATCGCAGCCCCAAACTTTAAGAAATGACAACTTGGATTTCTTGCTAAACCACAGTTCATATGTTGTCGTCTCAACGGATTTAGATGGTGCCCTTTTAATGTGAATGCAGCTGTCTCTAAAGCATAACCCCAAAACAATATTGGTAAATCAGTAAGAGACATCATAGATCACACCATATCCAATAAAGTGCGGTTACGACGTTCGGACACACCATAACGTTGTGGTGTTCTAGGTGGCGTGAGCTGTGAAACTATTCCACATTGTTTTAATTGAAGACCAAACACGTAACTCAAATATTCGTCTCCGCGATCAGATCGCAGAAACTTTATTTTATTGTTACGATGATTTTTCCACTTCACTCTGAAATTCTTTGAACCTTTCAACTATTTCAGACTTATGTTTCATCAAGTAGATATACCCATATCTGCTCAAATCATCTTGTGAAGGTCAGAAAATAACGATACTTGCCACGAGCATCAACACTCATTGGATAGCATACATCGGTATGTATTATTTCCAATAAGTCGGTAGCTTGTTCCATTGTTCCAGAGAACGGAGTTTTAGTCATCTTGCACAAAAAGCACGGTTCGCAAGCATCAAATGATTCATAACCAAGTGATTCCGAAAATCCATCTTTATGGAGTTTCTTCATGCGCTTTACACCGATATGACCCAAACGGCAGTGCCACAAATAAGTTGCACTATCATTATTAACTTTGCATCTTTTGGCATCAATATTATGAATATGTGTATCACTACGATCGAGATCCAACAAACTATGTTCATTGGGTGTATGACCATCGAGGTCTTATTCATGTAAATGAATAACAATTTATTCTCTAACTTTAAATGAATAACCATATTGCAATAAACATGATCAAATCATATTCATGCTCAGCATAAGCGCCAAATAACATTTATTTAGGTTTAACACTAATCCCGAAAGTATAGGGAGTGTGCGATGATGATCATATCAATCTTGGAACTACTTCCAACACTCATCGTCACTTTCCCTTCAACTAGTCTCTGTTTATTCTCAGACTCCTGTTTTGAGTTACTAATCTTAGCAACCTAACAAGTATCAAATACTCGGGGCTACTATAAACACTAGTAAGGCACACATCAATAATCAGTATATCAAATATACCCTTGTTCACTTTGCCATCCTTCTTATCCACCAAATATTCAGGGCATTTCCGCTTCCAGTGACCATTTCCTTTGTAGTGTAAACACTCAGTTTCAGGCTATGGTCCAGCTTTGGGCTTCTTCACGGGAGTGACAACTTGCTTGTCTTTCCACTTGAAGTTCCCTTTCTTTCCCTTTGCCCTTCTCTTGAAACTAGTGGTCTTGTCAATCATCAACACTTGATGCTCTTTCTTGATTTCTACCTTCGTCGATTTCAACATCACGAAGAACTTGGGAATCGTTTACGTCATCCCTTGCATACTATAGTTCATCACGAAGTTTCTTGTAACTTAGTGATGGTGACTAGAGAATTCTGTCAATCACTATCTTATCTGGAAGATTAACTCCCACTTGATTCAAGCGATTGAAGTACCCAGACAATCTAAGTACATGCTCACTAGTTGAGCGATTCTCCTCTATCTTTTAGCTATAGAACTTGTTGGAGACTTCATATCTCTCAACTCGGGTATTTGCTTGAAATATTAACTTCAATTCCTGGAGCATCTCATATGGTCCATGACGTTCAAAACGTCTTTGAAGTCCCGATTCTAAGCCATAAAGCATGGTGCACAAAACTATCAAGTAGTCATCATATTGAGCTAGCCAAACGTTCATAACGTCTGCATCTGCTCCTGCAATAGGTCTGTCACCTAGCGGTGCATCAAGGACATAATTCTTCTGCGCAGCAATGAGGATAAACCTCAGATCACGGATCCAATCCGCATCATCACTACTAACATCTTTCAACACAGTTTTCTCTAGGAACATATCAAAATAAACATATGAAAGCAACAACGTAAGCTATTGATCTACAACATAATTTGCAAAATACTACCAGGACTAAGTTCATGATAAATTAAAGTTCAATTAATCATATTACTTAAGAACTCCCACTTAGACAGACATCTCTCTAGTCATCTAAGTGATCACGTGAGATGGAGTGGTTTTCAATGGTGAACATCACTATGTTGATCATATCTACTATATGATTCACGCTCGACCTTTCGGTCTCCGTGCTCCGAGGCCATATCTGTATATGCTAGGCTCGCCAAGTTTAACTTTGAGTATTCGCGTGTGCAACTGTTTTGCACCGTTGTATTTGAACGTAGAGCCTATCACACCCGATCATCACGTGGTGTCTCAGCACGAAGAACTTTCGCAACGGTGCATACTCAGGGAGAACACTTCTTGATAATTAGTGAGAGATCATCTTAAAATGCTACCGTCAATCAAAGCAAGATAAGATGTATAACAGATAAACATCATATGCAATCAAAATATGTGACATGATATGGCCATGATCATCTTGCGCCTTTGATCTCCATCTCCAAAGTACTGTCATGATCTCTATTGTCACCGGCATGACACCATGATCTTCATCATCTTGATCTATATCAATGTGTCGTCACATGGTCGTCTCGCCAACTATTGCTCTTGCAACTATTGCTATCGCATAACGATAAAGTAAAGCAATTATTTGGTACTTGCATCTTATGCAACAAAGAGACAACCATAGGGCTTCTGCCAGTTTCCGATAACTTCAACAAAACATGATCATCTCATACAACAACTTATATCTCATCACGTCTTGACCATATCACATCACAACATGCCCTGCAAAAACAAGTTAGACGTCCTCTACTTTGTTGTTGCAAATTTTACGTGGCTGCTACGGGCTTAGCAAGAACCGTTCTTACCTCGCATCAAAACCACAATGATAGTTTGTCAAATAGACTCCGTTTAACCTTCGCGAGGACGGGCGTAGCCACACTCGGTTCAACTAAAGTTGGAGAAACCGACACCGCCAGCCACCGTGTGCAAAGCACGTCGGTAGAACCAGTCTCGCGTAAGCGTCTGCTGTAATGTCGGTCCGGCCGCTTCATCCAACAATACCGCTGAACCAAAGTATGACATGCTGGTAGGCAATATGACTTATATCGTCCACAACTCACTTGTGTTCTACTCGTGCATATAACATCAACGCATAAAACCTAGGCTCGGATGCCATCATTGGGAAACGTAGTAATTTCAAAAAATTCCTACGCACACGCAAGATCATGGTGATGGTATAGCAACGAGAGGGAGTGTATCTTCATACCCTTGAAGATCGCTAAGCGAAGCGTTTATCAACGCGTTGATGTAGTCGTGCGTCTTCACAATCCGACCGATCCAAGTACCGAACGCACGGCACCTCCGAGTTCTGCACACGTTCAGCTCGATGACGTCCTCGCCTTCTCGATCCAGCAAGACGGGCGAAGTAGTAGATGAGTTCCGACAGCACGACAGCGTGGTGACGGTGTTGGTGAAGAACAATCTCCGCAGGCTTCGCCTAAGCGCCACGGAAACTATGACGGAGGATAAACTAGAGGGATGGGGTTGCGGCACACGGCTTGGTGTTTCTTGATGTGTCTTTGGTGCTAGCCCTGCCCTCTATTTATATGTTGAGCCTTGGGGTGAAACTTGGAGTAAAAGCCTCCACAAAGTCGGTTTCACCCAAAAGGCAAGAGTCCTTCTCGGACTCGGGGCGACGCTAGGGTTCCGGCGTGCGACCCGAGCGCCGAGACCCCGGCGTCGGCCTCGAACTCCGCAAAACTTCCTTTGCGCTTTCCAAAACCTTGTGGGCTTTCCCTTTGGCCCAAATAACGTGTTCTCGTACCCAAACATTTCGGGAAACATCCGGAACCCCTTCCGGTGAATTCCGGAACCCTTCCGGAGATCAAACACTATTATTCCATATATCAAATATTATCTCCGGACCATTCCGGAGTTCCTCGTCATGTCCATGATCTCATCCGGGACTCCGAACAACATTCGGTTACCAACATGCATAACTCATATAATACTATATCGTCAACGAAACGTTAAGCGTGCGGACCCTATGGGTTCGAGAACTATGTAGACATGACCTAAAACCGTTCTCGGTCAATAACCAATAGCGGGACCTGGATGCCCATATTGGTTCCTACATATTCTACGAAGATCTTTATCGGTCAAACCGCATAACAACATACGTTGTTCCCTTTGTCATCGGTATGTTACTTGCCCGAGATTCGATCGTCGGTATCCAATACCTAGTTCAATCTCGTTACCGGCAAGTCTCTTTACTCGTTCCGTCATACATCATCTCGCAACTAACTCATTAGTTGCAATGCTTGCAAGGCTTAAGTGATGTGCATTACCGAGAGGGCCCAGAGATACCTCTCTGACATTCGGAGTGACAAAACCTAATCTCGAAATATGCCAACCCAACATGTACCTTCGGAAACACCTATAGAGCACGTTTATAATCACCCAGTTATGTTCTGACGTTTGGTAGCACACAAAGTGTTCCTCCGGTAAACGGGAGTTGCATAATCTCATAGTTACAGGAACATGTATAAGTCATGAAGAAAGCAATAGCAACATACTAAACGATCAAGTGCTAAGCTAACGGAATGGGTCAAGTCAAACACATCATTCTCCTAATGATGTGATCCCGTTAATCAAATGACAACCCTTTTCTCCATGGCTAGGAAACATAACCATCTCCGGTAAACGAGCTAGTCAAGTAGAGGCATACTAGTGATACTATGTTTGTCTATGTATTCACACATGTATCATGTTTCCGGTCAATACAATTCTAGCATGAATAATAAACATTTATCATGAAATATGGAAATAAATAATAACTTTATTATTGCCTCTAGGGCATATTTCCTTCACTGGTGTCCGAATAACATGGTCCAATATATCAATCTTTATGTATCGACCATTTCAAGACTCCTCGTCGCATCCGTGATCTCATCCGGGACTCCGAACAAACTTCGGTCATCAAAAACACATAACTCATAATACATATTGTCATCGAACGTTAAGCGTGCGGACCCTACGGGTTTAAGAACTATGTAGACATGACCGAGACACATCTACTGTCAATAACCAATAGCGGAACCTGGATGCTCATATGGGCTCCTACATATTCTATGAAGATCTTTATCGGTCAAACCGCATAACAACATACGTTGTTCCCTGTGTCATCGGTATGTTACTTGCCCGAGAATCGATCGTCGGTATCATCATACCTAGTTCAATCTCGTTACCGGCAAGTCTCTTTACTCGTTCCGTAATACTTCGTCCTGCAACTAACTCATTAGTCACATTGCTTGCAAGGCTTATAGTGATGAGCATTACAGAGAGGGCCCAGAGATACCTCTCCGAAACACGAAGTGACAAATCCTAATATCGATCTATGCCAACCCAACAAACACCTTCGAAGACACCTGTAGAGCATCTTTATAATCACTCATTTACATTGTGACGTTTGATAGCACACAAAGTGTTCCTCCGGTATCCGGGAGTTGCATAATCTCATAGTCTGACGAACATGTATAGGTCATCAAGAAAGTAGTAGCAATGAAACTGTAACGATCGAAATGCTAAGCTAACAGATGGGTCATGTCCATCACATCATTCTTCTAATGAAGTGACCATGTTCATCAAATGACAACACATGTCTATGGTTAGGAAACATAACCATCTTTGATTAATGAGCTAGTCAAGTAGAGGCATACTAGGGACACTTTGTTTTGTCTATGTATTCACACATGTACTAAGTTTCTGATTAATACAATTCTAGCATGAATAATAAACATTTATCATGATATAAGCAAATATAAATAACAACTTTATTATTGCCTCTAGGGCATATTTATTTCAGTCTCCCACTTGCACTAGTGTCAATCATCTAGTTCACATCACCATGTGATTTAACACCAATAGTTCACATCTGTATGTGATTAACACTCATAGTTCACATCACCATGTGACCAACACCCAAAGGGTTTATGAGAGTCAATAATCATGTTCACACTGCTATGTGATTGACATCCAAAGAGTACTAATGTGTGATCATGTTTTGCTCGTGAGAGAAGTTTAGTCAACGGGTCTGTCACGTTCAGAGCCGTATGTATTTTCCAAATATTCTATGTCTACAATGCTCTGCATGGAGCTACTCTAGCTAATTGCTCCCACTTTCAATATGTATCCAGATTGAGACTTAGAGTCATCTGGATTGGTGTAAAAGCTTGCATCGACTTAAAGCTTTACGACGAACTCTTTATCACCCCCATAACCGAGAAACATTTCCTTAGTCCTCACTAAGGATAATTTTGACCGTTGTTGAGTGATCTACTCCTAGATCACTATTGTACCCCTTGCCAAACTCATGGCAAGGTACACAATAGGTCTGGTACATAGCATAGCATACTTTGTAGAACCTATGACTGAGGCATAGGGAATGACTTTCATTCTCTTTCTATCTTCTGCCATGGTCAGTCTTTAAGTCTTACTCAACTTTACACCTTGTAACACAGGCAAGAACCCTTTCTTTGACTGATCCATTTTGAACTTCTTCAAAACTTTATCAAGGTATGTGCTTTGTGAAAGTCCTATTAAGCGTCTTGGTCTATCTCTATAGATCTTGATGCCCAATATGTAAGCAGCTTCATCGAGGTCTTTCATTGAAAAACTCTTATTCAAGTATTCCTTTATGCTATCTAGAAATTCTATATCATTTCCAATCAACAATATGTCATCCATGTTTAATATTAGAAATGCTACAGATCTCCCACTCACTTTCTTGTAAATAAAGGCTTCTCCAAAAGTCTGTATAAAACCTTATGCTTTGATCACACTATCAAAGCATTTTATTCCAACTCTGAGAGGCTTGCACCATCCATAAATGGATCACTGGAGCTTGCACACTTTGTTAACACCCTTTGGATCGACAAAACCTTCTGGTTTCATCATATACAACTCTTCTTCCAGAAATCCATTAAGGAATGCAGTTTTGACATCCATCTGCCAAATTTCATAATCATAAAATGCGGTAATTGCTAACATGATTCGGACAGACTTAAGCATCGCTACGGGTGAGAAAGTCTCATCGTAGTCAACTCTTTGAATTTGTCGAAAACCTTTCGCAACAAGTCTAGATTTGTAGACAGTAACATTACCGTCAGCGTCAGTCTTCTTCTTGAAGATCCATTTATTTTCGATGGCTTGCCGATCATCGGGCAAATCCACCAAAGTCCAGACTTTGTTCTCATACATGGATCCCATCTCAGATTTCATGGCCTCAAGCCATTTCGTAGAATCTTGGCTCATCATCACTTCCTCATAGTTCGTAGGTTCATCATGGTCTAGTAACATAACTTCCAGAATAGGATTACCGTACCACTTTGGTGCAGACCGTACTCTGGAAGACCTATGAGGTTCAGTAGCAACTTGATCTGAAGTTTCATGATCATCATCATTAGCTTCCTCACTAATTGGTACAAGAATCACTAGAACTGATTTCTATGATGAACTACTTTCCAAATTGAAAGAAGGTACAATTACCTTATCAAGTTCTACTTTCCTCCCACTCACTTCTTTCGAGAGAAACTCCTTCTCTAGAAAGGATCCATTCTTAGCAACGAATATCTTGCCTTCAGATCTGTGATAGAAGGTGTACCCAACAGTTTCCTTTGGGTATCCTATGAAGACGCACTTCTCTGATTTGGGTTCGAGCTTATCAGGTTGAAATTTTTTCACATATGCATCGCAGCCCCAAACTTTAAGAAATGACAACTTTGGTTTCTTGCCAAACCACAGTTCATAAGGCAGCGTCTCAACGTATTTTGATGGTGCCCTGTTTAACGTGAATGCAGTTGTCTCTAATGTGTAATCCCAAAACAATATTGGTAAATCGGTAAGAGACATCATATATCGCACCATATCTAATAAAGTACGGTTACGATGTTCGTACACACCATTATGATGTGGTGTTCCATGTGGCGTGGGCTGTGAAACTATTCCACATTGTTTTAAATGAACGCCAAACTTGTAACTCAAATATTCGCCTCTGCGATCAGATCATAGAAACTTTATTTTCTTGTTACAATGATTCTCCACTTCACTCTGAAATTCTTTGAACTTTTCAAATGTTTCAGACTTGTGTTTCATCAAGAAGATATACCCATATCTTCTCAAATCGTCTGTGAAGGTCAGAAAATAACGATATCCGCCACGAGCATCAACACTCATTGGACCACATACATCAGTATGTATTATTTCCAATAAGTCAGTAGCTTGTTCCATTGTTCCGGAGGATGGAGTTTTAGTCATCTTGCCTATAAGGCACGGTTCACAAGTATCAAATGATTCATAATCAAGTGATTCCAAAAGTCCATCTTTATGGAGTTTCTTCATGTGCTTTATACCGATATGACCCAAACGGTAGTGCCACAAATAAGTTTCACTATCATTATCAACTTTGCATCTTTTGGCATCAATATTATGAATATGTGTATTACCACGATCGAGATTCAATAAACCATCAACATTGGGTGTATGACCATAGAAGGTTTTATTCATGTAAAAAGAATAACAATTATTCTATGTCTTAAATGAATAATTGCAATATACATGATCTAATCATATTCATGTTTAACGCAAACACCAAATAACATTTGTTTAGGTTCAACATTAATCCCGAAAGTATAGGGAGTGTGCAATGATGATCATATCAATCTTGGAACCACTTCCAATACACATCGTCACTTCACCCTCAACTAGTCTCTGTTTATTCTGTAACTCCTGTTTCGAGTTACTAATCTTAGCAACCGAACAAGTATCGAATACTCAGGGGCTACTATGAACACTAGCAAGGTACACATCAATAACCTGTATATCAAATATACCTTTGTTCACTTTGCCATCCCTCTTATCCACGAAATATTCGGGGTACTTCCGCTTCCAGTGACCATTTCCTTTATAGTAGAAGCACTCAGTTTCAGGCTTAGGTCTAACTTTGGGCTTCTTCGCGGGAGTGACAACTTGCTTGCCATTCTTCTTGAAGTTCCCTTTCTTTCCCTTTGCCCTTTTCTTGAAACTAGTGGTCTTGTTTAATCATCAACACTTGATACTTTTTCTTGATTTCTTCCTTCGTCGATTTCAGCATCACGAAGAGCTCGGGAATCGCTTTTTCATCCCTTGCATATTATAGTTTATCACGAAGTTCCAGTAACTTGGTGATGGTGAATAGAGAACTCTGTCAATCACTATCTTATCTAGAAGATTAACTCCCACTTGATTCAAGCGATTGTAGTACCCAGACACTCTGAGCACATGCTCACTAGCTGAGCAATTCTCCTCCATCTTTTAGACGAAATACTTGTTAGAGGTCTCGTACCTCTCGATTCGGGCATGAGTCTGAAATACCAATTTCAGCTCTTGTAACATCTCATATGCTCTGTGGTGTTCAAAATGTTTTTGAAGTCCCGGTTCTAAGCCATAAAGCATGGTGCACTAAACTATCAAGTAGTCATCATATTGAGCTAGCAAAACGTTCATAACATCTGCATCTGCTCCTGCAATAGGTATGTCACCTAGTGGTGCATCAAGGACATAATTCTTCTGTGCAGCAATGAGGATAAACCTCAGATCACGGACCCAGTCCGCATCATTGCTACTATCATCTTTCAACTTAGTTTTCTCTAGGAACATATAAAGCTTAGGGAAGCTACAACATGAGCTATTGATCTACAACATAATTTGCAAAATACTATCAGGACTAAGTTCATGATAATTTAAAGTTCAATTAATCATATTACTTAAGAACTCCCACTTAGATAGACATCCCTCCAGTCATCAAAATGATCATGTGATCCATATCAACTAAACCATGTCCGGTCATCACGTGAGATGGAGTAGTTTTCAATGGTGCACATCTCTATGTTGATCATATCTACTATTGTCTCATGCTCGACCTTTCAGTCTCCAGTGTTTCGAGGCCATATCTGCATATGCTAGGCTCATCAAGTTTAACCTGAGTATTCTGCATGTGCAAAACTGGCTTGCGCCCGTTGTATGTGAACAGAGGGCCTATCACACCCGATCATCATGTGGTGTCTCAGCACAAAGAACTATAGCAACGGTGCATACTCAGGGAGAACACTTATATCTTGAAATTTAGTAATGGATCATCTTATAATGCTACCATCGTACTAAGCAAAATAAGATGCATAAAAGATAAACATCACATGTAATCAAAATATGTGACATAGGTTTGGCGCAGACACCATAGCACTTGGTCCGTCCCGTGATTGACGGTGTGTCCCCTTTGTGGCGAAAAGTAGGCGATTGTGTTCCCTAGGTCCTTCGGCGAGTTTCTCCAAACTTTGCCGGGATTCCAAATTTCTTCACCGCGTGTTCATCCGCCGACGGGTGAATCTCCAACCCCATAGCGATTCCACTCCAGAACAACAAGTGTGCCCTTCTCACAAGCCATCAATCGTTTCTCTCTTCCCCACTTTCCATCCCAGATTCAAGCTCATCTCTGGTTCCTAATCCCAATCCCCTTCGTTCAGATTTGCTTCCCCCGCTGCAGGTTTCCTTCTCCATAATCCACCCCCTTGATCATCCTAAGCTTAGATCTGAGTAGTGTCGTTCAGATCCGAGCTGCTCAATCTAGGTAGTCCAAGATTTTTGTGGTGCTAGGGCACGTGATAGTGACGCACCAGCCCCATATTTTTTATCTGAATCATCGGCAACAGAAGCTTGAGGGGAGGTGACCTCGCCTTGATCCAAATGGATCAGGTGGAGGAGCAACTAAAGGAGATGAAGCTTTCAGAAGCAGAGGAGAAAGGAATTAAAATAAATAGAGGATGCTTGAACAGGAGGAGGACAAGGCCCCTGCAAGTGATTGCTAAACTCTTTTCAGAAAGGCCAGCAAGAGCATCTATTGTTGGGAGAACATTGGGTGGAATCTGGAGCCCACTTCATGGGGTAGAATGCAAGGAACTTGGAGGTAACAGATTCCTATTTATTTTCAGTAATCAAGCTGGAAAAAGAAAAGCTTTAGAAGATGGACCTTGGAATTTCGACCAAGAGCTTTTAGAAGTGCAGGATTTTGATGAAAAGAAGTCACTGGAGGAGATGCAATTCACTCACATCCCAATCTGGGTTAGAGTCTATGGTCTCACATTCGATATTATGAATAGGGAGATAGGGGAGACTATAGGAGATACTATTGGGGAAGTAGTTGTAGTTGACACAGATGAAGAAGGTTGGGCTGTGGGAGAATATATGTGTATAAAGGTTAAAATTGATATTAGGAAACCACTGATGAGAGGCATGTATCTGAATCTGGATGATGATGAAAAGGAAGATGAGTAAGGGCAGAGAAGACTACAAGATGGCGAATCGGAGTTAGAAATGGAAGACCAAGAAAACAGAGGAAATGAAGGTAAGAAGGAAGGGAAAAGGAGATGGGTCAGGTTTGCATATGAATATCTGCTAGATTTTTGTTACACATGTGGTATAATTGGGCATCGTGATAAAGAATGTTTAGTTAAAATGAAAAGAGGAGAGAGTCAGCAGTTTGGAAAAAGCCTCAGAGCAAATTTGGGAAGACAAAGGAAGTATGAAGAAGAGAGGGGAAGAGTTCAAGGAGGAAGAAACTACTTTGGCTGAAGGGAAAACAACTTGGGAGGCAGAGGAAGTCTTGAAAAATCAAGAGGTGATGCACTGAGCTGGAGGAAAAATGAGTCAGAGATAAAATGGAGAGAAGAAAAGGAGGTCACGAGCCAAAAAAAAAACCAAAAAGAGGAGGTGTCTACAATTAGCGATATCAAAAAGGCACTAGAACTGAAGAATGATGGAGATGAGGCAACAAAACAGAAAACTGTTGAAAGTGATATTGCGAAGGTAAGTCAAACACAAGCCCAAACCGAAAAGAAACAATTAAGTGGTGGACAGGGAGAATTTGTGGGCAAGGATGAAGGGAAGGAAAAAGGTGCACATGAAAGTGTAAAAAACAAGAAAATACAAGAAACAACCCCAGAAAGTAAAAGGAGAAATGGGTAGTCTGGGAGTGAAACTGGGTGAGAAAAGAGTATTAGAGCCAATGGAGATAGATGTCAACGACGAGGGCGAGCTAAAGAAGATGAAAGGGGATGAATTTTTAGACCGCGAAGTAGCTGCAACACAAACCAGTATAGATAGTAATGCGGGGCTGCCGGGACAGCCCTGCGAACAAAAATGAAGCTTATTGCTTGGAACTGCCGGGGACTTGGCAACTCCCCGGCAGTTAGAGGTCTTTTGGACCTTCAGAAGGCAGAAGACCCAGACATCTTGTTTCTATCTGAAACAAAATTGTGTAGTCAAAATCTGCAGCGTTTTCGATGGAGATTGGGACTTACCAACATGTGGGCTCGCAGCTGTGATGGTAGGGGAAGTGGTGGAATTGCAATGTTTTGGAGAAGTGGTCTAGATGTGGAGCTAAATAACTACTCCAAATATCATATCGATGTAAAAGTGAAAGATGACGATGGAGTAAAATGGAGATTTACGGGGATCTACGGGGAGCCCAAAACAGAGAAGAAATATTTGACATGGGAATTATTGAAAATTCTGAAGAACCAGATGGATATGCCGTGGTTAGTAGCAGGAGATTTTAATGAAATCCTTTATGGCCATGAAAAACAGGGAGGTAAAATAAGAGCACAGGGGCTTATGGATAATTTTAAAAAAACGCTAGAGGAGTGTGAATTAACAGACCTGGGATTTGAAGGCGCCATGTTCACATGGAGAAATAATAGTCGCATGAAAGAAGGCTATATAAGGGAAAGGCTAGATAGAGCTATAGCCAATCCCAGTTGGAGGAATAGGTTTTCAGAGGGGAAAGTCATAAACGGTGATCCAGACCGCTCAGACCATCGCCCTATTATCATTCTCACTGAAAAACCAGCTCGAAAACCAAAAAAAGAGGGTTTGGAGAGATAATTTCAAATTTGAAGCAAACTGGCTCCTAGAACCAGAATGTGAAACCGTGGTAAAAGGAGCTTGGAACGAGGTGAAATCCGTTAGTGATGAAAATGTGCAAGAAGGCCTCGAAAGAGTGGCAATAAGATTGACGCAATGGAGCCTAAATGTACTTGGGGATTTGGAGAAAAGAATTAAACAAGTAAAGGTAAATCTAGAGATCTGTAGAAGGAGTGAGTTAACTGTAGAAGCAATCCAAAGACAACAGACACTTAGGTGGAAATTGGAGAGGCTTGAAGAGCAGCTGATTTATATTGGAAACAAAGAGCACATGCAAACTGGCTGCAAAAAGGTGACAGGAACACTTCCTTTTTCCATCCTTCAGTAAAGGAAAGGAGAAGGAAAAATCACATAAAGAAATTAAAGAAAGAGGAAAGTGGTTGGGCAGTGACGGAGGAAGATAAAAAGAAGGTGGTGAAGGAGTACTTTGAAAAATTATTTAAAACAAATGGAAGCACAATTACAGATAATCTGCTAGAGGATATTCAGCCTAGAGTAACTAATGAAATGAATGAAATACTCATTGCACCTTTTACAGAAAGTGAAGTAAAGGAAGCCATAGACTCAATCAGAGATCTCAAAGCCCCGGGACCAGACGGCATGCCAGCTATTTTTTACAAAAAATTCTGGAAATTGATTGGAGAAAAGGTTATCCAGGAGCTTCTTGCAATATTAAATGGCAATTCCCTTCCGGATGGATGGAACAAGACTGTGGTCGCATTAATACCCAAAGTCAAGCATCCAGAAAAGGTGAATGATCTAAGACCCATTAGCTTATGTAATGTTCTATATAAAATTGTATCAAAGATGCTTGCAAAGAGACTGAAAACCATATTACCATATATTATCTCTCCTTCTCAGAGCGCCTTCGTACCTGGAAGAATAATCACCGATAATATCCTATTAGCCTATGAAGTGGTGCATTATCTCAGAAATAAGAAGAAGGGAAAGAATGGATTTGCGGCAATTAAACTTGACATGAGTAAAGCTTACGACAGAGTTGAATGGAAATTCTTAAGGGCTATGATGATCAGAATGGGCTTCTGTAACAAGTTTGTGGAACTGGTGATGCAAGGTGTGGAGAAAGTAAGGTATCATTTCAAGGTCAATGGAGAATTAACAGAAGAAATAGTACCTGAAAGAGGCCTCAGACAAGGGGATCCATTGTCCCCCTATCTATTTATTATGTGTGCTGAAGCTTTTTCTGCAATGTTATATAAAGCAGAAGTGGAGGGGAAAATAAGAGGTGTGAAAATCTGCCCTAAAGCTCCTAGCATTTCCCACCTATTTTTTGCAGATGACTCACTCATTCTCTGCAGGGCAAAAAGAAGTGATGCAATGACACTAAAACAGATTTTATCCAGGTACGAAATGTGCTCAGGCCAAACAATCCATAAGGATAAAACTACTATCATATTTAGTGAAAACACGGCTGAAAGTTGTAGAAAAGAAGTAATGGAGGAATTGAACATTAAAAATGAAACGACAAATGAGAAATATCTAGGACTTCCAGTCCATGTGGGCAAATCAAAAGTGGAGGTCTTTACTTTCCTGAAGGAGAGGATATGGAAAAAAATTCAGGGTTGGAAGGAGAAAATGTTGTCTAAAGCAGGGAAGGAAATCCTTGTCAAAGCAGTGGCGCAAGCTATTCCAACCTATACAATGAGCTGCTTTGACATAACAAGAACTGTTTGTGAGCAGATCTCCTCCTTGATAGGAAGATGTTGGTGGAGTAATCAGGAGAAGGAGCACAAAATACATTGGATAAGTTGGACGAAATTGACAAGACCAAAAGGAGAAGGGGTCTAGGATTTAGAGACATATATGCTTTCAACATGGCAATGTTGGCAAGACAAGGATGGAGGCTACTACATAATCCTAATTCTCTATGTGGAAGGGTGCTAAAGTCAAGATACTTCCCCGATAATAATGTACTCCATGCAAAGGCGAGGCAAGGTATGTCTTATACCTGGCGTAGCATCCTGAAAGGAATTGATTTGCTTAAAAAAGGCTTAATATGGAGAATTGGAAACGGGAAGAATGTAAATTTGTGGAATGATCCGTGGATCCCTAGAGATCATACCAGAAAACCCATTACTCCAAAATGGAACAAGTTGCTGACCTCATAAGAATCGATGAAGGTTGCTGGAATAAAGAGCTAATAAACAAAATATTCTGGGAAGAGGATGCAAAGACAATTCTAAATATTCCGATAAATACTGACTATGATGACAGGCCCGCGTGGCATTATAATTCAAAAGGATTATTCTCGGTCAGGTCAGCTTATCATCTATATGTTGAAGACGCAATGCGCAGAAGTCTACAAGGAATATCCAGCTCCTCAGGGATGAACACAGAACAGAGAATATAGTGTAAAAAGGTATGGAATATAAACTGCCCAAACCATATCAAACACTTCATTTGGTGGTTGGCTCACAATTCTCTGGCTTTGTGTAATAATTTACAAAGAAGAGGTATGGAAGTAGATCAAGTGTGCCCTGTATGTTCAAGTAGTCCAGAAGACGGCGGTCACCTATTCTTCAAATGCAAGAAAATTGTCAGGTTATGGCAAGTATTGGGGCTGGAAGAAATAAGGGAAAAACTGAAGAGTAAGCAATCTGCAGAAGAGGTTGTTAATGAGATAATCTGTCTGGAGGAAGAGACCAAAGTGAAGACAGTAGTGTTGTTATGGCAATGGTGGCAAGAAAGAAATAATATCAGCAAAGAAGGTAAAACAAGAGGTATTGATGAACTTTATTATATAATTTTTAAACAAACTAATGAATACATTCAAGTTTTTTTGAAGGAAAAGGCACCTCCAAGTGAGAAAATATGTAGCTGGAAAAAACCTCCTCAAGGTATCCTGAAGATTAACACTGATGGAGCATTTTGTGGAGACACCAAGTCAGGAGGCTGGGGTGCAGTCATAAGAAATGAAGAAGGGGGGGTAGTTGCATGTGGAGCAGGTAAGCTGGAGAGTGTACTGAACCCTTTTCATGCAGAAATTTTGGCTGCCCTCTATGGAGCGCAACTAGTAGGAGTGAAGGGGATAAATAAGGTAATTTTTGAAACCGATTCGCTGCTGCTGAAGCAAGCCATGGAAGGCGGAGAGGATGATCTGTCGCCTGTCTGTTTCGCACTAGCTGATTTGAAGGAGTACATAGCACAAAATATCTATGACTGTGTCTTCAGTTTTTGTAATCGTAGTTGTAACCAGGTAGCACATTCTCTAGCAGCATATGGATGTACTCTGAATGTTGGGGATGAGCTATGTTCAGACAATGTAATCCCGAATATACAACATCTTGTGGCGGGCGATTTAGCTCCGTCCACTAAGTAATGCAATAGTGCATTTAGATCAAAAAAAATATGTGACATGATATGGCCATCATCATCTTGTGCTCATGATCTCCATCACCGAAGCATCGTCATGATCTCCATCGCCACCGGCGCGACACCTTGATCTCCATCGTAGAATCGTTGTCGTTTCACCAACTATTGCTTCTACGACTATCGCTACCGATTATTGATAAAGTAAAACAATTACATGGCAATTGCATTGCATACAATAAAGCGACAACCATATGGCTCCTGCCAGTTGCCGATAACTCTGTTACAAAACATGATCATCTCATACAACAATTTATATCACATCATGTCTTGACCATATCACATCATAGCAAGCCCTGCAAAAACAAGTTAGACGTCATCTACTTTTTTGTTGCAAATTTTACGTGGCTGCTATGGGCTTCTAGCAAGAACCATTCTTACCTACGCATCAAAACCACAACGATTTTTCGTCAAGTGTGCTGTTGTAACCTTCAACAAGGATCGGCCATAGTCAAACTCGATTCAACTAAAGTTGGAGAAACAGACACCTGCCAGCCAACTATGTGCAAAAGCACGTCGGTAGAACTAGTCTCATGAATGCGGTCATGTAATGTCGGTCTGGGCTGCTTCATCCAACAATACCGCCGAATCAAAGTAAGACATTGGTGGTAAGCATTATGACTATTATCGCTCACAACTCTGTGTTCTACTTGTGCATAAAACATCTACGCATAGACCTGGCTCAGATGCCACTGTTGGGGAACGCGGTAATTTCAAAAAAAATCCTACGATCACGCAAGATCTATCTAGGAGATGCATAGCAACGAGAGGGGAGAGTGTGTCCATGTACCCTCGTAGACCGAAAGCGAAAGCGTTTAGTTAACGCAGTTGATGTAGTCGAACGTCTTCGCGATCCAACCGATCCAAGTACTGAACGTATGGCACCTCCGCGTTCAGCACACGTTCAGCTTGATGACGTCCCTCGTGCTCTTGATCCAGTTGAGGACGAGGGTGAGTTCCATCAGCACGACGGCGTGGCGACGTGATGATGATGCTACCGACGCAGGGCTTCGCCTAAGCACTACGATGGTATGATCGAGGTGTGTAACTGTGGAGGGGGGCACCGCACATGGTTAAGAGAAACTTGTGTGTCCTAGGGTGCCCCCTGCCCCCGTATATAAAGGAGGGAGGGGGAGGTCGGCCGGCCCTAGAGGGCGCGCCTGATACGTCCATTTTGCATCATGCTTTTATATCGATATTTATTGCATTATGGGTTGTTATTTCACGTTATGTCACAGTACTTATGGCTATTCTCTCTTATTTTACAAGGTTTAATATGAGGAGGGAGAATGCTGGCAGCTGGGATTCTGGGCTGAAAAGGAGCAAATATTGGAGACCTATTCTGCACAGCTCCAAAAGTCCTGAAACTCCACGAAAGTCTTTTTTGGAATTAATAAGAATTATTCAGCGGAAGAAATACCTGAGGGGGCCCACCCACCGTCCACGAGGGTGGGGGGCGTGCCCCTCTGCCTCGTGGGCCCCCTGGCAGCCCTCCAGTGCCCATCTTCTGCTATATGAAGTCTTTTACCCTGAAAAAAACCATAAGCAAGCTTACGGGACGAAACTCCACCGCCACGAGGCGGAACCTTGGCGGAATCAATCTAGGGCTCCGACGGAGCTGTTCTGTTGGGAAAACTTCCCTCCGGGAGTGGGAAATCATCACCATCATCATCACCAACTATCCTCTCATCGGGTGGGGGTCAATCTCCATCAACATCTTCACCAGCACCATCTCCTCTCAAACCCTAGTTCATCTCTTGTATCCAATCTTTGTACCAAAACCTCAGATTGGTACATGTGGGTTGCTAGTAGTGTTGATTACTCCTTGTAGTTGATGCTAGTTGGTTTATTTGGTGGAAGATCATATGTTCAGATCCTTAATGCATATTAATACCCCTCTGATTATGAACATGAATATGCTTTGTGAGTAGTTACGTTTGTTCCTGAGGACATGGGTGAAGTCTTGCAATTAGTAGTCATGTGAATTTGGTATTCGTTCGATATTTTGATGAGATGTATGTTGTCTCTCCTCTAGTGGTGTTATGTGAACAACGACTACATGACACTTCACCATTATTTGGGCCTAGAGGAAGGCATTGGGAAGTAATAAGTAGATGATGGGTTGCTAGAGTGACAGAAGCTTAAACCCTAGTTTATGTGTTGCTTCGTAAGGGGCTGATTTGGATCCACTTGTTTCATGCTATGGTTAGGTTTACCTTAATACGTCTTTTGTAGTTGAGGATACTTGCAATAGGGGTTAATCATAAGTGGGATGCTTGTCCAATAAAGGGAAGTACCCAAGCACCGGTCCACCCACATATCAAATTATCAAAGTAACGGACGCGAATCATATGAGCGTGATGAAACTAGCTTGACGATAATTCCCATGTGTCCTCGGGAGCGCTTTTCTCTATATAAGAACTTGTCCAGGCTTGTCCTTTGCTATAAAAAGGATTGGGCCACCTTGCTGCACTTTATTTACTTTCATTGCTTGTTACCCGTTACAAACTATGTGTTACCTACAATTTCAGTGCTTGCACAGAATACCTTACTAAAAACCGCTTGTCATTTCCTTCTGCTCCTCGTTGGGTTCAACACTCTTACTTATAGAAAGGACTACGATAGATCCCCTACACTTGTGGGTCATCAGCGCCCAAGAGGAGGAGTCCTACTAGGACTATTAGCCCTAGTAGGATTCTCCTACAAGGAAGAGAGGGGGAAGGAAGGAGAGGGAGATGGAGTAGGAAAGGGGGGCGCCGCCCCCCTTCCCTTGTCCAATTCGGACTCCAAGGGGGGGCGTGCGTCCTACCCTGGCAACCCTCCTCTCTCTCCACTAAGGTCCATGGTGGCCCATTAGTTCCCCCGGGGGGTTCCGGTAACCCCTCCGGCACTTCGGTTTTACCGGAAACTTTTCGGAACACTTTTGGTGGCCGAATAACATGGTCCAATATATCAATCTTTATGTCTCGACCATTTCGAGACTCCTTGTCACGTCAGTGATCTCATCCGGGACTCCAAACAAACTTCGGTCATCAAAAACACATAAATCATAATACATATCGTCATCTAACGTTAAGCGTGCGGACCCTACGGGTTCGAGAACTATGTAGACATGACCGAGATACATCTCCGGTCAATAACCAATAGCGGAACCTGGATGCTCATATTGGCTCCGACATATTCTACGAAGATCTTTATCGGTCAAACCGCATAACAACATATGTTGTTCCCTTTGTCATCGGTATGTTACTTGCCCGAGATTCGATCGTCGGTATCATCATACCTAGTTCAATCTTCTTACCGGCAAGTCTTTTTATTCTTTCCGTAATACTTCATCCCACAACTAACTCATTAGTCACATTGCTTGCAAGGCTTATAGTGATGAGTATTACCGAGAGGGCCTAGAGATACCTCTCGGAAACACGGAGTGACAAATCCTAATCTCGATCTATGCCAACCCAACAAACACCTTCGGAGACACCTGTAGAGCATCTTTATAATCACCCATTTACTTTGTGACATTTGATTGCACACAAAGTGTTCCTCCGGTATCCAGGAGTTGCATAATCTCATAGTCTGAGGAACATGTATAAGTCATCAAGAAAGCAGTAGCAATGAAACTGTAACGATCAAAATGCTAAGCTAACAGATGGGTCGTGTCCATCACATCATTCTTCTAATGATGTGATCACGTTCATCAAATGACAACACATGTCTATGGTTAGGAAACATAACCATCTTTGATTAACGAGCTAGTCAAGTAGAGGTATACTAGGGACACTTTATTTTGTCTATGTATTCACACATGTACTAAGTTTCCGATTAATACAATTCTAGCATGAATAATAAACATTTATCATGATATAAGGAAATATAAATAACAACTTTATTATTGCCTCTAGGGCATATTTCCTTCACATGGTTGGTGAACTAAGTCTCATCATTGGTACCACAGCCGTCCTGGCTTTGGGTCGCATCGGGATCAAAAGCTTGCTCTTGGCCGTCGATGCATAACGCCTCACCACGGCCCTCTAAGATGACGTTCTACATGAACGAGGCATAGTAATGGTGTCAACCATCGTCGTCTACGTCGGCGGTGGCATTTCGACGAATAGCTTGCGAGCAACGGCCATGTGAGCCGACGCGAACGACCGGGGCTGCTTCCTTTGTGCTCCGTCTTCACAGTGGCCAGCGCCGCTGTACCCCGGCGTGATGATGAGGTCGATGACGCCCACGGGCGTGGGTTGATCGACCACGACGTAGTCCGACGACGTAGAGAATCACGTAGAGAATCACGTAGAGAATCTCGTGTGTGACGGGCAAGCTCGGGAAACGGTGCTGCGGCGTACGATGGGCCGAGGAGCCTGTGCTCGCCGCGGCCATGGCAGTGGCCGAGAGATTGACCGGCGTGGGGCGGCCCATACCCAACATGAGGAGGGCGTGCGCCTTGGAGATAATGGTCTCCTTGGCGTCGAGGTCTGCCTGGTGTTGCAACGCACGCCGCAGGGCACTCTCAGCAGCGTACTCGGCGGCGTCCTTCTTCTCCACCGCGACAGTTGTCGGTTCCTTCTCTTGGCCAATTCGGCGTCGAGCTTGGCGGCCTCCGTCGGTGTGAGCTCCGACCGAGGCTTCTTCACAGGCTTCTTTTTCTTCGCCACGGGGCGTGTGGTCGGTGGTGGGTCGCCGGGATTCGCCTTGTCGACCATGGTGGATGGAGGGAAGGGGAAGGCCGGGGCGCGGAAGAGTGGAGGGCGGGGCGGGGGAGCGTTTTGGAGGAATTGGAGGGAAAGTGGCCGCCTGTGCCACCGACGGGCGGGCCCGGGAGGACAAGGGCACGCGTCCCGCCCGTCCGCGCGCTATTCGTTCGGCCGCAAACTCGACTCAAACTTGGGCCAGAAATGGGTCGAAAGCGGACAAAAAACGGACGACGGCCCGTTTGCGGCCACGCGTTGAAGGGTCTCCTTTGTCTGTTTACTCTAAACGGACGTGGGCGGACCATTTGAGGTCGTGCGATAGAGTTGGCCGTACGGCGGACCATTTGAGGTCGTGCGATAGAGTTGGCCGTACGGCGGACCATTTGAGGTCGTGCGATAGAGTTGGCCTTACACCAAATGCATCTTACATTTGTGGAATTTTAGTAAGAAAAAAAAAGGAAAGGAATGGAGGGAGTATTATATCAGATCGCACGAGTAGCCCCCCTGCCAGGCTAGCACTGCCCCGTGTGTCCGCCCGTCCTCCGCCGCACCCATGGCGCTGCGGCGCCTCGCCCGCCGCCTGGCGCCTGTCCCGTTCCCGCCGCGGCTCCTCCCACACCCCACCCCCAGCCACCTCCGCCTCTTCTCCGCCGGGGAAAAGGAGCCGCCGCACTTCATGGCCGAGTACCTCGTCTCCACCTGCGGCCTCTCGCCGGCGGCGGCCGCCAAGGCCGCCCCGCGGTTCGCGCACCTGAGCTCCGCGGAGCGGCCCGACGCCGTGCTCGCCTTCCTCCACTCGCAGGGCCTGGGCAAGGCGCAGGTGCGCGCGATCGTGGCCCGGAAGCCGGCGCTGCTCCTCAGCGACGTGGACGCCACGCTCTCCCCCAAGTTCACCGCCGTGCGCGCGCTCGGCCTCCGCCGCGCCGACGCCGCGCGCCTCTTCGCGCTCTTCCCGGCGGCGCTCACCTACGGCGTCCGCTCCAACCTGCTCCCGCGGGTGCTCTTCTGGCTCGACCTCCTCGGGTCCACCACCTTGCTGATGAAATGGCTGGCCAAGACGTGGCTGCTCAAGTACTCCGTCGACCTGCTCCTGCGGAACCTCGCCGCGCTCCGCCGCCTCGGCATCCCAGACGGCCGCCTGAGGGCCGCCGTCCGGCTGCGGCCGACGCTCATCATGCAGTCGCCGGACAAGCTCCGGGCGCTGGTCGGCCGCGTGGAGGATGCCTGCGGCGGAGTGCCGCCCAGCCCCGGGATGTACTCGTGGTGCCTCTTCGCGCTGCACAACGTCGGCGACCGCGCCTTCGGGGCCAAGAAGGCGGCCGTGACGCGCGCCCTCGGGTGCACGGACGACGAGTTCGCCGGCATGTTCCGGCGCGCGCCGTGCTTCGTGTTCGCCCCCGAGGCGCTGCTGCGGCGCAAGGTGGAGTTCCTGCGGGACACCGTCGGGTGCAGCGCCGGGGGCATCGTCAGGAACCCCCTGCTGCTGACGCTGAGCCTCGACGAGCGGATGGCGCCGCGGTGCCGTGCCGTGGAGGCCCTGCGGTCCAAGGGCGTGGACATCGGGAAGACGAACATGGTGACCGTAGTGAGGCTGCCGGAGGCCATATTTGTGGAGAGGTACATTCTCAAATACAAGGGAGATGTGCCTGAGCTCCTCGAGCTGTATCCTCAAGCTCGAGTAAAAGCCACAACATAAAACAACAGGGGGTGTGTTATCAGTTTATCACCATTTCGTTCTGCCACCATGTTTAGGGCAGAACTTTGCCCAGCCGTTTCGTTAACATCAACGTTTCACTCTGATATACTCCCTCCGTCCCATAATATAAGAGCGTTCTTAACACTAGTGACATGTCTGATCCATCGTTGTGCATTTTGTGTGGAGTTTGCAACACAGACCGACTTACAATTATGCAACTATTAACTGGCGTTCATCTGAATTTTCAAATCCCATCGTTTGCATCTACCATCCCGACACCGGTCAGGTTTAAGGAAGATACTGAATGTGGCACAACACAGGAGTCTACCGGAACCGGGGAGGGAGAGTTACCATGTTCAAACATGATTCAGTTGCTGCAAAGCTGGTTGGATCTGCAATTGCCATCAAAAAGATGAGATCCTAGAGGGAAAGCTCATCATGAACAACGTTTCTCGATTGATCAAAACAAAAATCATATCACCATGATCGTGTCCACATCAGCAGAATATGTTATCTAACCTAATACATTATCACACGGCAGGAATCTTATACACAAAACGCATGCCAATCTTAACTACATTCCCTCTAGCTCGATTCAGAGTTCCTACTAGGAAGGGTGTGGGAGTCCAGCTATCCAGCCTAAGTGCTAGTGTACAATGCCTTCGCTGCTAATCTCACTTTTCTGCTGCCAGGGCAGGATGCCGCCTTAAGCATGCCCAGCTCATAGGCAGCAGCTGATACCAGCTCAAGACGGACCAAAATTGGCTGGAGTATGTGCGCATCTGGGGCGCAACTACGCCATGTTGGGGAGTCGACGGAGAGGTAACGATGCTGGGAGTCTACTTGGCCGCATACCAGTTCTGTGCACATTTTGCATCAACAGCCAGGTCAACCGACAGGATGTTGGTGCCGTAGAAGGGCTTAGACATGCACTCAACCACTATTGCCTTGGCCACCTCAGCCGACTCGGAAGGTCCTTCCAGTATCACCTCGTCGTGCACCTGAAAGGTGTATCTGTCAATTCTAGATGTTGCATTTGAGAAGGAAAAGAAAAAAAAAACAGCTGCTAGATAAGAAGCAAGAATTGGAACTAGGTGCGGCATGTTCTCGCAGTCAACCAATCTTGAGAACAGACCTATTTTGAGATCATCAAATGCATCCCAGTTTGACCAGATGAAATACCAACAGTGAAGTGGCATAGGCATGACATATACCATATATAATGTATTATGTTTAGTATCAAAGGAAAACAAAACTGATGCAAACCCTCCAGTACTATGAAAGTTCATGCATTATTATATATACCTGCAACAGGAGGGTCCAACCGAGCTCCTTAAGATGGGTATTCCTTTCTATCTCAATCATTGCACACATCGCAACATCTGCTGCACTGCCCTGTGATGTTAAATGAAATACAATTTCAGTTAAATCAAGCTTGAATTTTTTTTAATTTGCAATCTAGACAACACTTACCTGTACAGGAGCATTGATGGCAGCACGCTCGATGTGCTTCCATTGTTTAGAGTTTACAGAAGCAATGTTGGGGAAACGGCGCGATCGTCCAAGCAAAGTATAAACTTCAGACTTCTCATATGCTAATTCTTTCTGTTCCTTTTGCCATGACTTAACTTCTTTTCTGTCGCTGTACCAGAGATCCAGTGTATCATCTGCTTCCCTTTTTGATACCTGCAAAGGAAATGACATATAAAAACTTGCACAATACCCTTAGGAAAGCAACAAGGCAAAGACTACGGTTCTGTTCCATTAATGAGAGATAATTTATAGCTGCATTATGTTGATGAGATAACTATTAAAATCGTTGAAAATGTGAGAGTTTCAACAGTGAATCTAGTGATCATGACTAGTCACTAGCAGCTGTTTCTGGTTTGGTCAGCAGTATGAACCCAGTAGTCTAAGGCTCTAATAATCTGGTGCATGAACTGAAGTTTAATTTCTTGCTATTAACTGAGAGGTATGTTTGTCGTATCTGTACCTTCCAATCCCGAGCAAGCCCAGCAGCTGTTTTTCCATATGCAATGGAGAAATTGAGCATCTTAGCTTTCCTCCTCTCAGCACCAAATGCATCCTAAATCACAAGACATCAAACTCTGTTCAAATCCAGACAAGTAGTCCAAACTTCACACTTTCTGTATCCAGATCCGTAGAAATGACACAACATTAAATAGAGCATCGTGTGAACTGAAACAGATTAAAGTTCAGTTCGAGGTATTCAATTTAAGATACGATGCAAAAAGAAGAAAATGAGGTGCAAAAAAGATGCTACATAAAACACCGTCTATTTGTAACAAAAACTAAAGCTAAATTCGGGCTGCAAACAGATGCCACACTCGTACAATCCCCAAAAAGGGGAAGTGAAAAAAGCATCGAACGATGAGTGTAAGACAGAGACACGACATGTAAAAACAGAGCAATCATTAAGAGTGGTCACATAGATGTACAGCAATTTAATATTAATAATGGAATTGAGCAATCACAAAATATAAATCCCAAAGGTGAAGCTAATTAGAGTAAATTCCAACAAGGGATATGAGTTATGGATTCTGATTCTCCATTGAAGGAGGGTAATCACACTGCTACTGAATGATGGGGAAAGTGAAAGAGGGAAGGAAAACAAATAGAAAATATGGATGCCTGCTAATAATTAATCTTAAGATGAGAGAACAGTCCACTTTTCAATCGTGAATTCTAGCAAAAAATTACTTTCCAGACTTGAAAACAGTTCTAGACGGTTTTAAAGTGAAAAGTGAACTTTTCTTAGTGCTAGCACTGTAACTTTTAGAAATATTATTGGAACTGGAGTACCTTCAACAATGGCACAGGGGGTTTCTCTTGACCAGGTTGAGGATCCCACTCAAGAAGTACTCTCTTTTCTTCAACAGCCTCACGAATATGCTGGTACATATTCATGGCTGTCCTGGAATGGAAGTCACCGCCAGCTTTGAAGGCATCTAACATACTTCTACAATTAGCAAGATGTGCCAGGATCCTGAGCTCTAGCTGCAGGGAACAGAAGTATGTCTTTTTAACTGGATCGGTTTTAAAACGCTTGGTAATATTTTTTGAGTGATACTAACATACCTGACCATAATCAGCAACAATAAGAGAGTTCCCCGGAGCTGCAACAAAAGCTTGGCGGATTTTGTACCGATCCTTTTCAAGTGCAGGTTGATTCTGCCATGAAGGAATCATCGAGAGTTCAGTAACTTATTTGGGTGGTCTATTGTAAACACTACCAACATCTACAATAACTGCCCTAGAATTTACAGCATCTAAAACCATCTCCTAGATATGACATCAAATGATTCAGCATGATCAGCTGACATGTGCTTACTTTTGATACAGCTCAGTTAATGAATAAAAATGCCCAATGACCACAGAGCTAGCTTGATTGGGAAAGTTCTATTTAGCAATTGTTTAGTTAATTGAGGAGTGCCTGAATGGACACACTAATCATCATGAAAACAAATCTATAAACAATTGTAGCAGGTGAAACTTCAAATATGTACATGGTCATCCATCTGCATATCGGACCGCAGTAATTAACAACATCAGAACTTCGCTAACCTTGCAGTGTCGCATTGGAGTATCAAAAACTGACACAATTTGAACTACAGAACCATACATGAAGCATAACTATCACATATTGAAGCCCTATTCTGAAAATTTACTTCCATATTGTAAATATGCAGATAGACTGTAAATATTCAAACTAAGTCTTGACATCGAGAACTACTCCCTCCATTCCTAAATATAAGTCTTTGTAGAGATTTCTATAGACCACATATGGATGTATGTAGATGCATTTATAGTGTAGATTCACTCATTTTGCTCCGTATGTAGTCCATAGTAGAATCTCTAGAAAGACTTATATTTAGGAACGGAGGGAGTACATTATATAACACAGGCATGCAAAAACACCGCCGACAAAAATGCAAAAGACAGTAACCTGTAAATTCGGCGCCCTTGCTGACAAACGTCCAGTTTCAGTGTTGATATTTAAGGAACAGTGGATCCTCCCCTCCTTACAGGATATACGATTTCCCTGTGCGAACAAGAAAGATATTTATCATTAACAACCAGACAGACAAGTAAGATGACAGTGGCCACTAGAACCAAACTGGCACATATTGTCACTGAAGAGGGACAACTACAGCAATCCACATTACAATAAGTGAAGCCACCTCACCTGCAAGGGAAGAATAAAATTTGATATCAATGAATCTATAGAGCAGATCTCGCAGAGAGCTGCAATGGCATAACATGCTTCCTTTCCTTCCTTTCCACCTCCAAATGCTTTGTATGCAGTGCCATACGAGGTAGCATCTTCTACGTCATCCACAGAAATTTCTGAATCACTGACATATTCATCATCCTCTGCATCCTCCGTTGTGTAAAGATCAGTTTTCAATTTCCCAGCCAAACTTCTCAAAGCATCCCCACTGACTGAAGGCCAGCCGCTTGCAGTGAATACCTCAGGTTTTAGACCTTCCACAATACTGCAAATTTCAATCGTGCGATACTTTGGAGCCTTCTTGCCCTCTGTAACTGTGTTGACATCATTTGGGACTTTCAAAGCCCTACTCTTTGGCAAAAATTCACCAGGGTTGCGTCTGCAGAATGATTTAGTAAGAACAAGGGTTGCATGCAAAAACAAAATGTCTAGTCTAGATACAAAAGGTAGACACAGCAAGTCACACTTCTATCTCTTTTTCTTCCCAGTGATTTTAAAAGGCACATGGCCCATACCTAATCGGAGTTCAAACACATGTGAGATGATAAACATGTCTACATGAATAAATTGATTAAACAATGGGTCAGTGCCTACTTTAACTATGTCCTGACAAAGATCCTTATGTCGGATATTTGCAGAGAACCGTAGCATTATTTATACATCAAAAACAAATATATCAACAAAGAGACGAGAACAGGGTGATGATTGTACCTATTTTCTATGCCACCGAAGAAGAGTTGGCGAATCTGGGTATCACTATTAACATTCATGTACTTTGCATCAGGGCAATATTTAGATGCCCATTTCTGAAATTTATCTGCAGCTACTTTTCGCTGTGCAACAGCAACTTTTTCAATCTCTGACAGGTAAGCACGGTCAACAAGCATTCCAGCTGTTTCCATTTTTACAAGAATAGCGCCAAAAGGACGCCAGTACTCCTCGTAGAAATCATACATTGAACCTCTGGGGCAACCATCAAAAGTCCAGTGCTTTTTTTCAAGCTTACTTTTCAAGCTTTCATAAAGCCTCAAGGTACTCATTGAATCTAAAGAAGAATAGCTGATCCACAGCTCTCTATCCTCTCTTTGCAAAACCTCAACAGAGTCTATGGTAGTAATTTTTCCTTCGGAGCCATCTTTTTTAATCTTTTTCCTACCAAAGATGGTTTTCATTGATCTCTTTCCAATCTTCTGTAGTTCCTTTGGGACCACACCCATGACTCTGCTATCATTTGTGAGTCCTTCGAGTGAATATCCTCCATCAAGTCTTCTCGAAGAATCCCAAAGCCGTGCGAGATGCATTGTATCGGCATGAAATCCAGCAACTTTGATTCCATAGTTCTCAATTACGTGTTTATCGAAACTATAGTTGTGCCATACCTAGATGAGGAAAACAAGACGATTGTTTTAAAAAAACTCAAGAAGAAGCTAATAATGTAGATGTGTAATCACATAAGTTCATATAAGTAGCAAGGTTAGCTATGAACAATAAAAGAAAGTAACATCAGCCTAGAGTGAGGCAGCACATTTAATATTCAACAAAATGATCTGTGCATTTAGCTTAAACAGCTGATCGTGAGGCATGAGGCATACAAAAGGAGAGCAAACAAGCCCAAATGCATCTCCTTGCACCAGAAAAAAAAACAAGCAAGAAAGATGCACCTTCCGGATCGCTGAATCTTCAAAGAAGGGAACAAACTCCATGAGGACATCCCTTTCACCATCCAGTACATCCACCCAAATGCATGTTTTACCATTTCCAAAATCAGCTTCAGCATCAGAGCTGGCAGAATAGATGCTAAAGCATGTGACATCTCCATGGCCAACTGGTGTCTCTTGTTTAACATCAATATTTGACACCTGCATAGCATTGTGCTCTCATGAATTATGATGCTAGCTAGAAACCAGCATGCGCTCAAAATGCAAGAACATTTCAATATAGCTCAGTTTCCTGTACTATTATATATCATTGAATCAAGGTGACTGGGGACAAACTAATGCCGTTTATGATTAATGAGGACACCCATGACTTTTGCCCTTTGTTTGGCATGGATAGTGAGAACTAAGAAGTAGCATAACTGCATCTGAAATATCTGGTGTGGGGTGTGCAATCATATGTAGAACCATGACACCACATGGTAAAGGGGGGCCATTTCAGGTAAAACTAGTATCCAGTGTCGAGTTGAAAATGTTGATATTAGGCAACAAGTAATTACAGATAAACGTGAACATAACCAATGTAGTCAAGAATGGTTTTTATGCTTTACCTCTGTGTCACATGCATGAATAAAGCTCTTGTACTTTGTGGTAAGTAGCTGAACAACACTCCTAGCAGATTCGACGGTGTCGACCACCAGAACTTTGTCGTAGATGGTAGCAAGAGCCTCCCGTGCATCTTTAGCCTCCTTGGACAAGGGGGCTTTAGCTGGAGGAGGCTGTACCTCTGTCTTGGCTGTGCATTCATGCTCAGCTTCATTATAACCATCTATAGCCAAGTCATTAAACTGAGGGCTCTTCTTGACTTTACGAATCTTAGGGCTCTTTTTGACTTTACCAGTAGTTAGCAGAGAATCATCAATCTCGGAGCCAGTAGGCCAATGCATCTCCACCTCAGAACCACTTGGCCTGTTTGGCAGTTTGATGACATCATTAACCACAGTTTTGGCTGTGCATTCATGCTCAACTTCATCATAACCATCAGCCTTGCCATCAAACTGCATGCCCTTTTTGACTTGATGAATATTTGGCAGAGAAGCGTCAATTTTGGAACCATTAGGCCATTGGATTTCCACTTCGGAGTCACTAGACCTGTTTAGCGATTTGATGTCATAATCCACAGCACTGGTCAGTGCTGACACAGCACCTGCAGTGGGACTCATCACATGTTGCTTTGCCAATTCCATATTGGCGTGTCTATTTGCAAGAGAGTTAGGAGCCATTCTTTCTCTTACACTGTACAATGAAGACTGGTTGGAGGTCTTGCAATCTTCCAAGGGATCATGATGAAGATTTCCTGATCGCAGAGCGTAACCATTATAAACATTGTTCATGACAGCATTGGTGGTTTTGATAGAACATATCCTCTTGCTCTCCTCTTTCCATTCTTGCGCACTGCTCTGCACGTTGAAGTTGAGATATACTCCGGGCCTGAAGGCGCTATTGTCTTTGATTCCAAGGCCAGAACTGTGAGAGTATCCCTGCCTGCCAGTCATAATCATTTCTGAAGTTAGGGACAGAACACCAGGGCAATGCATCAAACTTAATAATAGTTCAAATGTCAGTCCCAAAGGAGAAGATCCAACTATTCAAATAGCTCAAACATCACCCCAGGGGCGACAGATGCAATGTAACAGTTCAGTTAAAACCCATACAGAGTACAAAAACTATGTACAGCAAGGAGTACCAAATGCTAGCTCACTGTTCTCCTATGGGTCGAATGTCAGCCCAGAGGGGAAGATGGAACAGCTCAAATAGCTCAAACGTCACCCCCTTCCAGCAATGCAATGGTTCAATCGAAGCGATAATAAAGGCTACAAAAAAATATGTACAGCAATGAGCACCAAATGGTAGCTCACTGTCTCCGTCATCTCCGCATTTGTTCGTAAAAAATAATTAGCGTCAACTCGGAAGATGACACGCTACCCTTCCAGCAAAAACACCACACAATCAGCAATGCATCGCCGTCAGCGCCAGCATCGGCCTAACCTAAAGCAACACCCAATCCAATCGCCCTAAGCATCGCGTACGACCCAACAATAAATGTATGATTGACACCCACCACCATCGCACCATCGCGCAAGCATATGCAGCCAATAAGCGCGAGCTTTACAGGAATAATTAATTAAATTAACAGGCAGCAGCAGTAATTAATTAAAAACAAAAAATGCTACGGGAACAGGGGGGGGCGAGGGCGAGGGGTAGTAGTACCTCCTGCCGCCGACGAAAGGCGGGACGCGGCGGTGGCGGCGGTGGAAGGGGGAGGGCGGCCAGAGGGGCGCGGAGCAGGGGCACCTCCGGAGCTGCGCGGGCACGGGCGCCGGCGCGGCCATGGCCAGGGAGCTGACGAGCCGCCTCAGCCTGCCCCCGCCTCCTCCGCCGAGCCCTCCCGCTCCCCCGCCGCCGCAACCGAAGCCGCAGGGCGCCGTGTTGGGCAACCTCGGCTATGGGCAGGCGGCGGCGCGCGCGAGCATCAACAGGCCGGCCGGAGAGAGGAGACCCGCGAGCGGCGTAGCGGCGGCGAGCGAGAGGAGGAGGAGAGGGGGCGGGGGTTTGGGGGCTGGGGGATAGGGGGAGGGGAGGGGGGAGCGCAGGGTTTACGGCCGCGCGAGGGCGGGGGGAATCCACCCCGTATCTGTGGCCGCTGTGGCTGCGAAGCGGGGACAGCGTCAGCGCTGGCGCGGTGTTCTCGGCCCTCTTTTTTTTTTTTCCTTTGCCGCCTCTACGTGCACACGCTCGCCGCACCCAAAGTCCCAAACATGGCTCCCAATCTTGTTCTTTTCCGTGTGTTGTGCTCTAGATCGGGCCTCGAGGTGTCTGTGATGGATGGGCATTGTGGCTTTTTAGATGGTTTTTAGTGGGTGCGTCGTGGTTTTTCAGGGGGTTTATTTAGTGGGTGCCATTGGCTGATTCGAGGAGCATTAGTTTAGTGGTGGTGGAATGGTGGACGATGGAGTGTGCCATGTTCTTTGGATGAGGGGTGTTGTGGTTGATTGGTCATTTGTTCATTTTGAATTCGTAGATAAATAAGACAACGTGACATTTTTGGATGGCCCCATTTCTCAATTCGGACGGCACGCGGTTCACCGACAGAATATAGGTAATCTAATAAATTGACGTGTTGTGATTTGATCGTGGCTCGGCTGGTTTAAGTTCCTTGCGGCATGGCTGCTTGCCCTTTCCTGAATTTATTTCGGAATTTAATGGATGTATTACTTTAGTGTCAAGCGATGTGTCTTAAAATGTTTTTTGCAAAAAAAAAAGGAAAAATATGTGTGCAACTTTTCTTATGTGGTGCCAAGAAATATGGTGATTGTATTGCATATAATTCAGTAAGATTAAGAATCAGCATGTGGAGATGATAGCTAAAGACAACCGTCTGTGCATCGCGGATGACTTAAAACGTTGTGCTAGTTGTTGGTAGATATACATGAGTAGCCCCAAATGGGCACCACTCTTGCTATAAAACCACCAACCCTTGTTTCTGATATACGATCATGTATTTTTCATCATTTTTTGGTCCACTGACTTCAGTAACTTGTGGTCCCTCGAGTGCAACATCTAAATTTGGTTCTTTCATCACATCGAGAGTGGTTTTAATGATGATCTAATGTGATTTAGCATAAGTAGTAGTCAAGTCGACAAAATAATTTAACGGGAAAATAAAAAATCAAGGAGGAGGATAGTTTGATATTTTTTTTTGGTAACTCAACTGGTTGTAGAAGGAAAGGGGGGGTATCTTAAAACAACCAAAAAATAAAAAAAATAATAACAAAATGATTTTTACTGGGGAAATGGGACGAATTATGGAAATTACAAAAGATTACAGGAAAGATCTATCCATCTAGGATGATGAATTCTATGAGGTGAAGAAAAATAGAAAGAATATCAAGAATTTTAGAAGAAAATATAGTCACAAAAGAAAGAAAATCCCTAGTAATATATGAGATTCCTTGTTAAAACGTGAAGTAACTCTATCGATTTTCATGGTTTTCTAGAATATTTCTGGTTGTTGGGGATATTTCTGCCTTTTTAGAAGATTTAGTTGGTGCTTTGAAGTTTTTTATAGGCTTTTTGGATGGTTTGTGTTTCTTAATCTGGATGGCGCGAGGTTCACCGACATAATAGAGGCAGACTAGTAAATAGATCTGCATGGCCATTTTTCATGGAGCCAAAAAAAATCATGGTAATGCATTGTCGATTGGTAAGATTAAGAAGCATCACCATCAAATGATAATTAGATGAAAATGTATAGGCATCACCGATGACTTGAAATGACATATAAGTAGCACCAAACAGTCATCAATTTCTCTACAAAATGTCAATCTTATTTCAATATTGGATCAATATATGTTATGTTATTTTTGGTCTACCAATCATACTTGGTTTGTTGACTTAGAGTCAGAACTATCAAGATCCCGTTTTGCCAAATTGAAAGTGTCTTCATAGTGACGGTTCAACATGAAGAACTAATGAGGAAATAGGGAGGGGGAGATAGTTTTTTCTATGTAAGTCTGTTTTAGAAGGAAAAAAGATGAAAGTTAATAAAGGAAATGAATACAAAAATGAAATTCAGGAAAATAAATATTAAAATGTAAATGAATATTTACAAGGAAAGATATAGTGTAAGGCAAATAATGAGCAAGGGCAATATAAAGAATAACAAGAAAATTATAACGAAACCACAGAAAAACCTAACATATACGAGGATTATTGTAAAAATAAATACTTAGTAATTTTATAGAATTGCATCGGTTTTCTAGAATATTCCTGATTGTCGTGAATTTACAAAATTCATAATAGCTTTACTGGAATTTTATATTTTCCCCCAAATTTGAGAGTTTTGTATTTTTTTGGCTTCAGTTTTCTTTATTACTAGCAAACCATTCGTAAATCGGGATATTGTCGTCATCAAAACTGGTTTAAGGAGTCAAATCCAAATGGTTTTACACTTGAGGGACCAATATTTATAGTGTTGAAGTAGAGCGACTTAAATTAAACTTTGCCAATATTTGAAGGGCCAAAATGTACCTTTTCCTTTCATATATAGAATCAAGCCAGGTTACAAATAGTCATGTGCTTATGTACGATCCACATCAAAATCCGTACATTCTAAGTTTTGAAAGAAAAAATACTTACTTCATGGGAAGAGTATGGTTTATAAGACTTTGTGTTAGAAAGGATATCCTCTCTTTTTCACAACACATGAAACGACAATTATTTTTATCTGGGGTCCACACCTCACCCCTACAACGTTTTTTAGAAGAAAAAAATAGCCTAAGGTACTACTGAATGTGTTTTTGGTATTAACCTGCAGAAATTTACATTTAGCAAAAAAGAAAAGACTCATGTAAAATCATAAAAGACGACAACTATTTTTAGGGTTCATCTATGTCTAAGTTGATTGATATTTTTTCCAGATATTTTCAAAAAGTGCTACTTAGCGTGTGCCAAAGATTTTGCAGGTATTTCAAGAATTCGTCCAATTAACCAGTTAACTTGCCGATTAATCCCTACTCGTAGGGTCACCGAGTAGCCGATAAACTGATAAACCGTCTGATTAACTGATTAAATTGCGGTTAGCCTATTAATTCCCCACTCGCCAGCCAACCGAGCAGCTACCCGTTAACGATTTCCTTAACAATAAACCGAGCAGCTATCTTAAACCAACAATCAACAAAAGATTTGGTAGATATAACAAGTGTTTCATGTGCTCCAAAATAGCCAGCTAGCTAGCCACCGAGTCATAATTTACAAAATGCCATCATATCATCATGGTGATCGAACACCAGCATAAAAATTCACATATAACTAGATCGGCATATTACTCTGCACCATCTGCATCGGCATCAGCCGTGTTCGTGCGCGGGGGAAATCATCTTAGCTGAGATGAGCTAGCTGGAGGGGACGGGGTAGCACTTGCCCTTGCACATGCAGCGGTAGACCATGGGGCAGGGCTCGGCGATGGAGCACTTGAAGCTGACCATCACGCGGTTGCACGGCTTGCAGGCGCCGCACGCGTGCGTGCAGTCCGGCAGGCTCGACCCCGTCCCGTACACCTCCTCCTGCAGGAACCCCGACCCATCCTTCTTCTCCGCCGCCGCCGCAGCACCAGGCGCCTGGCCCAGCCGTGCATGCTCGCGCTGCATTGCCGGTCTCGCATCAGCATCATCTGCCAGCACCAGATGCAAGTTAGCGTCAGATGCCCATGCGAAGAAGATGGCATTGCACATAGAGATCATGCGGCTGAACTTACCGGGATCCGGTCTGATGCCATCAGCCGTGGCAGCGAGCAGCAAGATGGCCGCGAGGAGAAGAAGAAGGGGATGAGCGTGGTGAACTCGGGCGGCGAGACCGCTCGTCCTCATCATCACGACCCCAGGAATGCGCGCGTAGGCACCAAGGAAGAGCTTGCGCCGGTGCACGGTGACACTCAAGAGCTGCCTGCTTTGGAGGGCACGGTGCAGCGCGACGTACTCTAGAGCGGGAGTAGGCTGCGGGGGAGTACACGGAGGACGCGCGCCGCGCACATATATACCCGCGTCGGGGGCGGCTATTGATGCGGGACGCGCGCGCGCATGCACGCAGCGGCAGTCGCGGGGATCTTTGATTGTGCGTCACATGATCCCCGGCACGCTCCCGGCGGCTCGAACTCCGTCACACGGATCCAGTGACCCGCTGCCCTGCCTGCCACCGCTGCGCCGGGACAATTTCGCAGGCGGGCGAGGCAGTCAGAGAGAGAAACAAGCCATTAAACGGTTCGCCTCCTGGCGCGGATACGCGCAGGCAGGGCCTTCATTTATGGTGCACGGGCATGGCCACGCCGCCACGGCCTCGGCGTGCGGCGGGAAAACGGCCGTGTGCTCGTTCGTTTGAATTTCATTTCACGGCGAGCCTGGCCTGCGTCGACGGCCGACCCACCGCGCGCGCGTGAGGCCGCCGGTCGATGGAGGTGATTCGTGGTGAGCCTGCCGCTGCCTTCAATGAAGCCGCGCTCATTTACTCTGCTTTCGCCCGCGCCCCCGTCGACGACCCACCGCGCACGCGTGACCCTCATGAGCTCTGCCTGTCGTCTGCACTCTGAAACTGTGCGCGTACGTCTGGACAGGCTTTGGCTACAACTGGAGTGGAACAGGACCTGCTGATGGATCAGTTAATGGTTATCCATCCTTGAGCAGAGAGAGTAAAGTGTTGGCCGGCGGGCGATGGTCCCGTGGATCGTGAGGAAGCAACAGCTAACTGTTACGAGGAACGCAGGGAATAATCAGGCTCAGTTCTTGGCATGGAGGACGAGAGTGGAAATGGATGCATCTCAAGTTTTCGTGATTTCCCACGCAGATATCCAACTGACAGCCCCAACTAATCGGCTCTTATACATGGGCATGCCGAAGACCACCGTAGATTATTACTATATATATAATCAGTAGGAGTAAAATATAGTATTTTCGTGCAAAGAGTGCCGTCGGCTTGACGTACCATGTACGTCCAACTGAAGAACGTTTTCAACGTTGTATAAGTAGGGTATAGAACTCAGTCCTACACCAACCGGATCCTTGGCGCAATGGTAGCGCGTCTGACTCCAGATCAGAAGGTTGCGTGTTCGATTCACGTAGGGTTCAATCCCTGAACAAATCCGGATTTTTGCTGTTAGTTTTATTTATTCCCTTAAATTGTTTTCTTCTTATTACAAGCAACAATCCTGCCATTTCTTAAAACCTGCAACTGATGCATCCAACTATCCCTGAACAAATCCGGATTTCTTTTGTTACTTTTATTCCCTTCAGCAATCTTAAATTGTTTTCTTCTTACAAGCAACAATCCTGCTATTTCTTAAAACCTGCAAGGCTGCAACTGATGCATCCAACTATAAAGAGGTAAGAAACGACAGTTCTAATTTTTATTTACTTTTTGCTTTTTATGGGTGAACCAAATTTGTTTCCTTTTGTAGTTCTAATGCTAATCGATGGTAGTTTCGGTACGTTTTTTTATTATGAAATGCAACACTGTGCTCATTCGTTAGTGTTTTTTTTACGATGACCGAGTGAAGAAAAAAAAAACTAGTAACTAAGCTACAAGAAATCTATACAAATGTGCAACAGCTAAGTAGTGGTCAAAAAGCTATAAATAGTGGCGGTGGTGGGTGGGGGGTCGAACCATTTAGTCACCTTCATCCCACATAATGCCATAAAATGAGTTGGAAGCCGCTTTAGAGTTGAAAGATTCAAGAGTTGTGCTCTTCCAATGAGATACAAGGGGGTTATCATAACCAGGACACAACACTTCTCTTTCATAGAGTTGGTAGTAGCGCATTACCATGAATCCACATGGAGAGGCTGACATGTGAGAGGTTGTGATGATTGCATATCAATGGAGTAGGATCGGTTAACCATGAGATGGCAAGTGGCAAAAGGGGCAGATGGATTATGATGTGAGCCTCGCTTAGCTATGTTGTCAAGCATTTACCTCAGATAGCAAGCCATGAAAAGAATTGGCATGTCACATGATTGTTTATCTCCCACTAATCTCTGGGAATGAGCGGTGAACTAAACTTACACTTTGTAAGAGGGAGCTGAGCTACCAGAGTAGGTGCCTTAGAGATGTTATTTTCCATGATAAGAAGCCTGGTCAAAGGGGTGAAGTGGAAGGTTTGAAGTGTATTGCAAAGCGAGAGGAATTGCTCCAGAGCTTAGGTGTTGTGGTACCTCTAGGTTGGAGCATAGTTCTATCTATGTTTGATGTGTGAACTAGGTGAACGAAAAGGAATACCATCAAGAGTGACATGTCCATGATCAGAGCTTTGTAATCTTAGAATAGCTCGAGTAGCAAGTCTAATAAATATGCAAACTATTTTTGACAAGGCGAGGGCATATGTCCCCCTTTGCATTGTAGTCTCTAAAGTTCACCTCCCCTTGAATTTAAAATATTTTGCGTAGGTGACTAAGGATGGTTAACCAAATGCATATGAATGGAGCATATCTCAAGGTGGAAATAAATTATATCCAAACCTAGAACAAGGGCTTTCATGGTTCCTTGAAACATTCTTGTTTTTTTACTATGTAGATTTTTTTGGGAATATGCATGAGCGTGCGTATCATGCATTAAAGAAAAGAGAGGGGGTAAAGAGCCCCTTTCACGAGTGGCTTACATGTGATTACACAAAGGCACTCCGGCCACCTAGAGAATACAAGGCACTAACTATTCCCGACTACCCACCTAGCCAAGTACCCAAAGAAGGGTCCAAGGTCCATCTTGATGAGTTTCGCGGTCTTCCACGCTCGGCCCTCGCTCGCCACCCTGTCGATCACGGCGTTAGCCGAAGGTGCCACACTATCGGAAACCACCGCATTCTGGTGCTTCCAAAGCTCCCACATCACAAGCGATAGAATTGTCCGTATATCCTTGCCTTTAGGACCCGTAGAGGTGCACAGATTGCACCAATCAACCAACTTTTGATCGGATGTTGGTGCCCAATTAGGCGTGCCTAATGCCGTGAGTACGTGGCGCCAAACCGTTCGCGCCAGAACACACTCAATAAGGATGTGGTTCAGCGTCTCTTCTGCCTGGTCGCAGAGTGGGCATGAGGCTTGATGGCGCAGCCCACGGCGAGCCAAGTGATCCGAGGTCCAGCATTTGTTCCTGCCTGCAAGCCAAGCGAAAAAATGGCACTACTGCGGTGCCCTTGATTTCTATGCCATGTCCGCGTACGGGGCTACCTCCATGCCCCAAAATTTCGACGCGTAGGCCGAGCGTGCTGAGTATGCACCATTTTCCTCCCACACCCACCTTGTCAAGTGCTCCCTATAAGGCTCAAGTTCAATGGCCTCCGTCCTGTCCCAAAGTTCAAAAACCTCCAGAAGTAGGGTCTGGTCAATGTTGGGCCCAACGTCGCTGGCCCAAGTCCTGTTGTGTAGTGCCCCCTCTACCGATCAAGAGGTGCGCATCCCTTTGCGGACCCGATGATATAGGCCAAGAGCGATGTCTTCGACCCTGAGCCCCTGCATCCACCAATCCTCCCAAAACAGTGTTGATCGACCATTGCCGAGGCGTGTCACTATTGCCACCTGGAAGATTTTACAAGGCTCAGTCGGGACGTGTATATCAAAGCCTGCCCATGATCTTGTGGCGTCTGTGCGTTGCAGCCACGACCTCCGGCCCTGGTCGGTGTGCATACCGAGCTCCAGGCGACCACGCACTGTCCACCGTTAGCCTCGCTTTTACCACACCATAAGAATCCCTGACAATTTTTGGCTATGGCCTTGAGCGTCTTGGGAGGGATGTTGAGTGCAAGCATAGCACACAATGGAATGGCGCAAAGTACCCACTTGATGAGCAGCAGGCGGCTGCTTTTCGGCAGGGTGGCCTCCTTCCAGTGGGGTAACTTGTTCGCTACTTGCTGCACCAAATCGTGTAGCTGGGCCGCCGACAGCTTGCGGACGCTCAAGGGGAGGCCGAGGTATTTGTAGGGAAACGCCCGATCGGGCAACCCACGGCTTCCGTGATTAGCCGGGTCTGGTCCTCGGAGCATCTTATTGGCACGGCCAATAGTCTTAACCAGATTCACTCTCAATCCCGATGCATATGCCCGAAGGTGTCAAGGATAGATAGACACAGCTGGAGCTCACCCTCCTCGCGTTTGAGGAAGATCATAACATCATCGGGCATGTAGATTATATTTATCAACTTCATAAAAATGAACAGTACTCCCTCCTTCCATCAATATAGGGCCTAATGCGTTTTTTAAGACCGCATTTGACTATTGACAAGATTAATACTATATGACATGCACAATGTGAAAATTATATCATTGAAAGCTCCTTTCACACACGAATTTAACAGTGTGCTTTATGTAAGTTGCATGTCATATATTATTGCTCTAATATTTGGTCAAAGTTAGCCTCGAACAACGCATTAGGCCCTATATAGATGGAAGGAGGGAGTAACAGTAATGGTTCGTATACATGTCTATGCCCAAAGCCACCGTAGATTAGTACTAGTATATACTAGCGAAGCCCGCGCGGCGGCACGCCGCGCCCGTTGAGACGTAGGTATTGTATGTACTGAAATATTCTGCATGCATGCTATTTTCATCAAGTGGTGATTAAAGAGAAAAAGCTTGCATTCATAACTATTTTACACACGGCATACAGCTAAGATGGATCAGAGACGGTACCACATTCCGAAGAAGATCTCTTTATTGTCAGTGGACACGATAGACAGTACTATGTGTATATATACATTATCTTATTTCATGAGATAAAAAATAAGACTTCTATGAGCATGAGTTTGTAGTAAAAAAAAAGCAAGACATGCACAGAAACAATTTGCAAATGATACATTTATTATCAGCATGAGTGCTTCATCTTGCAAGATGGAAATTATACATTGCCCTCTTTTTTTTCAAACAAGACCAGACACATGCATTACATTCATTCGTAGCTTATATCATTCTTGTGGAGCCTTCCGCTGGATTGGTACTTCCAATGAAATGAGGCAAAGCATTTGCAAATTGCTCCATGCGGCCTACAAGTGCTTAGCGACACTGCATGCAACAACGATTTTGAACAAATAAAAGAGGCATCAATATGATATGCATTTGATTCAGAACTGATCAATCGACTGCGAGTTAAAAGTAGAAGTAAAAAAATTTCATTCAAGCACAATTTCCCTCATTGCCCTCCCGTATATTTTACTCTTTTGTGATGTTACATAATGATGTTCCTAGGTATGTATCATGTAAGTTTTCATATGGAAAGTTTCATTTATTAAAATAATAGATCAAATAATGTCATATTGATTGCTATCGAGAACGAAAGAAAAATATGTCAAATAGGAATGCCAAAAACAGTTGTACGGGTCCATATGATTAAAAAATGCATAAAAAGGAATGATTTGATTTAGAAGTGTGCCTGAAAACTAACATGTAAGCTATAGAATACAAATAAGGGAAAGTATAAGTGCTAAAATGTAAAATGACCAAAGAGATAAGGTTTTCCGGTCCTACTCTCTCTGCTTCTGTGCGGCACACGAATCACTCCATTCAGACAGCGTTGGGCCGAGCATCGCCGTGTGTCGCTGCCCCACGCCCGGCTACCGCATGCAGCAGCCACACCGCAGGTCGCCGCTCACGGCAACTAAGCGCACACACGCAGCAGCCACCGTCGCCCATGAAGCCGCTGGCAGCGACCGCCGCAACCACACGTGAGCCTTTATGACACCCCCGCCCACGGTCGACCTGCGAACCACACACGCACCGTCGCGAAGTCGTTGATTGATCCTCCATGGCCTCGTGCTCGCCGTCACGCCCGTCGCCTCGGGACGGAGAGGGCAAGATCCGTGGAGCTGCGCATGGGGTCAGCATATCGTCCTCCTGCTCCTCAATTCTGGTCGGGTATCGTTTGGTCCGGGCGGCAGAGATGGCGAATTCCTCCTTGGGTGCCTCAGGTTCGGTTCCTTTGCTTCGTTTCCTATTTCTAATTGTCGTGTGTTTGTTCTGCCTGAATTGAGCTTCTCTGCAGAGTAATGAGTTCCTGGATTGATGGTAAGGAAGTAGAAACGTGTACTTGAATACTTGACTTGTTTCTTAGTAAGAATAGTGGTCAAATTCGGGATTGTTCGCTGGAAAAATATAACTTTTTATTAATATTGTTGTCTAGGTTGATGGAGGTGCATTTGTTGTGCCTGACAGAGAATTTCTAATTTTGATAATTTGGCCAATACATTATCTTCTCCTTTTGGATGTTTGTGAATTCCGACATGCTTGACAGAGAATTTCTAATTTTGATAATTTAGCCGACACATTATCTTCTCCTTTTGGATGTTTGTGAATTCTGACATGTCCAGTGGGAAAACAAATGCTCAATTTAGTGACTTCACCTCAAATTCGGTTTTACCTGTTGAATGATTAGGTTGTGATTTATCTTCAATTTCTCACAGTGGCCACTTACCTGCTGTATAACTCTTGTTTCCTTTGTGCAGGGTGGTGCGGCCATATATTTCAAGAAATAAAATCTTATGGTTATATGCTATCAGTTAAGGTGAATCCGTGAAAGGCTGCTTGAATTGTATGCCTCGCTCAGGTAATGATTCCTTTGTGCAGAGAGCTCTTCTTGATGGCCCCATAAGTAATTAATTTGCTACTCAGAAAAAGCAGTGGCTATTTGTGTTATGGGACACTGATTGCTTCTTGTGTTAAAACGACGATATGGCTTTATTTATGCGAAATAATCATCCATGTATTTAAAGGTCATCCAAGTACATATTTAGAACCTGTTAGGGCCCTTGTGTGTACGCGCTTCTCTAGTATGACCAGGCATTAGTTGACAAATGAATATACATCAAAGGGCGCCACTTTACTTACAGTGCTTCGAGCCTTGTAGGCCTCGACATAAGTCCCTTGGCCAAGCTTCACTGTGATGCCTAACAAACTATTTCCCAAACATCTTTGTTAAATGATAAAAGCAACAGTGCAAGTAAATAAACTCATTTTCCCATGTATAAAATGACTTCTTCCAGCTGCCCAAAAATGGAGTACTAATACACAGAGAAGGTGTATAATTGTTAAAGCCACTTAACAAATTATTTTGGGAACAGACTAAACATAACAGGATATACACCGGTGAATGGGTATTATACATGTCAGGAATTACCAACAGTACTTCTTCTTCTTCTCTCAAAGCTGTCAAGAAAATACAGCAAAATAGAAAGTTAGAAGGATTTTGAGCTCTAAACTCCAGGTATCAATCCACTTGACTGTCTACCGATCTCCGGCCAATTAATTTATGAATCAACGGATTTATCTATAAGGGAGTAATTGTCTGTAAGATAGGACTTGCTTGCATGCATTTCATAGATATTAAATCTGTAAAGAGAAGTTAGGAGGCAGCATACATATCTGAATATTCACACTTCATATACAGCGACAATATATCGTCGATTCAGAGGTAGGACAAAAGATCGCCCGGCCAGATCTCCATATATAGCTGCAAAAAGGTTGAATAATTTGTGAACTCCGTCAGACAGTAATATTAAAAATTCCTTGTTTTATTGATATATTCACATCTAGAGGAAGGAGATACATGTCAACAGGGGAGGAAAAGCAACCATCAATTGTGCTAAAGTTACCTCTCCAAAGTGGCCTCAGTCCAAAGACACTCTCTGTAGTAAAATTTAGAACACAAACTGATGAATGCTCTGTGAAGTAAAATCTAAAACACATAAAATGGCACGGGAGGTGTGGAGCCCGTCCATCTTATTTAGATGATCTCCAAAAGAGTAGTGTTTTCGTCCTCTTGTGGAGATTTAAAATGCAATTACCCTAAAAAGTGAAGTTAACTGGTGGGTGAACACGTGCATTAAGTAGATCCAACTTCATTAGTTTTGGAAAATAAAACAATTCCCTTTTATGATAATTTTATACTTCATATTTGTTTAGACATTGTCCATTCAATTTTTGGTACGCAATAGAGCTAAAAAAGGAACTGTTTGTACATCATACATATATGCACGATATTATAAACCATTGCGAGATTTCTTTTGTTATTGAAATGCTCCCTCTTGTGAATTTAATAGCATTTTAGGATAAAGTAGTGGATCCCTAGCTGATGGTGAAAAAACACACCCTATTCCTATTGAGCTGCCTAGAAAGAAGCAGCCCCAAACACACATCATAGACACGTAATGTAGGGTACACTTCATAAGTCAAAACCAGTATTATACGTGTGCTAATACATTAAGTGCTAGAGCAAATCACATCACATGTCACCAAAAGCAAAACCTATTCATCCAAGGACCTTTTCTCTTGATCTTGGAAGCGTCTCCCTGCTTGCGGAGATATGCATGATGGAGAGTGGAAGGTTTCTTTTTAAAAAGTTATAGAGAGAGCAGTGACCCTCACCTAGCTAGCACACACACGGACTAACTGTACATACCCACCACACAACAGCAGCATACTACTGCTCCTGCGCATGCAGAGGGCGCAACAGCAGGCTGCGCGAGCACACACGCAGGCAGCAAGGTGCATAGACAAGAGAAGGATGAGCACACAACCTTGGTGTGCTCGTCATCGAGGTGTTCACCCGGGGGCGGAGAGAATCTCCTCGCATCGCCTTCAGCGCTAACCTACCCGAGGCAACAGTTTCCGTGAGCAAAGACATGGACCAGAGACTTCAAGGTGCCAACGGCAGGCGCGAGGTCGACGCAGCAGCCGTGACCTCGAAGTGGCAGCAGGTTGGGCGGGCCACCGCTGCTCCATGGTGTCCGCCGCTCCACCAGAGGAAGCCTCGGTCATGTGGCAATGGAGATCCGCATGAGCAGCAGCAGTAACCTCCATGTGGTGGTGATGGCGATTCAGGTCTTCCTAGTGGAGGCTCGCCGCAGCCGCGCCCATGCCCTGATGGCGCACGCCAGTGGCTTGGCCTTGACAAAGGCGGATGACGGCGACCGAGCGACGAATGGCGACATAGCATAGCAAGCATGCATGCCACGCGACGAATATCGATGTGCCTGAAGCAAGCAACGGGAAGAGATGTTTTTATAGGCTCATACGGCGGCGGAACGGTGGTTGACCCGTGCACGGTTTTGATGGGAGCCTTCCAGAAAAATAGAGAGACATCGAGAGGAAAGAAAACTAAAATATCTTAGAGTGGATAGGAATAAAATGGTGCGATGCCCACGATTTAAGCGGCCGCCGTCCATCACGCATGCATACAGATCCTAACAGAAAGGAAAAATAAAACCATCTCCACCGCGGGCTGCATGCATTGCATTGCATGTGCGCCTGTTCACCGCCCGACAATACGGCAGGTTTCACACCGTATCCCACCGAAATCGCTAGATCCACACGCGCAGCAGAAAATCACGTTAAGAAAATTTACGATAGAAACCTACAGCCACATGCGATTTCTACCCCCCAGCATCCCAAACTAATGCACGTGTCAATACTTCATAGTTTTCCCAGTCCCAATCGGCCAAGTGGCGAGACGTGGGGGCGAAAACCTCCCCTGGAATAGAGGCTTGGTTATTCTCGTGCAAGAGTACCAGTAGGCTTGGCGTGCCATTGTAGTAACAACTGAAGAACGTTTTAAACTTCGTATAAGTAAGTTACGGAACTTAAAACAACACCAACCGGATCCTTGGCGCAATGGTAGCGCGTCTGACTCCAGATCAGAAGGTTGCGTGTTCGATTCACGTAGGGTTCAATCCCTGAACAAATTCGGTTTATTTTTTGTTTACTTCAGCAATCTATTAAATTGTTTTCTTCTTACAAGCATCAATCCTGCGAAAATTCATTTGGGGGCTCAGCCTCCAAGGAGGGGGTTTATTAAAATTTCAATATTTATCAAAAAAAAATATTTTTACATTTCAAAATATTCTGAAAATAAAAAAAGATATACATGGAGGCATAAAACATATATGTGTAAATTTTAAGGACGAAATATGTTGAAATGGGGGCTGTGCAAAAAATAAAAATCTGTGGCTTTTCAACACATGGGCTCACCCTCCAAGGTTTATTAAAATTTCAATATTTATCAAAATTTATATTTTTACATTTCAAAATATTCTGAAAATAAAAACAGATATACATGGAGGCATAAAACATATATGTGTAAATTTTAAGGACGAAATATGTTGAAATGGGGGCTGTACAAAAAAGAAAAATCTGTGGCTTTTCAACACATGATACTATTCATCTCAAAAGTCCATGAATTTGTTCTTTTTGCACATATTGCATCTCAATGTATTTCATCCTAAAATTTCACACATACACATCACGTCCTTGTATACTTGTACAATTTTCTCCAGATCTTTTTGAAACTGAAAAGTACGAATTTTGATTATCTTTTTCCAAAAAAATCGGCCTTCATGGAGGCCGAGCTCCAAAAGGCCGTTCTCTCAATCCTGTCATTTCTTAAAAGGAACCTGCAAGTGATGCATCCAACCACAAAGAGGTAAGAAATGACAAATTTTCCTTTTCTTTTTATCGGTGAATCAAATTTGTTTCATTGTACTTCTGCGGCTAAATGATGGTAGTTTTTGCACCTTTTTAAATTATGAAAGACAACACTGCACTCATTCATTTAAGTGTTTTTTTTTCGATGACCGGGTCGAGAGGGAAAAATACCTACTAATTAAGCTAACACAAAATCTATACAAAGATGCAACAGCTAAGACTAAGTTGCGTCCAAAGAGCTATGAGTAATGGTGGGGTGGGTGGCGGTGGAAGCATTTAGTCACCATCATCCAGCATAACGCCATGAAATGAGTTTAGCGGGGATGGCCTCGAAGGTCATAGCCACTAAAACCGCTTTAGAGTTGGAAGATTCAAGAGTTGTGCTCTTTCAGTTAGAAGCAACAGATTATCATAACCAAGACACACCACTTCTCTTTCATGGAGTTGGAGAGTAGCACACTACCATGACTCCGGAAGGAGAGGAAAGTATGATTGGTAGGAATAGGTTAACGGAGAGGCCGACATGTGAGAGGTTGTGATGATTGGACACTAGATATCAATGATGAGCTAACGATGCGATGGCAAGAAGACTCTTCATAAATGTGGCAAAAGGGGGCAGATGAATTATGACGCGAGCTTCGCTTAGCTATATTGCCAAGGGTTTCTCCCAAATAACAAGCCATGGAAAGAATTGGCTTGTCACATGATTTTTTATCTCCCACTAATCTCTGGAAATGAGCGGTGAACTAAACCTACAATTTGTAAGAGGGAGTTGAGCTACCAGAGTAGGTGCCTTAGAGATATTACTTTCCATAACATGAAGCCTGGGTAAGAGGGGTGAAGTGGAAGGTTTGAAATGTATTCCAAAGCGAGAGGAATTGCTCCACAACTTAGGTGCCGTGGTACCTCTGGGTTGGGGGATAGTTCTACCTTTGTTTGATGTGTGAACTGGGTAAATGAGAAGGAATACCATCAAAAGTGACATGTCTATGATTAGTTAATTGTTATCCTAGAGAGAGTTGCATCACTGGACGACTGAGCTGTGGAAGTTGGCCGGCGGGGATGGTCCAGTGGATGGTGACGAACCAACCAACAGCTAAATTTTTATGAGAAAAGCAGGGAATGCTCAGGTTCAGATCTTGGCATAGACGGGAGTGGAAATGGATGCATCTCAAGTTTTCGTCATTTCCCACGCATCTAACAGACGGCCCTACCCCCAACTAATGGTTCGTACTATATATGTGTATGCCCAGAGGCCAAAACTACCGTAGGTTATTAGTGTTTTTCGTGCAAGAGTACCGTCGGCTTGGCGTGCCATATAGTACAACTGAACAGTCGCAAAAAGTACAACTGAAGAACGCTTTGAGCATTCTATAAGAAAGTGATGGTAGTCACTACAACACAACCGGATCCTTGGCGCAATGGTAGCGCGTCTGACTCCAGATCAGAAGGTTGCATGTTCGATTCACGTAGGGTTCAATCCCTGAACAAATCCGGATTCCTTTTATTTTTTATTTTTTACTACTTCAGCAATCTATTAAATTATTTTCTTCTTACAAGCAGCAATCCTGTCATTACCTGCAACAGTACAACTGATGCTTCACTCCAAAAAATAAAAAAGCAATGCAAACTAATGCATCCAACCACAAATAGGTAAGAAACGGCAGTGCTTTTTTTTTTATGGGTGAACCAAATTTGTTTCATTGTACTTCTACGGCCAATCGACGGTCGTTTTTTTAATGAAATGCAACATTGTGCTCCGTTCATTAGTGTTTTTTAGTGGAGAAGGAAAAACACCTAGTAATTAAGCTAAGAGAAAATCAAAGGAAAAATACCTAGTAATTAAGCTAAGAGAAAATCTATACAAAGGTGCAACAACAAAGACTAAGTTGCGGCCAAAGAACTAAGAATAATGGTGGAGGTGGAAGCACTAGAGTTGGAAGCCTTCATCTCGCATAAAGCCATGAAAATGAGTTTAGCGGGGATGGCCTCGAAGGTCATAGCCACTGAAGCCGCTTTAGAGTTGGAAGATTCAAGACTTGTGCTCTTTAAATGAGAAGCGGGAGATTATCAATTTATCATAACCAAGACACACCACTTCTCTTTCATGGAGTTGGAGAGTATCGCCGTACCATGAATCCACAAGGAGAGGAAAGTATGATTGGTAGGAATAGGTTAACGGAGAGGCCGACCCCCATGCCCCAAGCTCTACTCATACCCCCTTACCCCCCTCCCCCCAAGAAAGCCACAACCATCGGAGTCACAGTGCTCACTCAAATTTGGACGTGTCTAGGATGTCGAGACCATCCATAGCCGTCCATCAACAAAGTCCCACTTACAATTTGCTCCTAACACCTTATTGGATCCGACCTAGAGGAGAGCTCATTGTAATTTGGTAATAGACTTGAAGGTACCTTCAAGTAACACGAGCGATGCGAGGTGGTAGATAGATTGAGACGTAATTACCAGTCTAGTAAATGTGCCCTTTCTGCCATCGTCTTAAATTTCCCATGTCCACACATAACCTTGCCCGCAATCTATCCAGAAAGTGTTGAAAGTCAACCGAACGCAAACGATGACATCTAAGTTAATAGGAGAACATTTGATGGGGGGCAATGAACTCTTATGCACGTTGGTAACAAGTCGAATGACATCGCCAAAGCTCTGTAGAATGTTTGCAAGCATGCTAATATCCTCTTTAATAGATGCGATGAAGGTCGTCGCGTCGTCGACATAGAGCGAGGTGCGAACTTTCACACTCAGACCTCTCAATCTATGAAAATCCCCATTTGTTGTCCCCAAATCTAAAAACTGGCAGAAGGTTTGTCGGCTCCTCGCCCTTGGCGGTCTGGGGCTTCTTGATCTCCGTCGCTTCGACATCGCTCTCCGCACCCGCTGGTGTTGGCTACAGCGAACTGAACCTTCTCGCCCCTGGAGTCACATGCAGATCCCGCCCGACCCTAAAGCTTGGGCCATCTTTTGTGCCTCGACTACCTAGGTGCTTGGGGATGGTCGCTCCTGCCGGTTTTGGGAAGATCATTGGCTGGACGACACAACGATTTGGGAGTTTGCTCCAACCATCGTTGCTCTTGTCTCTCGCCGGCGCCGCTTAAAGCGAACTGTAGCCGAGTGCCTCCACCAACGATCCTGGATAGGGGACATCCAGGCCGCCCTGTCCCCCACCGCGATGGTGGAATACATCGACCTTTGGCGCCAGATCCAACATGTTGATCTCTCTTTCGAGCCTTACTGCTTGCGTTGGCGTTGGACGGACATCGGCACCTACTCGGCCAAATCGTGCTACATCGCACTCTTCCAGGGATCGACTGCGACCCTCACTAGCAGCTAACTTGGAGATCCTGGGCGCCCTTGCGCGTTTGCGCGTTAAGTTCTTTGCTTGGCTCGCCCTGCAGGATCGCTGCTGGACCGCCGCTCGTCTTGCTCGACATGGGCTGCCACACAACGCCCTTTGTGTGCTTTGCGACTAGGCCCCCGAATCAATGCATCACCTCCTTGTTGGCTGCCCGTTTTCCCGACAACTCTAGTTCGATCTGTTTTCCTGGTGCCACTCTTCTGCTACCACTCCGGCCCCAGACGATGATTTCCTCGGTTGGTGGGTTGCATCTGTATCGTCCGCTGCAAGCTCTCAGAAGAAAGGTCTCTCCTCAATGATCCTGCTCATCGCCTGGTCCATCTGGACCCACCAAAACGCATGTGTGTTTAACGGACTGCAGTCGTCAATCAACCGCCTCTCGCACGGGATCAAGGAGGAGGCCAAGACTTGGTCGAAGGCCCTGCCGTAGCTAGTTCGCTCTTGTGGTTGGGCTGAGCAACCCAACATTCTGTTCCGCTCACACTAGGGATGGCGTCATCCTTGCGCACGTCGTGCCCTAGCGTCACCTATTTTCACAATTGTACTCTCCTCTTCCTATCAATGAATGGTATGCAAGCTTTGCATATTTGTGGAAAAAAAAGATAAGTGTTCTCCCTAACGTGACCCTCTGCCATGTTGAATCGGGTTTTCGGGAACCCACTAACAGAGTACGGCAAGATGAAGTGTGAAAAAAGAGTCACCAACCAATCCATAAATCTTAGTGGGAACCCTCTTCTATGCATTAGTTCCAGTAAATACTCCCATCTAACTGAGTCAAAAGCTTTCTCAGTATCCAACTCTCAAGGGGGGGGGGGAGGAGTTTTTGTTCTTCACAATCACGTCGCATAATTCCGGACATACATAAAGTTATTACCGAAAAAGGGTTTCGCCCCGCTTTGTATTCCAAAGCAACCAACACCGAGTATAGAGATCGCTGTGGCGAGCAGCACAACACATCAAAAGAAAAAGAAGAAGAAACAAATGCCAACCACGACAGCTCGACAAAGCGCGGATGACCCGCCACCGCGGCTCCCACCGGATATAGACCACCACAGACCGAGGCTCCGAATCGCCGCATACCAAGCAACACCTCCAATAAGGGATGCGACGCCGACGATGCTGCAGCCCGGACGAGTCCTCGGGTTTCCCCCGGCACGCGGAGGGAGGTGGGGGATGGATACCACCGACACCCTCCAGGAAGGAATGGTGGCACCCACAGGTGTCACCGCGTCGGGGCCGAAGCCAGCAGGGATTTCTCCCGCATTCCAACCCCAACCGCCCAACCGGACGAAACTGACCCGCCAAACCGTCGCCCACCACCATGCGCCAACGCAGTAGCGCCGCCACCCACGCCGCCTCGCTACAAACACCACCACGAGGCCAGAAGGACCAAAGAGAATCTCACCACGACGGGAGCAGCAACACCGACGCCGAGCGGGAGGGAGCCACCTCCACCGCCGTCGTGCGGGAGGCCCGCGCCTCCGGCACCGTCTTGGTAGCCGTCCGGACGCGGCAGCGGGGCATGCCGAGCCACCCCAGGCACAGCCAGACCCGAAGCGGGCCCGTTAAGCCCCGCCAGCCCCAATGCAGCAGGCCGGCGTCGGCGCCGCCGGCACCGAGCCACTTGTCGCGTCTCCCCGCCTCCCAGAAGCCACGTCAGAGACCATCCCCGCCGCCGGCCCGCCCAGGCCTAGATGGGACCTGAAGGGCCCAGATCTGGGCCGAGTGGACGCCGCGTAAAAGCACCTCCAGAGCAGCTCCGCCCGCGCCGGAGAGCGACCAAGAGGGGAAGGGCCAGGAGGCTGCCGCCACCAGCAGCCCCGGGGCCAAGCCGACCGCGGGCGCTGGCGACGGCGGCGGGAAGGGAGGAGGGAGAGGAGGGCCTGGAGGGAGGAGGCCGGTCGTGCGGCAGGTCGCCCGCGGGAGTGCGACGCGGTCGCGAAAGAGAGGAGCCTTTATTGTTTCACATACATAAAATTATTATGAACACTTTTTGGGTCTCGATGAAGGTGTTCATGAAAGGCACCAGTATCATGGCCACCACTTCAACAATCTTGGCCATAGCATGGGCGCGGTTCCTCCTCCGGCCCTCCCCCTCCTTTACTTACAATATAAATTGGGGACACAACATGACTACCAAAATGAAATTGGGAGTACAAGCTCCTACATTATTCGGAAACAAAGTGAACCGGCTAGTTCACTTTCCTCCATGGGCATGTTTAGGCACATTTAGATGTGCCTCGGTTATTTTACATCTAAATGACCCAATCAAACATCAAAAGAAGAGGAAATACCCGCATGAATCCTTACCTAAAATGAATGGCATAGGACTTAGACGTGCAATTCTTAGAGCAAATCTATATGTGCTTTAGCAAAACATTTGCTCCGTATACAATATGATCAACACTAATCACAAACAATTACACGATATTTACCGGATCACCAGCGCTACAATTTCTCCTTTGTGTTCTTATAGCAATTTCATCGCTACACAATCACCATCATCACACCAAAACATGTCTAGTATTTACACATCCTCGATCCCCTTGATCCGGCCATCTGATCGACCTTAATTACCAGGTTTACTCTGCCATCGTTTGGAAAACATGCAAGCACGCACGTACCTACGTCGCGACTCTGAACGCCTACCTCTTCTCCCTTGGATTACTATGTACGTACTAACAACTTCTGCACCATCATCGATCTTTTCTGCTTTCACAATGATTAAGTGAAAAGGTTTTAAGCAATGATACGCAATTCAATGCAAACCGGATCCTTGGCGCAATGGTAGCGCGTCTGACTCCAGATCAGAAGGTTGCGTGTTCGATTCACGTAGGGTTCAATCCCTGAACAAATCCGGATTCTTTAATTTTTTACTTCAGCAATCTATTAAACTGTTTTCTTCTTACAAGCATCAATCCTGCGAAAATTCCGTCCATTTTTTAAAGTTTCAAAATTCATCAAAATTTACATTTTTACATTTCAAAAAATTCTAAAAAAATATAGAACATGGAGGTATAACACACATGTGTGTAAATTTTTACGAAATACGTGCAAAAAAGAAAAATCGGTGGCTTTTTAACACATGATCCTGCGAAAATTCCGCCTGTTTTTTAAAATTTCAAAATTCATCAAAATTTATATTTTTACATTTCAAAAAATTCTGAAATAAATATATAACATGGAGGCATAACACACATGTGTGTAAACTTTTATGAAATACGTTGAGATGAGGACTGTGCAAAAGAGAAAAATCGGTGGCTTTTCAACACATGATACTATTCATCCCAGAAGTCCATGAATGTGTTCTTTATGCACAAATCGCATCTCAAGATATTTCATCCTGAAATTTTACACACATACACATCACATTCTTGTATACTGGTATTATTTTATTCATTTTTTTAGAACCAAAAAGTATGGATTTTGAATTTTTCAAAAAATTCGGCCTCCATGGAGGCCAAGCTCCAAAAGGACGTTCTCTCAATGCTGTCATTTCTAAAAGGACATGCACGTGATGCATCCAACCACAAAGAGGTAAGAAACGACTTTTTCTTTTGATGGGTGAACCAAATTCGTTTCATTGTACTTATGCGGCTAAACAATGGTAGTTTTTGCACGTTCTTTATTGTGAAAGACAACAATGCGCTCATTAATTAAAGTGTTTTTTACTATGACTTGATCGAGTGGGAAAAATACCTACTAATTAAGCTCACAAAAATCTATACGAAGATGCAACAACTAAGACTAAGTTGCAATAAAAGAGCTATGAATAATGGTGGGTGGGTGGCAGTGGAAGCAATTAGTTACCTTCATCTGGCATAACGCCATGAAATGAGTTTAGCGGGGATGCCTCGAAGGTCATAGCCACTGTAGCCGCTTTAGAGTTGAAAGATTCAAGAGTTGTGCTCTTTCAATTAGAGATTATCATAATCAAGACACACCACTTCTCTTTCATGGAGTTGGAGAGTAGCGCAGTACCATGAGTCCACAAGGAGAGGAAAGTATTATTAGTAGGAATAGGTTAAAGGAGAGGCTGACATGTGAGAGGTTGTGATGATTGGACACAAGATATCAATGGAGTAGGGCCAGTTAACCATGAGGTGGCAAGAATACTCTTGATAAACGTGGCAATAGGGGCAGATGGATTATGACGCCAACCTTGCTTAGCTGCATTGCCAAGCATTTCTCCCAGATAACAAGCCATGAGAAGAATTGGCATGTGAGAGGATTTTTGATCTCCTACTAATCTCTACGAATATACGGTGAAATAAACCTACAATTTTGTAAGAGGGAGTTGAGCTACCAGAGTAGGTGCCTTAGAGATATTACTTTACATAATATGAAGCTTGGGTCAGAGGGGTGGAGTGAAAGGTTTGAAGTGTACTCCAAAGCGAGAGGAATTGCTCCAGAGCTTACGTGTCGTGGTACCTCTAGGTTAGAGCATAGTTCTACCTATGTTTGATGTGTGAACTGGGTAAATGCGAAGGAATACAATCAAGAGTGACATGTCTATGAGCAGAGATTTGAAATCCTAGAATACCTCAAGTAGCAAGTCTAACAAATATGCACACTACTTTTGACAAGGGCATATGTCTCCATCTCTACTCTCTAAAGTTCACCTCTCCTTGAATTTAAATATTATGTGTAGGTGACTAAGGATGGTTAACCAAATGCACATGCATGGAGCCCATCTCAAGGTGGAAATGAATTATATCCAGACCTAGAGCAGGCATTTCATGGTTCCTTGAAAGATTCTTGTTTTTTGACTGCGTAGATTATATTTATCAACTCCATGTCTAGGATGTTAAGACCACCCATAGCCGTCTGTCGACATACAAAGTCTCACTTACATTTTGCTCCTAAGACCTTAGGGCATTTCTAACCGATCTCCTAAAAATAGCGGAGTATCCGGTGGAGTAAACCGGACCTAACCGACCCCCTATATATAAATGAGTAAAACAAATTTCATTTTTGGCTATTTGCTTCTTTATTTCATTCAACGACATTTTGATGTATTGGATTACATAATTCACTAATTCTTCGCTATGAGATCAAGATCAAAGAAAACAAGAACCACAAATAGACATTTACAAGATATCCAACTTTCATAACTGCTCCCACTAGTTGAATTAATATCTTCTGTATGTCTTTATTGGTGATCTGCAACTTCTCGAGCTTCCACACTTCTTTCTTCCTCGATTTCAAAGAAGTAGACGTTACTTCGCATCTAATCTCATTTCTAGTCTTTATTCTACCAACGAGTGCACGAGCATCTATCAATTTTCGTGCTATCAATAGATCGATGTAATTTCCTTCCCAATACCAAAACTTGCATCCATCCTACACACAAATTATAGCAACAATGAGCTACCGAAATGCGCCGAATCGGGTGAACAGCCGAATGAAAAGAAGCACATATGCCATCTTTTTCGCACTTGAAGAATACCCATCCGGGATATTCCGGTGTGGTATAAACTCAATGAACCACCCGCCGCGGGCAATCGTCTCATTTTATGACCGGCAATGGTGAGTCGACAAGCCGCTGGGCCAACGCCGAGCCCGGGAGACGGTCGGGCATGTCTTTGCCGGCGAACCGCCGACGGGAGAGATCCGAGCGGCTAGAGACGGAATCAATACCTGCATGTGGCGTGGAGGCGTTGTCGGGGCTGTGCGGTCCGGTACCTAGCCAATTTGTGGCAAGGCGTAGTTGCCGGCAGTCGGATGCGCCAAATCCGGCAGCGGACGCGAAAGCCGTAGATCTACCGGTTGTGCGCCGGCGACGGGGCAAGAGGGCACCAGTCCGGTTTGTCAAGGACCGCGGCGGAGGGCAGTGGGAGGGGCGACGCCGGCGAAGATGCAGCACGGGAGGCAGCGGAGGAGAGTGGACTTTTTTACTTAGCCGTTGAGCGGTGGAGTAAATATAGGGAGGCAGGGCGCGTCTGAGAATAATTGATGCTCCAATAACACCGATTGGAATCGGCTAGATGCCGATTAGAGTAAAAACCCGCGCCTCTAACCGGTTATTGGTGATCGGTTAGAAATGCCCTTATTGGATCCGACACAGAGGAGAGATCATTGCAATTTGGTAATAGACTTGAAGGCACCTTCAAGTAACACAAGCGATGCGAGGTGGTACACGGATTTAGATGTGCAATACTTAGAGCACATCTAGATGTGCTTTAGCAAAACATTTCCTCCATATACAATACGATCAACCCTAATCACAAACAATTACATGATATATACCGGATCACCAGCGCTACAATTTCTCCTTGTGTTTCTTATAGCAATTTCATCGCTACACCACCATCATCATCACACCAAAACATGTCTAGTATTTACACATCCTCGATCCCCTTGATCCGCCCACCCGATCGACCTTAATTACCCTGGTTTACTCTGTCATCGTCTGGAAAACATGCAAGCACGCACGGCACGTACCTACGGCGCGGCTCTGAATGCCTACCTCTTCTCCTCCCTTGGACCCAGCGAGATGGATCTCTTCGTCCTCCGCTGGCCAGCAGATGGATGGATGGATTACTACGTACGTACGTACTAACTTCTTCTGCGCCATCGTCGATCCCTCTCTGCTTCCGCCATTGCTACGTGATCGAGCACAGCTTAGCTTATGGCGGACTCGCGCGGGCGGGCCGCCCAGAGCGTGCTGAGCGCGCGGAGGCGCTGGAAGTAGTCGCCGAGCACGAGCAGGCCCTTGGCCGCCTGCCGCGTCGTCAGGATCCTGTGCATGTTCTGCAGCGTCTCCAGCCGGAGATGGTCCGCCTGCAACACCCACGACGACAATGCCATAAGTTAATCTTCAGAGGTTCAGATCATGGATGGGTCGTCGGCGGCGGCGCTGATAGATTGGCTGGGTAGTGGGTGGTGGGTACCTGCTGCACGAAGCCGACGAGGCCCTTGAGCTTCTCGACGGCGCCGACCATGTAGGCGTCGGGGGCGGCGAAGGGGTCCGTGAGGGACTCGGCCAGCGTCTGCTGCAGCTTCTGCATGCCCTGCGACAGCGCGTCCTCCGCCTGCGCCGACGTCAGCTGCAGCGCGTACACCGCCACCGACTGCGGGTCCGTCATCGGCTCCAGCTGCGGGCTCAAGATCTGCGTGCCAGCCACACAGCGGTCAACCCCCGACGACGACGACGATAACAACGGCGATCATCTTTCCGACGATAACAACGTACCTTGAGGACCTCGGAGGGCCGGAAGCCGCCGATCCAGAGGAAGAAGCGCTCGGCGGGGGACCGCCAGAGCCCCGACATGACGCAGAAGACATCGGCCTGCGCGGCGGCGCCCTTGATCCGGAAGAGGCGGTCGTAGTTGGCGAGCCCGGTCTGCACCATCACCTCCAGCTCCAGCTCCGACGTGGCCTGCCCCGGCTGCAGCGCGTTCCGCAGCTCCTCCGTGTGCCGCTTCTGCTCGTCCACCCAGTGCCCGTACTCGATCTCGAACTCCGCCACGCCGGGGTCCATCATCATCTGCCCCGCGGCCGCGAACCCGAAGTGGCCGGCCGAGCCCCCGCCGTGATGACGCTGCAGGCTCGTCCCCGGGTTGCTCCCCCCGTACATGCCTTGCTGCTGCCTGGTGCGCTGCAGCTCTTGCTCCAGCTGCGCCAGCTTTATCCGGCTCGACTCTAGCTGCTGGATGTAGGCCTGTGGCGAAGGAAGGAAGGAGCACAACAATGGCGTCGCTGGTGAGAATCATGCCATGGCTTTCGATGTTCAAGCTTGCACACTGAAGATAATCATAATGCTTATAGGTACTGTACCTTTTTTCTCAGGCGGCTTTTCCGGGCAGCCTCTCTGTTCTGCGCAAGTCTTCTCATGACCTGAACAAAATCATCTCTTGTTAGCAATTTATAGGTGGAACAGTGTCCTTTTGCTCTAGCAAGAATCGATCAGATTAGCCTCGGAAATGGACAACTGAAGATAATTGTACTTTGAAGAACAGTAATCTCCATTGCCCGGCACATTTAAGAAAGACCAAGTATACAGTAGCATGCAGTTTAAGATGTGATGGAGCGATTGATGGTTACCTTTTCCTTGGGCTTGCTCGCTCCCTGATCGGCGTCCCCCGCCGTCTCCAGTTCGTCCATTTGTGGATCATCGTCTAGCTGCAGAGACCACACCAAAATGACTTAAATGAGTAGAGAGAAAGAGTGAACCAGCAGCTGAGGAGCCAGCGGGAATGAATCTGTCGCGTACCCCTGCGTGGTCGAACTTGGCGTCGGGCTCCATGATGCTGGACCCGCTGGTGGCCTGGCCGCCGCTGTCGACCTTGTAGGGCTCGCTGCTCCACATGCCCAGCGCCGGCTGCAGCTGGGGCTGCTGCTGCTGCTGGTGGTGGTGCTGCTGCTGCTGCGGCGGGGCGCGCTCGTACATGGCCATCCGGAGGGGCGCCGGCGCGTACTGCGCCGCCGCGGCCGACGTCATGTACTCCGGCGGGGAGGCGCCGCCGGTGCCGCTGAAGAACCAGGATAAGAATCAGCACACAGGAGTTGGACAGCAGGCGAACTGGGGATGGATGTGCGTGGGTACTAGGTACAGCACTAAGCTACAACTAGGGGCTAGGTAGGTAGGTGCGCCAGATAGATATGCTCTCCGAGCTGAGCGCCACACGCAGGCAGCAGCGCCGGCCGGCCCGCCGGTGCGACCGAGCTGACAAGGTACGCAACAGATGATATGATATGCTGCTGGGCCGGTGACCTGACGACGATGCTCCGATCTGTCGGTGGAGAGAGAGGAGAGGGAGTGCGCGCACGAGGGAATCCGGGCCGAGGGGTGGCCGCTGGTCACCGGCGGGCTGGAGTGGTGGAGGATGGGTGGAATCTGGAGTCGGGGGCGCGTAGCGTGGCGTGGACAGGAGGAGAGCCAGCGCGACGGGCGGGGAGTGGGCGTGCCCCGGCCGGCCGGCCCGGCCCTTTTGTTTGTGTCTTGGCTTTTGGCGCTTGCAAAGGCGGTTTGCGCTGGCTTTGGCCTCACCCAGATGCGCCCCAGGACAAATACAACCACGCCACTTGCCAAGGGTCTACTTCACTTACGTGCCGAGAGCGGCGACGCCGACGGCGACCGGTCCGTTCATCACCGTTGATGTCACGTCGCAGAAAGCGCAGTGCCCACAATACTTCCGGAGTAGTAGAATGAACGCATCAATGGCACCACCGGACCTCCGACGCTAAAGGCCGAAGCTTAACCGTGCGTGCCCATGCTATCATGTCAAATCCTCGGACCCTTCTGACGTCCTCTTGAACCCCAGGTCGGTCGATCGTTACCCTAAGTCCATGGGATCCATGATGATGGTAGGTAGCACTAGTAGTGTCAAGGCTGCCATGATTCACCGGCGGCCGGGGCGAGGCATGCACCGTGGATCTCTACCTGGTATGCAGGAGCTCCACGAGTAGTGGAGGATTTTTTACTGCTCTTGCTACTACCGGCCGGGCCAGCACAGCACACACCGGGAGAAAGAAGGAAAGAGAAAGGAGGAATCAATCAACAATGGTGCTCCAATAATTGGCGCGGGAGCGGGAGCGGGGCCCTCCCCCACCCCCTGGCTTTCGCGGGTAAAGCCGAGGCCCAAGTTAGGCCTGTCCGCCTATCCGCCACTCCAGGGCACGACGCAAACGTATCCATCTATCTATCAATCCATCTCCATGCCCGGCCGGCGAGCCCCACCGGCCACCGCGCACCAACGAACGCAGCCCCGGCCGGTGTTGCGTCCAGGTTCACCGCCGTCCTCACGTGCAGCCTAGGTTCCCAGCGGCATACATATGATGCTAAAACGCAACACGTGTCCCAGCAAGGTTGCTGATTGGGTGGTCAGTCAGTCAGTCGGTTGGTGCTGATCGAATGGCGACGCACTCACACACCGGCTCACTGCTCACTGCTTTAGGGCTCAGAGCAAGCAGCAGTGCCGCAGCCGGAGTGGCAACCATCACCTCCGCCGGCTGTGACTGGGTTGGTTGGCCATGACGCAGAACGCGCCCCCTTTTCTCCTCATCTTCTCCCAGTGCACCCCGCACCATTTTGACAGAAATCAACGACACCATGCATGGCCGGCCTCGTCGTGTCGTGTCATCCGTCCCTCAGGGAGGTCAACTCTCTATGAGCATCTCCACCGGACCAGAGAGGCCCTATGCCAAGCCCATGGCTCTCAGTCCTCGCAACACCAGCACCCATCACTCTTCAGAAAAAGCGCACATTCAGAATAACCTATTGTTGCCTCCCTTGAACATAAATTCAGGCCAGCACCGATCACTCTTCAGAAAATGCGCAAATTCAGACTAACCTATTATGACTTCCCTTATAATTAGCTACTCCGCCGAAGCGAATTCGGCGTAACCCGGGGGCTCGAGGAGGAAAGCTCAGCCCGACACGGCAGCCTGCGTTTGTTTCTACGGTCGTCGTCATGCCGAGGGAGGAACAAAGCAGAAGGGAGCATCTCGCCTCTCCCTTATGCCTTCGGAGAATCGGCACAAGGGTATCTCCCTCTAGCTAGTTCGATGTGCCATTTCGATCCTAAGTTCCTAACACATGGTGATTCTTTCTTCTTTCTTCTTTTTCAGGGCTCCTCAAGCAAGGTGGTTAACGCTTGTCAGTGCAAGCTTTGCTTTGTTAATAGTGCATACACTCACTGAACCACTGCTTACCACTTTACCTGATGCCAAGCTCATGGCTCTCACAGGACTCGCGCCGATCATCGTCGACCGTTGACGCACGCTGTGCAGAAAACGGCTATCGTGCCACGGCACGGGGTTTCTACGGCTGTTAGGCCGAGGAACAAAGCAGGGCATCTACCATGTATTATACTTTCAGAGAATTGGCACAAGGTATCTCTCTAGCTTGACGCACCATTATGATCCTAACTGTGGCGATTCTTTTTTCCGTTCGACGGTGCTTAGTCTATGATGTGCTTTGCTTTGTTAATACTATTATTAAACTGACATGATCTCACTTTGGAGGATGCACTAGCCCACTTGCCAGCTCCCACCGGAGACCGTTGATCAGTTTGCATCATCATCAACCAGTATGAAATCTAATGCAAATTGCGGTGCAAGTGCGCGTTAATTAATTATTAAGCGATACTAGTTGCTAAGTCTCCTCTCTGCCTGCCACCCTGTTTTTTCTATTGCAGAGTTCAGATAGACTATTAATGCAACAGCTGTGACCATACTATTTGTGAATTCACAGAGGAGAATCAGATGGAAAAAATATACAGGAGAAATCAAAGGGGAATTCATCGAGGGAAATAGGCACGCACCTAAGCTTGTGGATGTTGAAGTGGTCTTCCAGGTACCCAGGGTAGAGCTCCATTGTGTCCTTGATCCTTATATCATACTACCTAGTTTGATCTCCCTTTTAGATGATATACCTGAATTGATCACCGGCTCATATCTGTCAGATGGAGAACAAGAATTCGTTTACCAGAAAGGGGAAAAGGAATACGAGTTGTGTGATTCACGAGTACTGAAAGCTATTATGCGGTCTCTAAGGTTGTCTAGTGCTGCAGGAACATGGAGGAAGATATGGTCATAGAAAAATACTCCGACGAGGATACGTTCCTTTGGGAGATAACATATAGAAATTTGAGCAATTGTTCGAGCCACTTTATTCCGGCTATGTAAAGATTCCCACCAACGTATGGCTTAGGAGAGCTATTCCAGAGTTATTGGAGGAGCGAATATGGTTACTTCTGTACCATTGTACTAGCAATTTGCAGTCCCATTCAGGGTAAGCAAAACAAGCAACAAATTAGACAAGACTAACAGAGCTTTAAATAATTATTAAGCATGGCTTAGACGGTACGGCTTTTGATGAGAAGATGAAATCTGTCTGGGCACCAAGAACAATCATGCCTTTCTTCCACTACAGCAAGAACTAAGATAGATACACAAGCCATGTATTTGCAGGCTGTACTACGATGTTTTTTCTTGCCACTAAGATAGTTACTCCGACAGAGACCTTGCTTATCATTTTTGGATAAGAAGACCTTACTTATCATTAATCATAGGCCACAGTAATAGCAGCCAAGAAGTAGGACTGAGCTTGATCTTGACTATATCAGAAGCATACTCAAGGAGCAAACAAGCAAGCAAAATCAACGGACAAAGAAGCTGAGAAATTCAGTACCCGGCTGCGGTCTTCTTGTCGTCGGCAGAGGATGATGGCCTCCAAACCCGCAGCTCCGCAACGAAAAACTCGAACGGCGAGCTTCGGAACACAAGAGGGAGACAGACTTCTCCACAGATGTGGTCTCGCCGAGCTCGAGAGGGCACCAAGTTGGGCAGATGGAGTGATGCGGCGTTATATAAAGAGGCAAAGAGCCGAGCCGGCTGCCTCCTGTTGGAAAGGGGGAGCCAAAGTATAAAGAGCCCTTGAGTATCTAATATTATCACCTGGGCCTTCTCTCTCATGCTTAAGGATGCACTAATTATTCTTTCCGTAAACTAGTTGGCTTTGTGCAGAGTTGCTTGCACACTGGGACTCTTAGATTACTTCAGCGCACACATCATGGATCACCTAACCAGCCATCCCAGGGAAAGTGTGCTCATGATTCTGACAGAGGGGAAAGATGGTAACTTTCAGGTGTAAAAAGAAGCTTGAGAGCTTTTTTAAGCCTGTTTTTTTTTTTTGAATGGCACACACACATACACACTTGGTTGCTCGGACGGATCGACACATTGGCGGCTCAATAATTTCAGGTTGCACAGGTGATTGGAACTGCCATGGAAAGGCATGGCATCAAGAAGCTTCCTAGAACATTATACTAGAAAACCACCAAGCAAAAACGGTTAAATATTACGCCAGATTCATTGTCACTAGTTCACTACTGATTAGGCAGAAAGTTGCTTGCCACAAGGCTCATCAGACATGGTAACATTTCACTCACAAAGTGCTAATTACAGCGCAGAAGAGACTCCCACAGGCTAAACCCCCTAAAATCGTGATAGGTTGTTTTACCCCCAGCCCACAGGTATCCAGACAGTGCTAGTTAGTTACAGGCTTGCAGCACTGGGGTCATGTCAAATTGTTAACCACTAAACTGAACTTCAATCAGTAACTCAATGTGTTAGGGTGCGATTTGTGGTGTGGTGTGGTGGGGTCTGATTAAGGCAAGAAGGATTTAAGTAATACACACATCTTGTGATGAGTGATGACTGATGGCCCTATAATGGGGGTCATGTTAGATTCCATGATGCAATTGAGGGACATCATCACTAGAGATTCACCTAATTGTGTACATGGCGGAACTTGCCATTTCTGGGGTATCCCCCTCCTGATCACCAAACCTCTAAGCCTCCTAAAAAAAGAAACCTGCCTCCTCTGCTACCTGTCGTCATTTCTCCTAGCTATAGCTGCTTAATCATTTGCCAGTGCATCGACGTGTTTCTTTGATCACCCGTGTCATCTTGATGGTTCCGTTCTTGATCGAGAAGGACACATGATGCTAATCACTTAGCCAGTCTTCAGATATCTTGAAGCTCTTGATTCCCTGCATAATTGAGCGGTGGCCATGCCTATCACATCAACACGGATCGACGTAGTACCATAAAATTCAGTCGAGTACAATCACATATAACCTCTTCAGAAATTAGTTCGAAAATTTTGCCCGGTTTTCGCAGTCCCATCGCCGGGCAATCATTGCGCCCACATATCATCATCTTTGCCCGAAAGCAAGAAGGGAATACATACACTGCTCTGAAAAAACTCCTGATTAAGAAACGGAGACGATCGGAGAAGGAATATATGTGTGTGCACACTGCACACACGCACACATTAGATAGATTATGTTGATGCGTGGTGGGGGCGTGCATGCACCTACTCACCACCTCTTTTGTGAATGGCGTAAGGGTGGTGCGTGACGACGAAGAATTCCCGCTTTGCCATAAAGGCGCCAAAAGACGGGGAACCTTTCGACGGCCAACCTAAAGGAAGAAGAAGATAAGATAAAAGCACTAGCAATGGCGGATCCATCGGTTAATCAATCGAATTGGTTAGTGGCGGTGTGATTAAGCTAAGCTGACGGTGACGATGATCGATGCGGTCTTCGTTGCGGTGCATCCAAAACCAATTAACAAGAAAACATTACCTTAAGACGGGGGCCCCTCGCTGATGGCAGCCGTTCGTGTTCGTGGGCGTCGCTGTCCCGCTGCATTTCTCTGTTTTGTTTTTCGGGCGAGAGCAACGCCATTGATCGCCGGACCATTCCTTTGGGGCTTCGATCTCCCCTTCTTTCCCGTCGTCGTCGTTCTTGCCCTTTTGCCCGTCCCTCCCTTTTCGATGTTCATCATGTTTGTGTACGATTCAGGGGAGATTTATGGCCTGCCGTCGTCAGATTGGTTTGGGACGGGAAGTGCAGGTGAAACTGTAGATTGATCGGGAGAGGTAATTACTTGCGTGATGGTTGGAGAATTTGCAGTCGTGGGTAGGGTTCCCTCGGAGATCTCGTTCCCTCGCCACCCTGCGACGGCGGCGGCGGCGGCCGGCAGGGTGAAGATGTTAAGCCAGAGTTTTCTCTGAACCAAGGTTCAGTTACCCATTTTTTCAGTTAAAAAAAAAGGTTTAGTTTTTTCTTTTGGAATAAAAAAAGGTTTAGTTACTTGTTGTTGTTTTTGTTTTTGAAAAAAAAAAATCATATCTATTGTAAAAGTTCACCGGGAATACAAAACATCTCAACCATAATAAAGATTACATCGAAATTCCAAGACCACTGAACGGCTAGTATTGTTGTGAGAACGCGTTGATGTTGTCCCTCACTTACCGGGGCCGGCTTAGACCTTGTCGATGACAGACAGGAAGTCTTCGTACACGTGCCACTATGAATCAGCGCCCTAGAGCCGTAGACGTCGTCATTGAACCCTTGGATAGATCTGAAGCAACTGAGATCAAATCTCGCCACATGACGAGAAACCCTAACATCACCACCCAAAGAAGACGACAAAGAATCTACTCCGGAGCTCCGTCGACTACGTCCAGACGGGCGAACTTGAGGAGGATCGAAACCCGGAAGACAAAATCGAAGAAGAAACGTCACCATCTTCCCGAGCGCCGCATCTGTGAGGACTAAAAAAACCTGACCTAAACTACTAACCACAACAGAGGCACCGGAATTCCCGCCTCGCCACCGGCCACCGTAGGGGCAGGCAGAGGGGAGGCAATCCATAGGCTCGCGGGTGAAGCCTGGAGGGGAGAGTTTACTCTAGACATCTAGGGTTGGGGGAGGAGAACGAGAGCACATGTCATCACTTATTTTTAGTTACTCATTGTTGAAGAGGGAATACTCGGTTGTATTTTTTTCACTCAATTCCACATGCTATATTTGTTCTTACTCGTTTCTTTAAGTTTTTTAAATTCTAAACCAAACGATGTCATCTTCCTCCGAGAAAGTATCAATTTGGAAACCTTTAACTCGATGGAAACATGGAAACTTAAACATGGGTTATTGATTGAACCTCACATTTTTTCATACAAGCATCTACACGAGCTGGTTATTACTTTGCACAAGGCACTTGGACTTCTTTGTGAAATGTATGCAATGAGTTGATGGGTGAAGGAACCCTTAGATTGCAGATCCAACATCGCCAGCCATAGGCAGTGAGTGAAGCTTGATACTATGAAGCTCTTAAAAAACATTCAAGCCAGGTACATGTTGTTGACATAGCGGACGAGAAGTCATCTGTCAAAGCCAAAAGTTGCTAGAATCAATTATCTGAAAAACAGATCGTCATTCTGAAGATGAAGGCGATTAAGAGGGCCAGATGACAACCTTAAACCCGACTAGACCCGGGAAGACATAACTTCACAAGTTCCAGTGAAGAAGGAGTGGACCTGTGGCCTAGCTGGTGAGAGCGATGACATCTAGGGTTTTCGGAGAGGGTTGAGAGGGCTCACTTGGATAGTTAATATCACGACTTTGTTGAAAGTTTTCTTTGAACACAGTACAGACGCTGACGCCGACTTTGCTGAAACTTGAATATTAAATTTAGTCAAAATTAGATGCACGACATAGAGTGCAACTTATCCAAAATTATGTTTATTTATTTATTGGAGGAGTAACTATCCCGGTCCCTGCACTATGCGCACAATCAGTTATCACAAGTATTCGGTTTATCAAATCTCACAAATGAAATAAAAGATAAAAACAGTTAAAAAATCCAAGGAGCAAGTGCCTACGTGGCGTTTAAGTGGCCTACATGCAACTTAGGTGGTCGTACAGTTTCAACTATCAATGTGTATTTTGGGGTATCATATGCATGTAGACATTAACTTAGAGTGTGCAAATGGGTAAACTAGTACCTGCTGTCCATTGTAATATAGCCCGTGTGCCTAAGCACCACCTAGGCGTCACCTTTTCCAGCAGAACATAATTAAGAGACACTGAGAACCTGTGCATTACAAAGCTTAGTGCTAAATCACCACTCAAGTGAGAATGTAAATCTTGTGATAGCTTGATTCAACTTGTTGTTGCCCTCTGTCATCGATTCATGTTTGTTCATTTACTTCAACATTTACCAAGATCATTACAAGAATATAGACAACAACATAACCTCCAAAGATTAGCGTATTCTTTTTTATCAAAAATTAACATCATTATGATAGACAAATATGCAAACACAATGCGCTAACACCAGCCAGGATCCCTTCTAACCAATTTTGCGAACATAATCATGAGTAGGGTAATTCAATTTAAAAGGCAATCTAACGAGTAACCAATTAATTTGAGTGAAATTACAATCGCAAAAATATGTTGAATGGTCTCTCCTATCTGCAAAATAAACAAAACTAGTTTTCAATCTAGTTTTCCCAGCTAAGTTGTGTTTATTAAGAATAATTCTTCAAAACAGGTACCATGAGGAGATCTTGACCTTGGATAGGTGTATGGAGTTTTCAAATATGCCAAGGGTGATTACTGCCTTGTACATCGCGCAAGTCATGAAAGTCCTCAATCGATGAATATCCCATTTACAGGCATGTTTATCATCATTTAGTTGAATTAATGCTAAAGCATCACACAACGAATTCAACGACGTTATTTTAGAAACAACATTAAGATGGGAAAATTCAAGTTTATAATGCCCATCATCCAACACCTCTCCAACAAGTACTTGCTTATGTCGGGTAACATTTAAAAGATGTGGAAACTAAAATAATAATTAACAATGGGTTCCCAAACCACTTGCCCTCCAAAACCAGGTATCCTCCCCCACTTTGAACCCGAGATGAGTCATGATGATAAAATAAGGATTTTACCTTCATAAGACCTAATCAAACAAGAGAATCATTGGCATTCGAGGACACCACCAATAAATGTTTGCCACACAGATATTTGTTTGGATTAGGTCTTGTCACACCTCCTTCCTTTTGAGTGGTGTAAATATCCTTTTTATCCAAAATACATTGATCCAAGTACTGAAATATTAAACACGAAGCCCCCTTGTTCTCTTGGGCTGCAAAGAATATCCATTCAAATAAACCGTATTCCGTTTTATGTTATCCTTTGCCAAAAATATCTAGACCTAAAGAAATCATATTCTATTCGGCCTCCAGCCAGTACCTTAAAAAGGATGAGAAAAAAACATAGACACATTAAGCTACTATGTGAGTTAAGTTGAACCACTTGACGTAGTGGCATCTTAGTTTAATTAGCCAAGCTAATATGCCAATTAACCTGTGAACTACCACTTGACCTAGCAGCCTAGCTTGGTTAGTTTGATCTCGGAAAGTGGCAACTGATAATTGTCACTATTATGATCAATTTGGTATTGTCACGACTAATAAGATCAACTTGGTATACATATAAATATGGCGAAAGCAGCATGACGTGAAGAAAACTTGGGACGAAGCAAGGAGACAAAAACTCATATGAGAGTTGTTGGCAGAGCACTACCAAAAGCAAGTAAAGGATAGGCTGGCTAGATGGCTCACCATGCTCTGCATATGTTCCATATGTTTCACTCCATAGGAATAGGAAATTTGTGGGAAATGAGATGTCATGTATCTCAAATTCTATGAGGTCTCCTTTGTTTATAGGAATATGGTAGGAATTCTAAAGGATGGAAATTCTGTAGAAAAAATCCGATAGGAGCCGTTTGGTTTGTAGGGATGGATACATATTCCTACATAGGATAGGAATAAATCCTGCACATTTCAAAGGAAAAAAACATTAGCCTAGACTCCTTGAATTTTTTTATCCTATTGAAAGGATCGAGAAGAGGTGTCTAGAGGGGGGGGGGGGGGTGATTAGACCCTCAACAAACAAAGTTGGCAGTTTTAAATTTTTTCAAGTTGAGGTGGTAGATCAACACAATTTTAAGCACACACAATGCAATTCAAGCAAGCATGCAAAGAGTATATGATCAGCGGAAAGTAAAACATGCAACTTGCAAGAAAGTAAAAGGATGGGATTGGAGTGTGCAAACGCAATTGGAGACATGGAGATTTTTGGCGTGGTTCCGATAGGTGGTGCTATTGTACATCCACATTTATGGAGACTTCAACCCACGGAGGGGAACGGTTGCGTGAGTCCACGGAGGGCTCCACCCACGAAGGGTCCATGAATAAGCAACCTTGTCTATCCCATCATGGCCATCGCCCACGAAGGACTTGCCTCACTAGGGTAGATCTTCACGAAGTAGGCGATCTCCTTGCCGTTACAAACTCCTTGGTTCAACTCCACAATCTTGACGGAGGCTCCCAAATGACACCTAACCAATCTAGGAGACACCACTCTCCAAAAGGTAATAGATGGTGTGTTGTTGATGAACTCCTTGCTCTTGTGCTTCAAATGATAGTCTCCCCAACACTCAACTCTCTCTCATAGGATTTGGATCTGGTGGAATGAAGATTTGAGTGGAAAGCAACTTGGTGAAGGCTAGAGATCAAGATTCATATGGTAGGAATGGAATATCTTGGCCTCAACACATGAGTAGGTAGTTCTCTCTCAGAAATGGTAAGTTGGAAGTGTAGGTTTGTTCTGATGGCTCTCTCCACGAATGAAGAGTGAGTGGAGGGGTATATATAGCCTACACACAAAATCTAATCATTACACACAGATTCCCAAACTCGATGGGACCGAATCAGCAAACTCGGTCAGACCGATTTAGTTCAAAATGTGAACGTTAGGATTTTTGGTGGGACCGATATAGTCATCTCGGTGGTACCGATATGCTAGGGTTAGGGCATAACGTAATCTCAGTGTGACCGATCGCATAATCTCGGTGTGACCGATCGCATAAACTCGGTGGGACCGATTTTAGCAAATAGGTACACAGAGGGTTGGTCAGGCAAACTCGGTGGGACCGATTCGCTCACTTCGGTGGGACCGAAGTGTTATGAAAAGGAAACAAAGAGTTTGCAATGCAGACTCGATGGGACCGATTTGCTCTTTCGGTGAGACCGAAATGTTACAAAAAGGAAACAGAGAGTTTGCAATCCCATCTAGGCGAGACCGAGATCCCTATCGGTGAGATCGAAGTAACTAGGGTTTGGCAGTGGCTGAATATGATGAAACTCGGTGGCGCTGGATAGACAAAATCGATGGGGCCGAGTTTGACATTTAGGTTTAGGATATATGTGGATGTGAGAAAGTGGCTGAGGGTTTTTGGAGCATATCACTAAGCACTTTGAGCAAGCAAGCCATTAAGCAACACCTCATCCCCTTTTAATAGTATTGGCTTTCCTATGGACTCAATGTGATATTGGATCACTGAAATGAAAATGCAGAGTCTTGAGCTTTTGCCAATATTTGTTCTTAGCATCTTGAAGGGGTTCCACATCCTCTTGTCCATGTCCATGCCACTCCAATGTTGAACTTATCTGAAATGTACTAGGTAAAGGTATTAGTACAACAAGAGATATGTTGTCATGAATTACCAAAATCACCCAGGGACCACTTGTGCTTTCAATCTCCCCCTTTTTGGTAATTGATGACAACATACATCAAAGCTTTTAGATAAAGATATAAGGAGATAGCAAGTAAAACTTTGGAAGGACATGCAACATGCATTGGCTCCCCCTACATGTATGCAATCATGTGATAGTAGATCATAAGAGTATGAGAATGCATAAACATGTCAGAGCGGGCAATGAGTTACATGTGTCTTGGCTATATGCATCAGAGCAAATGATATAGATACTGTAATTATACTTTCATGTTCATGAGTCTCTCTTGTAAACAATATGTACCATAGCAAGAGATCTTCATGCACATGAGTGTGATGCATATACTTACCTTGTGGTCTTGAGCTAGCTTGAAGAAGATGTACCTGGGTAAACAAGGTTAGATAACACGAGAACATCTACTAGACAGAGAAAGAACTAAAGAGCACAAGAATACCAAGACTGGGATGACATGTAGAGTGTGAGTACTAGGTACTCTATTTGGATATTGACATGTCCCCAAGAATAAAGATATGCAAAGAATTCCAAAGATTTTCTTCCCTTAGATGTCTTTCTCCCCCTGAATCTGACATGGGATAATGGGAGTAGATAGGGTAGCAGAAAATCAGAGCAAACAAGAAAATAACCAGAGCAGACAAAGTCATAACATACGCTATCATGTCTTTCCCCTCTTGAAGACATGAGACAACTTTCCTCTTAAGAGTAAGAGCATCAGGAGAAGCTTCTATGATCACATTCTCTCTTATGTGACAAGCTTTGATGTGCTCTCTCTCCCCCTTTGACACCAATTTCCAAGAAGGGACTTCTGGAGCATGAGTCAAGTAGATTTGGTCTGGAGTCACATTACAAAGCCACATGTAATATAGGATGATGGTAGAGGAAAAGTTACAAAGAGTGGAGCCGGGACAAATATGCAGAAGGCAAGTGACATAGAATTTGTCTCAGGACTGAAATCGGTAGCACTGAGTGGTTGCAGTCGGTGGCACCGAGCTGATTCGGTTCGGCCAAAGAAACCAATCTGGTGAGACCGAGTTCAACCGAGAGAGTAACCTTTTTGTTACCTCAACTCACTAGGCAAATAAGATCTCACAAGGATATGCAAGGAATTAACTGAATTTTTGCAATGAATTGGATGCAGGGAAATGCAGAAAATAACAAAGAAAGGAAAGGAAAAGAAAAGAATTCTAGATGAAGTTTTTTTTGAAAGGGGAACTAGCATGCGTGAGACAAATGCAAGGGCACACAGAAACAACAGAGAACTTTATCTAGAATTGGTCGGCGACAAAGTCACCCATGTTAGAGTATATTAACTTAGGAGTCAAGTGAAGTCACTTGATTATAGGTCATACTCATCGTTTAAGCTCAAAATGGGGTTGCCATTTTTTGTTTAAGCATTTTGATGTATTCTCATCATGTTGAGTTGCTTTGACCCATGTCTTGGGGTTAAGCTTCTCTAAGATGGACTGACATACCTTGGATGGCACCGATGGTAGAGGAAAAGTACCACCGGAGTCCTTCAAAGGTGTATCTCCGAAGAGGAAGGGCGAAACCTCCTGGCTGAAATTCATGCCCGACTAGGCGGACACCACGCAGCAGCTCGGGCCCTTGTAGGAAAGGCATTCCGTACAGGATTTTATTGGCCGACGGCTCGAGCAGACGCACAGGACTTGGTCCAGCGATGCGTTGGTTGTCAGCTCTTTGCTAATCAGAGCCATATGCCACCCACCGCCCTAAAAACCATACCCATTACCTAGTCGTTGCATGTGCAGGGGCTTGACATGGTTGGACCCCTTAAAGGGGAACCCACAAGAAAAAGTACCTATTGGTCATGGTGGATAAGTTCAACAAATGGATAGAGGCCAAACCGGTCAAAACGGCAGAGTCCGGACCAGTGATAGACTTTATATCGGGGTGGTACACCATTACGGAGTCCCCACAAAGATCATCACCGACAACGCACGAACTTCACAGCCGATGAGGTTAAGTCATGGTGCAAAAATATGGGCATCAAGCTCGACTATGCGTCAGTCTATCACCCTCAAACCAACGGTCAAGTGGAAAGAGCAAATGGTCTAATAATGAGCGGCATTAAACCCAGACTAGTGAGGTCACTCACTAAATCCGACACACAATGGGTCGAGGTGAAGGAAATATGCCCTAGAGGCAATAATAAAGTTATTATTTATTTCCTTATTTCATGATAAATGTTTATCATTCATGCTAGAATTGTATTAACCGGAAACATGATACATGTGTGAATGCATAGACAAACAACATGTCACTAGTATGCCTCTACTAGACTAGCTTGTTAATCAAAGATGGTTATGTTTCCTGACCATGAACAAAGGAGTTGTTATTTGATTAACAAGGTCACATCATTAGTAGAATGATCTGATTGACATGACCCATTCCCTTAGCTTAGCACACGATCGTTTAGTATGTTGCTACTGCTTTTATCCATGACTTATACATGTTCCTGTAACTATGAGATTATGCAACTCCCGTTTACCGGAGGAACACTTTGGGTGCTACCAAACGTCACAACGTAATCGGGTGATTATAAAGGAGTACTACAGTGTCTCCAAAGGCGATGTTGGGTTGGCGTATTTGAGATTAGGTTTTGTCACTCCGATTGTCGGAGAGGTATCTCTGGGCCCTCTCGGTAATGCACATCACTGAAGCCTTGCAAGCACTACAACTAATGAGTTAGTTGTGAGATGATGTATTACGGAACGAGTAAAGAGACTTGCGATAACGAGATTGAACTAGGTATTGGATACCGACGATCGAATCTCGGGCAAGTAACATACCGATGACAAAGGGAACAACGTATGTTGTTATGCGGTCGACCGATAAAGATCTTGAAGAATATGTAGGAACCAATATGGGCATCCAGGTCCCGCTATTGGTTATTGACCGTGAATAGTTCTAGGTCATGTCTACATTGTTCTCGAACCGTAGGGTCCGCACGCTTAAGGTTTCGATGGCGGTTATTATGAGTTTATGTATTTTGATGTACCGAAGAAGTTCGGAGTCCCGGATGAGATCACGGACATGACGAGGAGTCTCGGAATGGTCGAGACATAAAGATTGATATATTGGAAGCCTATGTTTGGAGTTTGGAATGGTTCCGACGAAAACGGAATTCTCGGAGTACCGGAGGTTACTGGAACCCCGGGAGGTAAATGGGCCTCGGTGGGCCTTGAGGGAGAAGAGGAGGGCCGGCCAGAGGTGGCGCGCCCTCTCCCCCAGTCCGAATAGGACAAGGAGGGGGGGCGCCTTTCCTCTTTCCTCCCCAAACCTAGTCCAACTAGGAAAGGGGGAGTCCTACTCCGGTGGGAGTAGGACTCCTCCCGCGCGCCTCCTCAAGGGCCGGCCGGCCTTCCCCTCCCTCCTTTATATCACGGGGCAAGGGGCACCTTGGAACACACAAGTTTGATCTTGAGATCGTTCCTTAGCCGTGTCGGTGCCCCCTCCACCATATTCCACCTCGGTCATACCGTCGCAAGCTTAGGCGAAGCCTGTGCCGTGAAACATCAAGATCGTCCCACGCCGTCGTCTTGTGAAACTCTCCTCGACACTCGGCTGGATCGAGTCTGAGGGCGTCATCGAGCTGTACGTGTGTCAAGAACTCGGGCGTCAGAGTAACGGCGCGGGATCGGTCGGATCGCGAGGAGAACGTCGACTACTTCCTCTACGTTGTGATCGCTTCGCCGGGTCTACAAGGGTATGTAGACAACACTCTCCCCTCTCGTTGCTATACATCACCATGATCTTGCGTGTGCGTAGGAAATTTTTGAAATTACTCGTTCCCCAACAATGGCATCCGAGCCTAGGTTTTTCTATGGTTTGATGTTTTGCACGAGTAGAACACAAGTGAGTTGTGGGCGATACAAGTCATACTACCTACCAGCATGTCATACTTTGGTTCAGCGGTATTGTGAGATGAAGCGGCCTGCACCGACATTACGCGTGACGCTTACGCGAGACTGGTTTCACCGCCACGAGCACTCGTTGCTTAAAGGTGACCGGTGGGTGCTGTCTCTCTCACTTTAGTTGAACCGAGTGTACTCGCCCGGTCCTTGAGAAGGTTAAACGGAGTCTATTTGACGAAATATCGTTGTGGTTTTGATGCGTAGGTGAGACTGGTTCTTGCTTAAGCCCGTAGCAGCCACGTAAAATATGCAACAACAAAGTAGAGGACGTCTAACTTGTTTTTGCAGGGCATGTTGTGATGTGATATGGTCAAGACGTGATGCTATATTTTATTGTATGAGATGATCATGTTTTGTAACCGAAGTTATCGGCAATCGGCAGAGAGCCATATGGTTGTCGCTTTATTGTATGCAATGCAATCGCATACCTGTAATGCTTTACTTTATCACTAAGCGGTAGCGATAGTCGTAGTAGCATAAGTTTGGCGAGGCGACAACGATGCTGCGATGGAGATCAAGGTGTCGCGCCGGTGGCGATGGTGATCATGGTGGTGCAACAAGATGGAGATCATGAAGCACAAGATGATGATGACCATATCATATCACTTATATTGATTTGCATGTGATGTTTATCCTTTTATGCATCTTATCTTGCTTTGATTGACGGTAGCATTATAAGATGATCTCTCACTAAATTATCAAGAAGTGTTCTCCTCGGTATGCACCGTTGCCAAAGTTAAATCGTGCCCGGACACCACGTGATGATCGGGTGTGATAAGCTCTCGTCCATCTACAACGGGTGCAAGCCAGTTTTGCACACGAGAATACTCGGGTTATACTTGACGAGCCTAGCATATGCAGATATGGCCTCGGAACACGGAGACCGAAAGGTCGGCGTGAATCATATAGTAGATATGATCAACATAAGATGTTCACCATTGAAAACTACTCCATTTCACGTGATGATCGGTTATGGTTTAGTTGATTTGGATCACGTGATCACTTGGATGACTAGAGATGTCTATCTAAGTGGGAGTTCTTAAGTAATATGATTAATTGAACTTAAATTTATCATGAACTTAGTACTGATAGTATCTTGCTTGTTTATGTTTGATTGTAGATAGATGGCTCGTCTTTGTTGTTCCGTTGAATTTTAATCGTTCCTTGAGAAAGCAAAGTTGAAAGATGATGGTAGCAATTACACGGATCGGGTCCGTAACGAGGATCATCCTCATTGCTGCACGTAAGAGCTACGTCTGGATGCACCGCTAGGTGACGAACTTCTTCTTTGGAGCAACACCGGATGTTATGAGCGTCTGGCGAGCAAAGCGATGACTACTCTATAGTTCGATGTGCCATGCTTTACGGCTTAGAACCGGGACTTCAACGACGTTTTGAGCGTCATGGAGCATATGAGATGTTCGAGAGTTGAAGTTGATATTCCAAATGAATGCCCGGATTGAGAGATATGAAGTCTCCAATAAGTTCTATAGCTGCAAGATGGAGGAGAACAGTTACATTAGTGAGCATATACTCGTAATGTCCGGGTACTATAATCACTTGACACAATTGGGAGTTAATCTTCCGGATGATTGTGTCATTGATGAAATTCTCAATCACGCCACCAAGCTACAAAAGCTTCGTGATGAACTATAATATGCAAGGGTTAGTAAAGACTATACAGAGCTCTTCGCAATGCTAAAGGCTGCGGAGGTAGAAATCAGAAGGAGCATCAAGTGTTGATGGTCAATAAGACCACTAGTTTCAAGAAGAAAGGCAAAGGGAAGAAGAAGGGAATCTCAAGAAGAACAGCAAGCAAGCTGCTGCTCAGAGAAGAAACCCAAGTCGGCCCTAAACCTGAAATCGAGTGCTTCTACCGCAAGCGGTAGTCCTTTGAAGCGGAACTGCCCCAAGTATTTGGCGGATAAGAAGGATGGCAAGGTGAACAAAGGTATATGTGATATACATGTTATTGATGTGTACCTTACTAGAGCTCGTAGTAGCACTGGTATTTGATATCGGTTACATTGCTAATATTTGCAACTCAAAGCAGGACTACTGATTGCTTAACTCGGCAAAGGACGAGGTGACGATCGCGCGTGGGAAATGGTTCCAAAGTCGATGTGATCGCGATCGGCACGCTACCTCTACATCTACCTTCGGATTAGTTTTAGACCTAAATAATTGTTATTTGGTGCCTGCGTTGAGCATGAACATTATATCTGGATCTTGTTTGATGCGAGACGGTTATTCATTTAAATCAGAGAATAATGGTTGTTCTATCTATATGAGTAATATCTTTTATGGTCATGCACCCTTGAGGAGTGGTCTATTTCTTATGAATCTCGACAGTAGTGATACACATATTCATAATGTTGAAACCAAAAGATGCAGAGTTGATAATGATAGTGCAACTTATTTGTGGCACTGCCGTTTAGGTCATATCGGTATAAAGCGCATGAAGAAACTCCATCTTGATGGACTTTTGGAGTCACTTGATTATGAATCACTTGGCACTTATGAACCGTGCCTCATGGGCAAGATGACTAGAACACCGTTCTCCGGTACTATGGAGAGAGCAACAGATTTGTTAGAAATCATACATACGATGTATGTGGTCCAATGAATGTTGAGGCTCGTGGCGGATATCGTTATTTTCTCACCTTCACAGATGACTTAAGCGGATATGGGTATATCTACTTAATGAAACATAAGTCCGAAACGTTTGAAAAGTTCAAAGAATTTCAGAGTGAAGTTGAAAATCATCGTAACAAGAAAATTAAGTTTCTACGATCGATCGTGGAGGTGAATATTTAAGTTACTGAGTTTGGTCTACATTTGAAACAATGCGGAATAGTTTAGCAACTCACGCCACCCGAACACCACAGTAATGGTGTGTCCGAACGTCGTAATCGTACTTTACTAGATATGGTACGATCTATGATGTCTCTTACAGATTTACCGCTATCGTTTTGGGGTTATGCTCTAGAGACAGCCGCATTCACACTGAATAGAACACCGTCGAAATCTGTTGAGACGACACCTTATGAACTATGGTTTAGCAAGAAACCCAAGTTGTCGTTTCTTAAAGTTTGGGGATGTGATGCTTATGTGAAAAAGCTTCAACCTGATAAGCTCGAACCCAAATCGGAGAAATGTGTCTTCATAGGATACCCAAAGGAGACAGTTGGGTACACCTTCTATCACAGATCCGAAGGCAAGACATTCGTTGCCAAGAATGGATCCTTTCTAGAGAAGGAGTTTCTCTCGAAAGAAGTGAGTGGGAGGAAAGTGGAACTTGATGAGGTAATAGTACCTTCTCCCTTACTTGAAAGTAGCTCGTCGCAGAAACCAGTTTCTGAGACACCTACACCAAGTAGTGAGGAAGTTGATGATGTTGATCATGAAACTTGAGATCAAGTTACTCGCAGAACCTCGTAGATCAACGAGTAAGATCCGCACTGAGTGGTGCGGTAATCCTGTTCGGAAGTCATGCTACTAGATCATGATGAACCTCACGAACTATGAAGAAGCGATGGTGAGCCCAGATTCATAAAATGGCTTGAGGCCATGAAATCGAGATGGGATCCATGTATGAAAACAAAGTGTGGACTTTGGTTGACTTGCCCGATGGTAGGCAAGCAATAGAAAACAAGTGGATCTTCAAGAAGAAGACCGACGACGGTAATGTTATCGTCTATAAAGCTCGACTTGTCGCAAAAGGTTTTCGACAAGTTCAAGGGATTGACTACGATGAGACCTTCTCACCCGTAGCGATGCTTAAGTCCGTCCGAATCATGTTAGCAATTGCGCATTTTATGATTATGAAATTTGGCAAATGGATGTAAAACTGCATTCTGAATGGATTTACGGAAGAAGAGTTGTATATGATGCAACCGAAGGTTTTATCGATCCAAAGGGAGCTAACAAAGTGTGCAAGCTCCAGCGATCCATCTATGGACTGGTGCAAGCATCTCGGAGTTGGAATAAACGCTTTGATAGTGTGATCAAAGCATTTGGGTTTGCACTGCACTTTTGGAGAAGCTCAGATTTACAAGAAAGTGAGTGGGAGCTCAGTAGCATTTACGATATTATATGTGGATGACATATTGCTGATCGGAAATGATATAAAATTTCTGGATAGCATAAAGGGATACTTGAATAAAAGTTTTTCAATGAAAGACCTCGGTGAAGCTGCTTACATATTGGGCATTAAGATCTATAGAGATAGATCAAGGCGCTTAATTGGACTTTCACAAAGCACATACCTTGACAAAATTTTGAAGAAGTTCAAAATGGATCAAGCAAAGAAAGGGTTCTTGCACGTGTTACAAGGTGTGAAATTGAGTCGGACTCAATGCCCACCACTGCAGAAGATAGAGAGAAATGAAAGATGTTCCTATGCTTCACAATAGGCTCTATCATGTATGCAATGCTTGTGTACCGACCTGATGTGTGCCTTGCTATAAGCATAGCAGGAGGTACCAAAGTAATCCAGAGTGGATCATCGACAGCGGTCAAGAACATCCCGAAATACGAAAAGGACTAAGGATATGTTTCTCGATATGGAGGTGACAAAGAGCTCATCGTAAACGGTTACGTTGATGCAAGCTTTGACACTGACCCGGACGATTCTAAATCGCAGACCGGATACGTATTTACACTAAACGGAGGAGCTGTCAGTTGGTGCAGTTCTAAACAAAGCGTCGTGGCAGGATCTACATGTGAAGCGGAATACATAGCAGCTTCGGAAGCAGCTAATGAAGGATTCTGGATGAAGGAGTTCATATCCGATCTAGGTGTCATACCTAGTGCATCGGGTCCAATGAAAATCTTCTGTGACAATACTGGAGCAATTGCCTTAGCAAAGGAATCCAGATTTCACAAGAGGACCAAGCACATCAAGAGACGCTTCAATTCCATCCGGACTTAGTCCGACGGAGACATAGAAATTTGCAAGATACACACGGATCTGAATGTTGCGACCCGTTGACTAAGCCTCTTCCACGAGCAAAACATGATCAGCACCAAGACTCCATGGGTGTTAGAATCATTACTATGTAATCTAGATTATTGACTCTAGTGCAAGTGGGAGATGAAGGAAATATGCCCTAGAGGCAATAATAAAGTTATTATTTATTTCCTTATTTCATGATAAATGTTTATCATTCATGCTAGAATTGTATTAACCGGAAACATGATACATGTGTGAATGCATAGACAAACAACATGTCACTAGTATGCCTCTACTAGACTAGCTTGTTAATCAAAGATGGTTATGTTTCCGACCATGAACAAAGGAGTTGTTATTTGATTAACAAGGTCACATCATTAGTAGAATGATCTGATTGACATGACCCATTCCTTAGCTTAGCACACGATCGTTTAGTATGTTGCTCTGCTTTTATCCATGACTTATACATGTTCCCGTAACTATGAGATTATGCAACTCCGTTTACGGAGGAACACTTTGGTGCTACCAAACGTCACAACGTAATCGGGTGATTATAAAGGAGTACTACAGTGTCTCCAAAGGCGATGTTGGGTTGGCGTATTTCGAGATTAGGTTTTGTCACTCCGATTGTCGGAGAGGTATCTCTGGCCCTCTCGGTAATGCACATCACTTAAGCCTTGCAAGCACTACAACTAATGAGTTAGTTGTGAGATGATGTATTACGGAACGAGTAAAGAGACTTGCGTAACGAGATTGAACTAGGTATTGGATACCGACGATCGAATCTCGGGCAAGTAACATACCGATGACAAAGGGAACAACGATGTTGTTATGCGGTCGACCGATAAAGATCTTGAAGAATATGTAGGAACCAATATGGGCATCCAGGTCCCGCTATTGGTTATTGACCGTGAATAGTTCTAGGTCATGTCTACATTGTTCTCGAACCGTAGGGTCCGCACGCTTAAGGTTTCGATGGCGCTTATTATGAGTTTATGTATTTTGATGTACCGAAGAAGTTCGAGTCCCGGATGAGATCACGGACATGACGAGGAGTCTCGGAATGGTCGAGACATAAAGATTGATATATTGGAAGCCTATGTTTGGAGTTGAATGGTTCCGGACGGCGGAATTTACAGTACCGGAGGTTACTGGAACCCCGGAGGTAAATGGGCCTCGGTGGGCCTTGAGGGAGAAGAGGAGGGCCGGCCAGGAGGTGGCGCACGCCCTCTCCCCCAGTCCGAATAGGACAAGGAGGGGGCGCCCTTTCCTCTTTCCTCCCCAAACCTAGTCCAACTAGGAAGGGGGAGTCCTACTCGGTAGGAGTAGGACTCCTCCCCACGCCCTCCTCAAGGGCCGCCGGCCTTCCCCTCCCTCCTTTATATACGGGGCAAGGGGCACCTTGGAACACACAAGTTTGATCTTGAGATCGTTCCTTAGCCGTGTCGGGTGCCCCTCCACCATATTCCACCTCGGTCATACCGTCGCAAGCTTAGGCGAAGCCTGTGCCGGTGAAACATCAAGATCGTCACCACGCCGTCGTCTTGTGAAACTCTCCCTCGACACTCGGCTGGATCGAGTACGAGGGACGTCATCGAGCTGTACGTGTGTCAAGAACTCGGGCGTCGGAGTAACGGCGCGGGATCGGTCGGATCGCGAGGAGAACGTCGACTACTTCCTCTACGTTGTGATCGCTTCGCCGGGTCTACAAGGGTATGTAGACAACACTCTCCCTCTCGTTGCTATACATCACCATGATCTTGCGTGTGCGTAGGAAAATTTTGAAATTACTCGTTCCCCAACACGAGGAGCTCGACTCCGTACTGGGGCTGCGGACAACGCCTAACCGTACTACCGGATTCACACCATTTTTATGGTATCTGGCAGAGGCGCGGTCTTGCCTGTGACATTATTCATGACTCACCTCAAGTGCGCATGTATGAGGAAAGAGAGGCCGAGCTTGATCGGCAGGACAACTGGACACATTGGAGGAAGAACGTGGCGTCGCGAAGGCTCGTTCCACATTCTATCGGCAGCAGCACGAAGATATCAAAGCGAGAAGTACGGGCCAAGACTTACAACGTTGGTGAACTAGTTCTCGCTGCGGACAAGAAAAAGGACAAGCTCAAGCCCGGATGGGAGGGCCCCTTCATTATCGATCAAGTCTTGACCGGCGGAGCATACCGTTTACTTAAATCGTCGGATAACCGACTCGAGCCGAACCCATGGAGCGCAGCCCGCCTCCGCGATTCTATGCCTAGCGCCGGATTAAGAGTTCATCCTTCCCCGTCCAAACTTTTATACTTGGCTGTCTTTTATTTCTCTTTTATCCTTTTCACTTAAAAGCCCTTCCGGCCTATTTTTGCATTCTTTGCATACGCATGATGTGCCATCCGCACTCATTATTTCGGGGCTTCTTTTACGAAGCTCAATTATCTGAGTTTCATACCCAACACATGTGTCAAGCTTCCACATGTACCTTTTACTCGCCATTATATGCATCGATATGACTTAAGTTTTGGCCAAGCTGGGTTGCTGGCTCTGTGCTTACCCCTCGTTCCCGATTGTTCGGCTAGGAGGTAAAGGAGCACCTCTCGATTATTCTTGCCGGTCACCGGATGTGTACCTCGGTAGGTGAAGCCGAAAGCTAGCGTTCTTAAGGGAATATTCGATCGGTGACTTAAAAGATGACTTTTACCTATTTATCTATTTGCCCCAGATGTTTTATCGCTTTCTTGCAGTCCGGACATGCACTTTAGGGCATGCCTCCCAAATGAAAGGAACCCTTAACGGAACTATTCTCCTGGAAGATGTTTCTTACTAACCATGTAATATAACATAACTAGTTGGGCACTTGTCCGATAAAGCACTAATGACCCCTACTTTGGTCTCCATGCATACCACGGTTGTTTCTTAACCAAAAAGGTATTCAGACACACTCCGGACTCTAGGGTCCCGAGGTCGAAGCGAAAAGGTCGGCAAAGACAAACGATATACAATCTGGCTAGAAGGCATTTCACATGTCACTTTAAAGGATAACATACATTGTCAAATTTATTGATTGTATTCCTCCTCAATCCCGTCTAACATGCTGTCTAGTTTACAGTCCCGTTGGGAAAATTTAGCAGCCAACTCTACCTGGCTGTACACTAAACTCACAGGGATCTCCTTCCCATCGGGCCCCACTGGTCCAACTTCGGCCATGTGGTTGGGGTCCGCCTTCTTGTACCGCGTCTTCACCATGGCCCAAGCCTCCCTGGCACCTTGACGGCAAGCGAAATCTTCCACAAACAAGCGCTGCCGCACTCCTGCAGCTTCTCCAAGAAGCTCCCGAGGCCCTCGGGTAGGGTGAGGGCTGGCCATAAAGCCTGAACGACGCCGCTCATTGCCTGCCGAACTCGTTCGAGTAGCTGCAACAGTTCGGGAAGTTGATCACCCATTGATATGGGCATATCCTCTGCAGGACGACCCGTGAGTATACCTACAAGACATATCATGTCAAAATACTTCCTCGTCGAACTCTTCTTTTCAAAAGAGTTCGCTCAAGCACTTACTATAAATGCCACGACGAAGCCGCTGATTCTCCTTAACGGAGCCGGACAGCTCGACCTGTGCGCCTTTAAGCTCTTCTCCGAGCTTGGCGTTGGCATCCTCGAGCTTGTTCCTTTCCTGCTGAACCCTATTCAGCACACTCCCGCCGGCCTTTAGCTGGCGTAGCAATGCTTGCCTGTCCGGATCTTGTCCGGCGGTACCTGCAATATCATTATTAGACTCGCGCGCACGCCGCACAGCGCTTATATTTATTAATACAAATGTGTTACCAGAGGGTCTTTCCGTCTCCTCCTGCGGCAGCAAAAGTCTTGACCTCAAGTTGGGCCTTGCAATCTTGCGCTCCCGAGACAGTTTAGGCGTTCTTCTCGTTAAGTGCTGAAATTTCCAATGATCCTTAAATCAGTTAGCATAACTACTTTAAGTCTCGGGGCTCTTGGTATATACAAACATTAAAATTCCCTTACCCGTTGTCTTTCACATACCGCTCCGTGGCTCGGTAAAACCATTTTGAGCAAAGACGGAGATCTGCGTCCCTGCGTTAAAGGCATCCAATGCCTCGGGAAAAGCACGCTTCTTGAAATACTATCCGTGGCGCCTATGGTTCATGGCGCTCTCCACCTCGACTTGGTGGCGACGATCTGCCGGTATCCTCCGTTGGGGAAGGATCCGGCTCGTGTCTTCGCTTTCCTCCCCCCGTGCCGGGCGCTGGAGCTGGCGTGTTGGTCGGATTGGCAATTCCTGCGCTCGCAGTCCGGCGAGCGCTTTTTCTCCTACAAAGGTCATGAGCACTCAGACGTTTCCTCGGAACGTTGCTCTAAACATTCAAATACGAGCTATACCTTTGCGGCGACGTTTCCATCCGCACTGCGCTCCTTTTCCGCCTGCTGGTTCGGACTGACCTCTGTTGGTCGGCTGCCGCGGGCTTGGCTTCCTGCCGTAAAGGCGCTTCCTGCAAAATACCATCGTTCGCGAAGGTCAGAAATGGGCAGGGATGAGATAACGGTGTCCGGACTTCGGTCGTGGTCACCTGGGAAGCCGGACTTAGCCCGGGGTAGTCCGCCGTAATGGCGACCAAAGCATTGTCTATGCTGAGCTGGTGATACACCCCGTCGATCAGCTCCACCTCGATGTCCGGGTCCTCTTGGAGGCGGACCCGAGATCCTTCGGATCCTCGGGTTGGAGCAGGACTCACCATGTCCTCCACGATCTGGCGTAGATCCCGCACCAAGACATAATGTAAGAAGCTTAAACTTTGAAAGCATGGGTTAAGCCCTTCAAGGTGCTCACTTACCCATCCTCCGGGTTGATCATGGAAAACCCATTCAAAGGGTTCGTTCAAGGAAATCCTCCTTCTCCCCTTGTACAGCCGGACGGGATCTTCACCAGATCCTCGGTCGAATCCGCCCTTTGAGGCCGTTAAGGTAGCATCGTCTTCCCGTTGAAATCCCACATGGGGTGGCCTCAGATTGCGATGGCTGAACCCCTCGCTTGATGCATGTCGCCATGACTCCGATCATGGTCAAGCCGGAATGAGCCATTAATCTTATCCGGCCCATCAAGTAATGGACGCTCTTGTCTTCTTCCAATCGGGGGCTCCGTGGGCGCCAGCTGAGGCGTTTCTTCAAGGGAGCAGCACTAAACTCCGGGAGGCCGATCCGGACTGGGTCCGGCAACGGAACGTCTCCTATATAAAACCACTCCGAGGGCCAGTCTTCGGACGCCTTCTTGGGAGTGCCGGATAGGTATCCGGTCCCGGCGATGCGCCATATTTCGGCGCCGCCCACTTGATATATGGACCCCTGGTGAGAGCGGGTGCGAGGCAAAACAACCTCTTCCACAATGCAAAATGGAGCTCGATGCCGGTGAATAGCTCGCAAAGAGCTACGTGGCCCGCGATATGCAGGATGCGAGGCGGGCGTGGGTGGTGGAGCTGGAGTCCGTAGAACTTCAGGAGCCCGCGGAGGAACGGATGTATTGAAATCCGAGTCCCTTATCGTGAGGACAAAACATACTCGCTCCCCCTTATTGGGGCTTGGAGTGTCCTCTGCCTGCCTCCCACCTTGATAAGTAACCAGTCCGGCCCGGACTGGGACCATGAAGGTCGGAGGGAGAAATCCCTCCGTTTGGAGCTTCACTAGCTCGTTGTGCGAAATAGAGCACCTCCTCCAATCCCCCGGCGGTGGGCTGGGAGCGCGTGAAGAAGAGCCGCATTGACGATTCATGGTGGAATGGATTTCTAGGTCAGAGGCGCTTCGATGGAATATATGCGGGAGGAAGACGGTGCGGTTTGGATCTGGATTCTTGCCCATTTTATAGGCGGACGACTCGCACAATTAGGGGGTGAAATGCAAAAGACACCCTGGCTTTTCGCATTCGTGCGACGCGTGGAAGAGGGCCATTAGTTGGCGTAGAAGCCTAGGAACACAGTATTCAAGATGAAGCCGGACACTGTTCGGCAGGTACATGGAATTTGAAGGGAGAACCCGCCTTGCAACGCCGAAGACTATGAACACGCTGGACTTATCGTCATTGAAGCCTAGTTTGGGGGCTACTGAGGGAGTCCTGGACTAGGGGGTGTCCGGACAGCCGGACTATCATTATCCGCCGGACTCCAAGACTACGAAGATAGAAGATTGAAGACTCCAGCTCGTGTCCGGATGGTACTTTCCTTGGCGTGGAAGGCAAGCTTGGCAATACGGATATGTAGATCTCCTACCATTGTAACCGACTACTGTAACCCTAGCCCTCTCCGGTGTCTATATAAACCGAGGGCCTTAGTCCGTAGGACAACATACATTACAACAATCATACCATAGGCTAGCTTCTAGGGTTTAGCCTCCTTGATCTCGTGGTAGATCTACTCTTGTACTACCCATATCATCAATATTAATCAAGCAGGACGTAGGGTTTTACCTCCATCGAGAGGGCCCGAACCTGGGTAAAACATCATGTCCCTTGTCTCCTGTTACCATCCGCCTAGACGCACAGTTCGGGACCCCCTACCCGAGATCCGCCGGTTTTGACACCAACAGGTGGTGGTGATCTTGGTCATGTAGTTGAACTTGTGTAGGATGCTTGAGTTGATGTAGATCATCAAGAGTTGGAAGCACCACTTGTAGTTGAAGTTCATCTTCCTACATGGTTAGTCTTGCAAGGAATAGCACTTGTGTATCCAAAATGACAATCATGAAATTTGATATAGGAATTTGTCAAAGGGTATATTGAATGGATTCGTGCCTCCTCGTCTTCATCCACCATTTTGTAGCGACTTGGAGATGTCACTACTAGGGAAATGCTTATACACAGGAGCTCACCAGTAGCGCTTGTTCAAGAAAAGCGCTGCTGCTATATAACAGTAGCGCCTGGGCAGCACGGGCGCTGCTACTATGATCATATCAGCAGCGCTGAGCCTATAAAACGCACTACTACTACAATTGACAGACCGTTCCAAGTATGCTAGGGATAGTGGTAGCGCTCACTTTTTGCAAGAGCTACTACTATGCATCTTAGCAATAACGCTTTTTCCCCGACCAGCGCTACTGATAAATTCAGTCCCCCCTCCTAGACCAAAATTTAGTCCCAACTCGCTCCGAACAGAATTTTTACCACCTTAAATATGGTGCTTCTCCAACCATCACAACCACTTGGTCTTCATTGAACTCTATGTGTAGGATCTGTGGCCGCAATAGGAGTCTTCGCTGGTTCTTAAATCGGGGAAGATTCCTATTGACAATTTGGATTCTACACAAAAAGATCATTGATGACCAACGTATTTTTTATTTTTTTTACATTCTTAGCTTTATCAGTACCGCCTTTCTTCAGAAAGCGCTACTGCTAAAATCTGTAGCAGTAGCGCTTTTCTTCAGAAAGCGCTACTGCTACAGATGTTAGCAGTAGCGCTTTTTAGAGACAAGCGCTACCACTAAGGGCCCTTATCCAAATTAACCGGCCACGCGCGTCCTCTCACTCTCCCCCTCACACTCCCATCTGTCGCCTCTCTGTCGCCTCCTTCGCCCTCGCCGTCCTCCTCCTCCACCCCAAGGTCGATCCCTCCCTCCTCCTCCTCCCCCTCCTCCTCCTCCACCCTCTCCGGCGTCGGCGGCCCCCTCTTCCTCCTCCCTCTCCGCTGGCGGCCCCCTCCTCCTCCTCCCTCTCCGGCGCCCCTCCTCCTCCTCCCTCCCTCTCCGGCCCCTCCTCCCTCCTCCCTCTCATGCTCTCTCTCCTCCTCCTCCCCCTCATGCTCTCTCCTCCTCCCCCTCCTCCTGGCCTCTTTCGATCCCACACTCTTCCGATCCCACACTCCTCCTCCCCCTTTCTGTAAATAGGTTTTAGTTTTTGTTAAATGTAGGTTTTTGTTTTTAGTAAATTTGAATGGAATAAAATATGAAATTGAAAAAAATAAGCAAATGTAGGCCTTTTGACTAGAATAGGAAATTTTTAGAAAATTTGAATAGAATAGGAAATTATAAGTAAATTTGAATAGAATAATTAAATGTAGCTTATGGAGTTTCACTAAGTTCTAAGATGACGATAATAATGTTTTTGTTTATATTTTGTTTTTGCAGAAATCAAGGAGCCCTTGCATCATCCCTGCCATCGTCCCCGTCACCGACCCCCTCCGACCTCGATCGAGGTGAGACCAGCCACCCCATGTTGTTAATTTAATTTAGGTGTTTAATCTTAGAATAATGTAGTATGAACCCTAGTTATGATCAAATCATGTTTCAAAATGTAGGTTTTTAATTAGGTGTAGTTAATAGAATTTAGGTGTAGATAATTTGAATACTAATTTATTTTACAATTTGGTTTTGCTTATTGAATGCTCAATTTGGAAAACTACTCCATCAAGTTTGAATGCTCATATGATGTAGATATAAACATGTATATCTTGTGTTGCTCAAATAGGATATGTACTTGCCCAAGTGGTCGGTCATGTTTGCAGGTTACACCTCCGAGTGGCCTATGTTTTGCCGGAGTGTTGATTAATTTCCGTTCCGAAAAATTTCAGGCGCTCGATATGTCCTTTTTAGCAAAGGTCATGCCAGATTTTTCCGTGAATTCTGGCATGACTTGTGCTAGAATATGTAGTAAATATCGAGTGGCCTGGATTTTCTAGAAAAATAATTAAATGATATTTCGGGTCGACTTTAAGTCTGTCGAGGCTCCACCATATATGAGAGGACGAAGAATCCCGACTGTTGTCGTGTGGGTCGTTTCTCCTTCTTCTCCTTGTGCTAGACCTTTGTTATGCACTAGGGGAAGGAGGAGTAACGACCATCACCGACGGTCGCAAATGTCAGAGAGGAATCAGTGAGGGAGGGTCTCCACCATATATGAGAGGACGAAGAATCCCGACTGTTGTCGTGGGGGTAGCTTCTCCTTCATTCCCGTGTGCTAGACAATTTGGTATAATGCACTCGGAAATGAAAGGAGGAGCTACCATCACCAATGGTCGAATATATACACCACGTGAGCTGAGAGTTTTCAAGAAAATACTCGACAGACCGATAGTCAACCCGTGATGAATAATAATGATCTAATTTAGTTTTTGTAGTACATATATTTATTTGTACAAGTTTAATCTTTGAATTATGAACATAGGAAATGTCGTCAGGCGAAAGTCCCGGGGAGTGCTCCTGGTGCGGCGACAAGCGGGGTTTCTGCGACATGCCTCACTAAGGTCGGCGCTTCAGCATTAAGATTGAGGAGGCCTTCGATTGTGATACGGTAAGCTATGACACAAAGTGTTTTTTTCATAATTAAGCTCGACTTCTACTACTTCAATGTGTAATTTTCGTCTTTTACAATTCGACTAGCTTATTTCATGCCATGCAAGACGCTATGTCTTGGAGAGGATGGGTTTTGAAGATCATGAGAGGAATGAAACAAAGAAAATTAACCTAAGGACCCATCATGGTATGGATTTTGAGGTAAATCTATACAATTCTGAGAGCGTATCCAATTTTGATTGCCCGGGTTGGGAAGCATTTTGCAAGATGTATGATTTTCAAGAGAGTATGTCTGTCACCATGGATCTTGGTGATCCTGACATTGAGGTAGACAATTTGGACATTTGGGTCCTTGTTGATACGCTTCCAATTCTACCGCTATGTGAGTTTCTCAACCATAGTTATTAAGTAATTTATATTGTTTATTTCAAAATAGTTGACAGCTTATTTCCATTGATAGATTATTTTCATTCTTCAAAGAATGTGCGGAAGATGGTAGACAGAACCTACTACACTGATGGCTCTGAGTTATCTTATCAGGAAAAAAATCATCTGGTCGCATTTTGTACTGACCTTGAGAATTACAATGCCTATTATCAAACTCCTCCACATTATGGTCAATACGTGCCACTAGTGCACGTGTTGAACCACGATAACTTCCATGGAGATACCCTGGTAAGATTTTTTACTATTACGACATCCGTGCATCTTTTGCATACTTCTAAAACTGAACTACATTGCTAACTATGAAGTTATTACTAAGTTTTTCAACAGAAAATCCCGATGGATTGTGTGCCTCATTTGATGTATCAGAATGGTCGCCTTGATGTTTGAACATACAGCCAGGTCATCCTACGAGTCTGACCTGTCCAAATCGGATTTCGAAAACCGGTGAACACATGGTAATCAAAGAATGAAAAAAATGTATGGACAATCATAAGGAGGTTCTTGGAAGCAAGATTGTGCGAAAGGCAAGAATTGGAGACAGGATAATCTCCATTCTCCATAATGGAGAGTCAGGGGCTATCTTGTTTTATGCTATTTTACCTAGGAGAAGGTAGTAGGTCCTAGCTAATACTCACGATCATGTGCTAAGAACAACTAAGTAGGATTGGTTAGATGACTATGATGATGATGTGGTATCGAGTAGAAGTTGTATGATCGATGATGATGAGTATGACTTGTTATTATGATACCAATGATGAGTTATTTATTATTATGGTCGATGATGCATGATGCTAAGTCGTTATATGAGCATGATGAGTTATTATATATATATATATATATATATATATATATATATATATATCAGTAGGTGAAATGAACATGGATTAGATTCAAGTGGAGGCAACATGTGGTGCACATCGAAAGTACTACTAATCCAAACTAGATCAAGTTTGGATTAGTAGTATTTTCGACATGCACCACATGTTGCCTCCACTTGAATCTACTCCACGTTCATTTCACCCACTGTTTTATATAATAACTAATCATGGTCATAAAATCATATGATGGAAGTATTGTATATAAAACCACAACTAAAATAAGCTGTATTTTTAAAAATACAGGAAAATGTTAGCAGCAGCGCTTTTCAGAAGAAGCGCTACTGCTACTTAGTACTATCAGTAGCACTTACTATAGGAAAGCGCTACTGCTAACTAGGTATAGCAGTAGCGCGTCCATCCAGCACTACTGCTACTAGTTAGCTGTAGCGCCTTAGTGGTAGCGCTTGCACAAGCGCTACTACTAGCTTAAAAACAAGCGCTACTACTAGGGTTTTCCCTAGTAGTGTGTAGAGATTGCTAAACATGTGATTGAGCTGCAATCTCATAGAGTTGGGCTCTTCCAATTTCCTACAAGGGTTAGATAGCATGCAAGAGTACAAGAATATCCAAGACACATGATCATCATCGTAAGAGAGTTGTCAAGGATTAGTCATAGTAAGGCTCATGCCTTGCATGCATCCACATGGAGTTTCTACTTCAAATTTGAGGCATCAATGATGTTCAATTCACCTCTCAACCTGCAAAACACTTTCTCATCAAGTGGTTTAGTGAATATATCCGCCAATTGCTTGTCGATACGAACATGCTTAAGTTTCATATCTCCCTTGGCAACATGATCTCGAATGAAATGATGACGAACTTCAATATGATTAGTTCGAGAATGTTGCACGAGATTATGAGCAATCTTAATAGCACTCTCATTGTCGCAAAGCAATGGAACATGTTTCACATATATCCCATAATCTTTAAGAGTTTGGGTCATCCAAAGTAATTGAGCACAACATGAACCAGCGGCAATGTATTCCGCTTTGGCGGTGGATAAGGATACTGAGTTTTGTTTCTTGGAGGACCAAGACACAAGAGATCTACCAAGAAATTGACAAGTACCCGAAGTGGACTTTCTATCGACCTTGTCACTGGCATAGTCCGAGTCGGAGTAGCCAACAAGATCAAAAGAAGACCTCTTAGGATACCAAATGCTAAAATTTGGTGTATGTATTAAGTATCTCACTATCCTTTTCACAGCCTTGAGATGACACTCTTTGGGGGCTGCTTGATATCGTGCACACATGCACACACTTAGCATGATATCGGGACGGGATGCACATAGATATAACAATGAACCAATCATAGAGCGGTAAACCTTTTGGTCAACCGGTTCGCCATCCTTTGTCAAGTCAAGATGTCCACTAGTAGGCATGGGGGTATTCATACCTTTTCATTCTTGCATGTTGAACTTCTTAAATAAGTCCTTGGTATACTTCATTTGAGAGATAAAGGTTCCCTCCTTAGTTTGCTTGATTTGCAAACCAAGAAAGAACTTGAGTTCACTCATCATAGACCTCTCAAACTTCTCCGACATAAGCTTCCCAAATTTCTCACTAAAATGAGGGTTAGTTGATCCAAATATGATATCATCAACATAAATTTGGCACACAAATAATTCTCCGTTCACCCTTTTGGTGAAGAGTGTAGAATCAATTTTACCAATTTCAAACCCTTTATCAAGAAGGAACTTAGTCAAGCATTTATACCAAGCTCTAGGAGCTTGCTTAAGACCATAAAGAGCTTTGTGAAGTTTGTAAACATGATTGGGTTTCTTAGGATTAACAAAGCCGGGAGGTTGTTTAACATAAACTTCATCCTCAATTTCACCATTAAGAAAAGCACTTTTGATGTCCATTTTATATAAGGTAATGTCATGATGATTGGCAAAGGAAAGTAAGATGCGAACGGACTCAAGTCTAGCAACGGGGGCATAAGTCTCACCATAGTCCATACCTTCGACTTGAGTGTAGCCTTGAGCAACGAGAAAGCCTTGTTGTGTACAACTTGTCCATCTTCATATTCTATTCCGTAATACCCATTTGGTTCCAATGACATTGTGCTTCTCATCGGGTTTCTAACCAACGTCCATACTTGGTTCCTCTCAAAGTTGTGTAGCTCTTCGTGCCTGGCATTTATCCAATCCGGATCTTCCAATGCTTCTTCAACCTTCATAGGTTCAATGCTAGAAATGAATGAGTAATGTTCACAAAAGTTAGCCAAACGAGTTTTAGAGCGAGTAATTCTCTCGGTTTGAATGTCATCAAAGATTTGTTCGACGGGATGATCTCTTGAGACTCTTGCTCGAACTCGTGATAGCTTTTGTTTGGGTCGGGGTGGAACATCCTCTTCATTGCCCTGTTCTTCTTCTTGTCTTTCTTCATTGTTGTTGGCGTGATCGTTCTCCCGTGGAGGTGGAGAAGGAGGTCGTCGAGGTTCATCTTGTGGTACATCCTCGTTCTCATCGTCTTGACGTGTCCCACTTGTGGATACCTCCAAGTCAACTCGTGGTTCACCTTGGCATGAGGTTGAGGCTTCCACTTGGACAAACGAGGTGCTCTCCTTCACCTCCGTTGGGGGAATCTTGCCGATAGACAAGTCTTGGATTGCTTCCGAAGGATCTCTGTCACCTACATCAATTGGCAATTGCTCTACTTGCGATCCGTTAGATTCATCAAACTTCACATCTAGTGTTTCTTCAACCTTTCGGGTGAAATTGTTGTAGACACGGTAAGTGTGAGAGTTTGAGTCATAACCGAGTAGGAAACCTTCATGAGACTTAGGAGCAAATTTCGAACAACGATGCTTGTCAAGAATGTAACACTTTGAGCCGAATACCCGAAAGTATCCAACTTGGGGTTTGTTACTGGTGAGGAGCTCGTATGCCGTCTTGCCGAGTAGCTTGTGAAGATATAGACGATTCGTTGCATGACAAGCTGTCTCAACCGCTTCTGCCCAAAAGTTTTTCGGCGTCTTGTATTCATCAAGCATCGTTCTCGCCATTTCGATGAGCGTCCGATTCTTCCCCTCAACAACTCCATTTTGTTGAGGTGTGTACGTAGCCGAGAACTCATGTGAGATCCCTTCTTTGTCAAGAAAGGTGTCCACATTGGCGTTCATGAACTCCGTTCCGTTGTCGCTGCGAACCTTCAAATTGGTTTTGGGCCTTCCTAGCAAAGTTTTTGAAGATCTTTTGAACCTGCGATTTATCATCGAGAAAGAACACCCACGTAAATCTTGAAAAATCATCCATGATGACTAGTCCAAACGAGTTACCACTGAGACTCTTGTAAGCATTGGGACCGAAGAGATTCATGTGAAGCAGCTCGAGCGGTCTTCTCGTGGTCATGATGTTCTTCACGGGGTGGGTTCCGCCAACCTGTTTTCCTACTTGGCAAGCACTGCAAAGTCTATCCTTATCAAATATGACATCTTTAACACCAAGGATATGATCACCTTTAATAATTAAGCTTGTCAAGGTTTCACATTCCCACATGGCCTAACCGCCTATGCCACAACCAACCTTTGGAAGATCTAGCAATTAAGCAAGTTCTAGGTTGAGCCTTTTTAGTGAAGTCAACAATGTATAGATCACCTCTACGTATGCCGGTAAAGACCATTTTATGATTATCTGTTTGAAACACTTGGCAATCTACTTTAGTAAATAGGACATTGAAACCAAAATCAGCTAGTCTAGATACAGAAAGCAGATTATAGCCAAGGGATTCAACGAGCATAACATTTTGTATGGAGCTGTCATGTGAGATGGCCACCTTACCGAGGCCAACCACCTTACCCTTTGAGTTGTCACCAAAAGTGACATACTTTCGAGGGCCGTCGTTTTCAGCAAGCTCACGGAACATATCTTTATCTCCGATCATGTGATTGGTACATCCACTATCAAGGACCCATTCCTTTCCTCCAGCCATGTAGCCGCGAAGAAGAGCCATAAGACCAAAGTGTCTCATAGACTCTTCAAGATCAAAGTCATTATCATCATTTTCATCATAGTATCCATGTTCAACATCATCTTGCAAATGATCATTTCCTAGAGAGAGTGATTCATTAGATATATGATTTTGACAATGTTCATCTCTATGAATTCTAATAGCTTCAGAAATAATATTGCTAATGATTCCAACATCTCCTTTCGCACGCATAAGATTGGTAACCTCAAATAAACAATCTACAAACTTAGGATCACTGGGATTCATCTTACTCAAAGCAATAGACTTGTGAAGAATCTCATCTAAGTTTTTCAAGGAATAGTCAGGAAATCATTCCTCAAGAAATCTCCATATAGTATAAGCACAATCAAGAGTAGGCAAGTGACCAATCAAATTTCTAGGCAAGCCTCTAGTGATAAGATTGATAGTTCTAAGATTGCGAATCATGTCAAGAGATTCATCATGTGTAGGATGCAAGGGGTCAACAAGGGGTTCAGAAGGAGTAGTAATGTACTTGTTCAAGTGATATTCATGAAAAATTCCAAGCATCTCATTTTCCCACTCACTAAAGAATTCTCTATCAAGCATAGGCACTCTACGTCTAAGACTCCCCAACGTAGACTCATCCATCTTCCTCCAATGATGATTAAACCAAATCAATGGAGACCAAAGCTCTGATACCAATTGAAAGGATCGAGAAGAGGTGTCTAGAGGGGGGGTGATTAGACCCTCAACAAACTAAGTTGGCAGTTTATAAGTTTTTCAAGTTGAGGTGGTAGATCAACACAATTTCAAGCACACACAATGCAATTCAAGAAAGCATGCAAAGAGTATATGAGCAGCGGAAAGTAAAACATGCAACTTGCAAGAAAGTAAAGGGATGGGATTGGAGTGTGCAAACGCAATTGGAGACATGGAGATTTTTGGCGTGGTTCCGATAGGTCGTGCTATCGTACATCCACGTTGATGGAGACATCAACCCATGGAGGGTAACAGTTGCATGAGTCCACGGAGGGCTCCACCCACGAAGGGTCCACGAAGAAGCAACCTTGTCTATCCCATCATGGCTATCGCCCATGAAGGACTTGCCTCACTAGGGTAGATCTTCACGAAGTAGGCGATCTCCTTGGCCTTACAAACTCCTTGGTTCAACTCCACAATCTTGATGGAGGCTCCCAAGTGACTGTTGGGGAACGTAGTAATTTCAAAAAAATTCCTACGCACACGCAAGATCATGGTGATGCATAGCAACGAGAGGGGAGAGTGTCGTCCATGTACCCTCGTAGACCGTAAGCGGAAGCGTTATGATAACGCGGTTGATGTAGTCGTATGTCTTCATGATCGACCGATCCTAGTACCGAACGTACGACACCTCCACGATCTGCACACGTTCAGCTCGGTGACGTCCCACGAACTCACGATCCAGTAGAGCTTCGAGGGAGAGTTCCGTCAGCATGACAGCATGATGACAGTGTTGATGAAGCTACCGACGTAGGGCTTCGCCTAAGCACCGCTACGATATGACCGAGGTGGATTATGCTGGAGGGGGGCACCGCACATGGCTAAAGATCAATGATCAACTTGTGTGTCTTGGGCTGCCCTCCTGCCCTCGTATATAAAGAAGCTAGGGGGGAGGCGGCCGGCCAGGAGGAGGGCGCGCCAAGGGGGGAGTCCTACTCCCACCGGGAGTAGGACTCCTTCTTTCCTAGTAGGAGTAGGAGAAGGGGGAAGGGAAGGAGAGAGGAGGAAGGAAAGGGGGGCGCCCCCCTCCTTGTACAATTCAGACTAGAGGGGGAGGGGCATGCGGCCTGCCCTTGCCCCCCCTCCTCTTCTCCACTAAGGCCCAATAGGCCCATTACACCCCACAGGGGGGTTCTGGTAACCCCCCGGTACTCCGGTATATGTCCGAACTTGCCCGGAACACTTCCGAAGTTCAAACATAGTCATCCAATATATCGATCTTTATGGCTCAACCATTTCGAGACTCCTTGTCATGTCCGTGATCATATCCGGGACTCTGAACTACCTTCGGTACATCAAAACACATAAACTCATAATACCGATTGTCACCGAACATTAAGCGTGCGGACCCTACGGGTTTGAGAACTATGTAGACATGACCGAGACATGTCTCCGGCCAATAACCAATAGCGGGACCTGGGTGCTCATATTGGCTCCTACATATTCTATGAAGATCTTTATCGGTCAAACCGCATAGCAACATACGTTGTTCCCTTTGTCATTGGTATGTTACTTGCCCGAGATTTGATCTTCGGTATCTCAATACCTAGCTCAATCTTGTTACCGGCAAGTCTCTTTACTCGTTCCATAATGCATCATCCCGCAACTAACTCATTTAGTCACATTTCTTGCAAGGCTTATAGTGATGTGCATTACCGAGAGGGCCCAGAGATACCTCTCCGACAATCGGAGTGATAAATCCTAATCTCAATCTATGCCAACTCAACAAGTACCATCGGAGACACCTGTAGAGCACCTTTATAATCACCCAGTTACGTTGTGACGTTTGGTAGCACACAAAGTGTTCCTCCGGTAATCAGGAGTTGCATAATTTCATAGTCATAGGAACATGTATAAGTCATGAAGAAAGCAATAGCGGTAAACTAAAACGATCAAGTGCTAAGCTAACGGAATGGGTCAAGTCAATCACATCATTCTCCTAATGATGTGATCCCGTTTATCAAATGACAACTCATGTCTATGGTTAGGAAACCTTTAACTATCTTTGATCAACGAGCTTGTTTAAGTAGAGGCATGCTAGAGGCACTATGTTGTCTATGTATTCACACATGTATTATGTTTCCGGTTAAGACAATTATAGCATGAATAATAAACATTTATCATGAATTAAGGAAATAAATAATAACTTTATTATTGCCTCTAGGGCATATTTCCTTCAGTCTCCCACTTGCACTAGAGTCAATAATCTAGATTACACAGTAATGATTTTAACACCCATGGAGTCTTGGTGCTGATCATGTTTTGCTCGTGAGAGAGGCTTAGTCAACGGGTCTGCAACATTCAGTTCCGTATGTATCTTGCAAATCTCTATGTCTCCCACCTGGACTTGGTCACGGATGGAATTGAAGTGTCTCTTGATGTGCTTGGTTCTCTTGTAAAATCTGGATTCCTTTGCCGAGCCAATTGCACCAGTATTGTCACAAAAGATTTTCATTGGACCCGATGCACTAGGTATGACACCTAGATCGGATATGAACTCCTTCATCCAGACTCCTTCATTTGCTGCTTCTGAAGCAGCTATGTACTCCGCTTCACACATAGATCCCGCCACGACGCTTTGTTTAGAACTGCACCAACTGATAGCTCCACCGTTCAATATAAACACGTATCCGGTTTGTGATTTAGAATTGTCCGGAACAGTGTCAAAGCTTGCATCGACGTAACCATTTACGACGAGCTCTTTGTCACCCCCATAAATGAGGAACATATCCTTAGTCCTTTTCAGGTATTTCAGGATGTTCTTGACCACTGTCCAGTGATCCACTCCTGGATTACTTTGGTACCTCTCTGCTAAACTAATAGCAAGGCACACATCAGGTCTGGTACACAACATTGCATACATGATAGAGCCTATGGCTGAAGCATAGGGAACATTTTTCATTTTCTCTCTATCTTCTGTAGTGGTCGGGCATTGAGTCTGACTCAACTTCACACCTTGTAACACAGGCAAGAACCCTTTCTTTGCTTGATCCATTTTGAACTTTTTCAAAACTTTATCAAGGTATGTGCTTTGTGAAAGTCTAATTAAGCGTCTTGATCTATCTCTATAGATCTTGATGCCCAATATATAAGCAGCTTCACCGAGGTCTTTCATCGAAAAACTCTTATTCAAGTATCCTTTTATGCTATCCAGAAATTCTATATCATTTCCAATCTTTAATATGTCATCTAAATATAGTATTAGAAATGCTACAGAGCTCCCACTCACTTTCTTGTAAATACGGGCTTCTCCAAAAGTCTGTATAAAACTATATGCATTGATCACACTATCAAAACGTTTATTCCAACTCCGAGAGGCTTGCACCAGTCCATAAATGGATCGCTGGAGCTTGCACGCTTTGTTAGCACCTTTTGGATCGACAAAACCTTCTGGCTGCATCATATACAACTCTTCTTCTAGAAATCCATTCAGGGATGTGATAAGTCTCTGTCGTATCTATAATTTTTGATTGTTCCATGCCAATATTATTCAACTTTCATATACTTTTGGCAACTTTTTATACTATTTTTGGGACTAACATATTGATCCAGTGCCCAGTGCCAGTTCCTGTTTGTTGCATGTTTTATGTTTCGCAGAAACCCAATATCAAACGGAATCCAAACGGGATAAAAATGGACGGAGAATTATTTTGGAATATTTGGAATTTTCCGGAGGAAGAATCAACGCGAAACGGTTCCCGAGGTGGCCACGAGACAGGAGGCGCCCCCCTGGGCGTGCCTGGCACCCTCGTGGACCACCCGTAAGGAGGTTGACGCTCTTGTTTTGCGGCAAGAATGCTAATTTTATGAGAAAAATCTAGGCGAAAGATTCATCCCAATCGGAGTTACGGATCTCCGGATATAAAAGAAATGGTGAAGGAGAAGGATCTGAGAACACAGAAACAGAGAGAGACAGAGAGATAGATCCAATCTCGGAGCCCATCCCATGCCATGGGAGCCAAGGACCAGAGGGGAAACCCTTCTCCCATCTAGGGAGAAGGTCAAGGAAGAATAAGAAGAAGGGGGGCTCTCTCCCCCTTGCTTCCGGTGGTGCCGGAACGCCGCCGGGGGCCATCATCATCCCGCGATCTTCACCAACACCTCTGCCATCTTCACCAACATCTCCATCACCTTCCCCCCCTCTATCTACAACGGTCCACTCTCCCGCAACCCGCTCTACCCTCTACTTGAACATGGTGCTTTATGCTTCATATTATTATCCAATGATGTGTTGCCATCCTATGATGATTGAGTAGATTTTCGTCATCCTATTGGTGGTTGATGAATTGCTATGACTGATTTAATTTGCTTGTGGTTATGTTGCTGTCCTTTGGTGCCCATCATATGAGCGCGCGCGTGGATCACACCATAGGGTTAGTTGTATGTTGATAGGACTATGTATTGGAGGGCATGAGTGACAGAAGCTTCAACCTAGCATAGAAATTGATGCATACGGGATTGAAGGGGGACCAATATATCTTAATGCTATGGTTGGGTTTTACCTTAATGAACGTTAGTAGTTGCAGATGCTTGCTAATAGTTCCAATCATAAGTGCATAGAATTCCAAGTTAGGGATTACATGCTAGCAGTGGCCTCTCCCACATAAAACTTGCTATAGGTCTAGTAAAGTAGTCAATTGCTTAGGGACAATTCCACAACTCCTACCACCACTTTTCCACACTCACCATATTTACTTTATTGCTTCTTTATCTAAACAGCCCCTAGCTTTTATTTGCGTGTTCTTTATTATCTTGCAAACCTATCCTATCACACCTACAAAGTACTTTTAGTTTCATACTTGTTCTAGGTAAAGCGAACACTAAGCGTGCGTAGAGTCGTATTAGTGGCAGGTAGGTCTTGAGAGAATATTTGTTATACCTTTAGCTCCTTGTTGGGTTCGACACTCTTACTTATCGAAAGAGGCTACAATTGATCCCGTATACTTGCGGGTTATCAAGACCTTTTTCTGGCACCGTTGCTGGGGAGTCATAGCGTGAGGTGAATATTCTCGTGTGTGCTTGTTTGCTTTATCACTAAGTAATTTTTATTTACTATTCTAAGTTGTTCTCTATCTTTAGTTATGGGTAGGAAAAGCAAAATACCAAAAAAATTAGTTGTACCTACTACACCAATGGTTGAAGAACCAATCAAAATCTATCACACTCCTGAAGCTTTTTACTTGGATCATCTTTGATGCCTTTGTGCTCGTGCTGAAACCCCCACTAGCTTAGTTGAGGGCAAATCTTTAGATGAGCATGCTTGTTATGTGCGACACCGTATATCTGAAAAAAGGAAACTTTTACTGGATCAAATTCATCATTTGCAATGCTATGCTTGGACTTTATGTGAAATATATGATGTTACTTGTTGTTCTGAAAACCCTAAGAAACACCTTCCCTACCAATGTGATGTTATTGATAATGGAATCGTATCTCTGTATGCTGAGGTTGTTTATAATTACTATGATGTTCAACAAATTGAAGAATTTGTTGCTTTTAAGGGTGCTTAAGAAATTGCTTCTTTGATTGAAAAGTATGATGCCACTCTTTACAAATCTGAAAATTTTGCCATACTTGAATATTGTTATGATAATTATGCTTCTAATGCCTATGTTAAACTATATATTGAGAAATTCTCCGCTGTTCAAGAAGAGACTAATACTTTGCAGGAAGCTATGGAAGAAGAAATTGATGAAACTATGAGCTCATTGGATGAAAAAGATGATGAGGAGAGCGAAAAACAAAAGGAGGAAGAGCGGATTAGCTACCCGTGCCCACCTTCTAATGAGAGTAACTCTTCAACTCATACATTGTTTAATTTCCCTTCGTGCTTACCGAAGGATGATTGCTATGATGATTGTTATGATCTCGTTGATTCTCTTGAAATACCCCCTTTTGATGATGCTTGCTATGCTTGTGGCCAAGATGCCAATATGAATGATGCTTATGGAGATGAACTTGATATAGTTCCTTATGTTAAACATGAAATTGTTGCTATTGCACCCACGCATGATAGTCCTATTATCTTTTTGTATTCTCCGGACTACACTATATCGGAGAAGTTTGTGCTTATTAAGGATTATATTGATGGGTTGCATTTTACCGTTGCACATGATGATTTTGGTAGATATAATATGCATGTGCTTGCTGCTCCTACTTGCAATTATTATGAGAGCGGAACTATATCTCCACCTCTCTATGTTTCCAACATGATAGAATTGCAAGAAACTGCTTATACTATGCATTGGCCTTTACTTTGTGTGCATGAATTGTTCTTTTATGACATGCCGATGCATAGGAAGAGAGTTAGACTTTGTTGTTAAATGATTTATGTTACTTTGTGCTCACTACTAAATTACAAATCATTGTTAATTAACGTTGGCTTTGATATACCTTGGGATCCGGGTGGATCCATTACTTGAGCACTATATGCCTAGCTTAATGGCTTTAAAGAAAGCGCTGCTAGGGAGACAACCCGGAAGTTTTAGAGAGTCATTTATTTCTGTTGAGTGCTTTTATGTAGTCTAAAAACAAAAAAATAAAGAGGGGAACCGAAATCTTTTCAAAAAGGAAAGTGAAAGTGAGAGAGACAAGCATTGTTGAAGTGGGAGAGCTCCTTGAACTTTGTTCATGCTCACAGAAACTTTGTGAATCTTGATTACAGAAACTTTTCATCAAAAATAATATCCCCTTGTACAATTCCATTGTATTATAAAAATAATGTGCCAAGGTTTGCCTTTAGGTTTGTTTACAATGCATGTTGGTTTGTATGGTGCAGGACAGAAACTTTGGCTGTAGTGCGCAATTTTACATTTTTTACTGGAAAGTCAAACGGTTCTGATTCTTTTTGCACTGTATTTCTATACAACTTTTTTATTTTTACTAGTTTTGGTAGAATTGTTGGGGTACCAGAAGTATAGTGGATTTTCAGATTGCTACAGACTGTTCTGTTTTTGACAGATTCTGTTTTTGGTGCATAGTTTGCTTGTTTTGATGAATCTATCAATTTATATTAGTGGATTAAGCCATGGAAAAGTTATATTACAGTAGACACAATGCAAAAACAAAATATTAATTGGTTTGCAGCAGTACTTAGAATAGTGATTTGCTTTATTATACTAACGGATCTTACCGAGTTTTCTGTTGAAGTTTTGTGTGGATGAAGTGTTTGATCGAGGAAGTCTCGATATGAGGAAAAGGAAGAGAGGAAAGAGCTCAAGCTTGGGGATTCCCAAGGCACCCCAAGTAAATATTCAAGGAGACTCAGGCATCTAAGCTTAGGGATGCCCCGGAAGGCATCCCCTCTTTCTTCAACAAGTATCGGTATGTTTTCGGATTCGTTTCATTCATGAGATATATGCAATCTTGGAGCGTCTTTTGCATTTAGTTTTCACTTTACTTTTATGCACCATGCTGGTATGAGAGAGTCCTTGGTTGATTTATAGAATGCTCATTGCACTTCACTTAAATCTTTTGAGTATGGCTTTATAGAATGCTTCATGTGCTTCACTTATATCATTTGAAGTTTGGATTGCCTGTTCCTCTTCACATAGAAAACCGCCATTTGTAGAATGCTCTTTAGCTTCACTTATATTTGTTAGAGCGTGGGCATATCTTTCGTAGAAATAATTAAACTCTCTTGCTTCACTTATATCAATTTAGAGAGATGACATGAATTGGTCATTCACATGGTTAGTCGTAAAATCCTACATTAAACTTGTAGATCGCTGAATATGATATGTTTGATTCCTTGCAATAGTTTTGCGATATAAAGATGGTGATATTAGAGTCATGCTAGTGGGTGGTTGTGGATTGTAGAGACACTTGTGTTGAGGTTTGCAAGTCCCGTAGCATGCACGTATGGTAACCGTTGTGTGACAAATTTGAAGCATGGTGTGTTTCTTTGATTGTTTTCCTTATGAGTGGCTGCTACGTCTCGAGCTTGCGTTGGTTTTCCCCGAAGAGGAGGGGGTGATGCAGCATAGTAGCGTAAGTATTTCCCTCAGTTTTTGAGAACCAAGGTATCAATCCAGTAGGAGGTCACGCGCAAGTCCCTCGTACCTGCACAAAACAATAGCAACTCGCAACCAACGCTTAGGGGTTGTCAATCCCTTCACGGTCACTTACGAGAGTGAGATCTGATAGAGATAATATTTTTGGTGTTTTTGATATAAAGATGCAAAGTAAAAAGGTAAAGGCAAAACAAGTAAAATAAAGTAATGGAGATTGATATGATGAGAATAGACCCGGGGGCCATAGGTTTCACTAGTGGCTTCTCTAAAGAGCATAGATATTCTACGGTGGGTGAACAAATTACTGTTGAGAAATTGATAGAACTGAGCATAGTTATGAGGTTATCTAGGTATGATCATGTATATAGGCATCACGTCCGTGACAAGTAGATCAGAACGATTCTGCATCTACTACTATTACTCCACTCATCGACCGCTATCCAACATGCATCTAGAGTATTAAGTTAAAAACAGAGTAACGCCTTAAGCAAGATGACATGATGTAGAGGAATAAATTCATGCAATATGATAAATACCCCATCTTGTTATCCTTGATGGCAACAATACAATACGTGCCTTGCAACTCTTTCTGTCACTGAGTAAGGACACCGCAAGATTGAACCCAAAGCTATGCACTTCTCCCATTGTAAGAACTACCAATCTAGTTGGCCAAACCAAACAGATAATTCGAAGAGACTTGCAAAGATAACTCAATCATACATAAAAGAATTCAGAGAAGAATCAAATATTTTCCATAGATAAGTTGGATCATAAACCCACAATTCATCGGTCTCAACAAACACACCGCAAAAAGAAGATTACATCGAATAGATCTCCACGAGAGATGGGGAGAACATTGTATTGAGATACAAAAAGAGAGAAGAAGCCATCTAGCTACTAGCTATGGACCCGAAGGTCTGAAGTAAACTACTCACACTTCATCGGAGAGGCTATGGTGTTGGTGTAGAAGCCCTCCGTGGTGGATGCCCTCTCCGGCGGAGCTCCGGATCAGGCCCCAAGATGGGATCTCGTGGATACAGAAGGTTGCGGCGGTGGAATTAGGTTTTTGGCTCCGTATCTGGTCTAATGGGGGTACATAGGTATATATAGGAGGAAGGAGTACGTCGGTGGAGCTCCGAGGGGCCCACGAGGCAGGGGGGCGCGCCCAGGGGGGAGGGCGCGCCCTCCACCCTCGTGACCGCCTCGTGGCTTTCTTGACGGAGGGTCCAAGTCTCCTGGATCTTATCGATGAGTAAATCACGTTCCCAAAAGTTTCATTCCATTTGGACTCCGTTTGATATTCTTTCTTGAAATCTTGAAAAAGGCAAAAACATCAATTCAGGCTGGGCCTCCGGTTAATAGGTTAGTCCCAAAATAATATAAAAGTGGAAAATAAAGCCCAATATAGTCCAAAACAGTAGATAAAGTAGCATGGAGCAATCAAAAATGATAGATACGTTGGAGACGTATCGCATCCCCAAGCTTAATTCTGCTTTCGTCCTCGAGTAGGTAAATGATAAAATAGAATTTTTGATGCGGAGTGATACTTTGGCATAATTTCAATGTAAATCTTCTTAATCATGGTATGAATATTCAGATCCGAAAGATTCAAGACAAAAGTTCATATTGACATAAAAAATAATAATACTTCAAGCATACTAATCAAAGTAATCATGTCTTCTCAAAATAACATGGCCAAAGAAAGTTATCCCTACAAAATCATATAGTCTGGTTATGCTCCATCTTCCCCACACAAAGTATTTAAATCATGCACAACCCCGATGACAAGCCAAGCAATTGTTTCATACTTTAACATTTTCAAAACTTTTTCAATCTTCACGCAATATATGAGCGTGAGCCATGGATATAGCACTATATGTGGAATAGAGTGGTGGTTGTAGAGAAGACAAAAAGAGGGAAGATAGTCTCACATCAACTAGGCGTATCAATGGGCTATGGAGATGCCCATCAATAGATATCAATGTGAGTGAGTAGGGATTACCATGCAACGGATGCACAAGAGATATAAGTATATGAAAGCTCAACAAAAGAAACTAAGTGGGTGTGCATCCAACTCGCTTGCTCACGAAGGCCTAGGGCATTTTGAGGAAGCCCATCATTGGAATATACAAGCCAAGTTCTATAATGAAAAATTCCCACTAGTATATGAATGTGACACCATAGGAGACTCTCTATCATGAAGATCATGGTGCTACTTTGAAGCACAAGTGTGGTAAAAGGATAGTAGCTTTGTCCCTTCTCTCTTTTTCTCTCATTTTTTTTATTTGGGCATTTTCTCTTTTTTTTATGGCCTCTTTTTTCTCTATTTTTTTTTCGTCCGGAGTCTCATCCCGACTTATGGGGGAATCATAGCCTCCATCATCCTTTCCTCACTTGGGACAATGCTCTAATAATGATGATCATCACACTTCTATTTTTCTTATAACTCAACAATTACAACTCGATACTTGGAACATAATATGACTCTATCGAATTCCTCCGGCAGTGTACCGGGATATGCAATGATTCATGAGTGACATGTATGAAAGAATTATGAAAGGTGGCTTTGCCACAAATACGATGTTAACTACATGATCATGCTAAGCAATATGACAATGATGGAGCGTGTCATAATAAACGGAACGGTGGAAAGTTGCATGGCAATATATCTCGGAATGTCTATGGAAATGCCATAATAGGTAGGTATGGTGGCTGTTTTGAGGAAGGTTTATGGTGGGTGTATGATACCGGCGAAAGGTGCGCGATATTAGAGAGGCTAGCAATGGTGGAAGGATGGGAAAAAGTGCGTATAATCCATGGACTCAACATTAGTCATAAAGAACTCATATACTTATTGCAAAAATCTAGAAGTTATCAAAGCAAAGTATTACGCGCATGCTCCTAGGGGGATAGATTGGTAGGAAAAGACCATCGCTCGTCCCCGACCGCCACTCATAAGGAAGACAATCAATAAATAAATCATGCTCCGAGCTCATCACATAACGGTTCACCATACGTGCATGCTACGGGAATCACAAACTTCAACACAAGTATTCTTTGAATTAACAACTACTCAACTAGCATTACTCTAATATCACCATCTTCATATCTCAAAACAATTATCAAGCATCAAACTTATCTTAGTATTCAACGCACTCAAAAGAAAGTTTCACATATCTTGAATACCAAGTATATTAACATTAAGCAAATTACCATGCTATTAATGACTCTCAAAATAATCTAAGTGAAGCATGAGAGATCAAGTTTCTTTAAAAAAAATCCACCACTGTGATCTAAAAGATCTAAGTGAAGCACTAGAGCAAAAATTATCACGCTCAAAAGATATAAGTGAAGCACAATGAGCAAAACTATCAAGCTCAAAAGATATAAGTGAAGCACATAGAGTATTCTAACAAATTTCAAATCATATATGGCTCTCTCAAAAGGTGTGTACAGCAAGGATGATTGTGGTAGACTAACAAGCAAAGACTCAAATAATACAAGACGCTCCAAGCAAAACACATATCATGTGGTGAATAAAAATATAGCTCCAAGTAAATTACCGATGGAAGTGGATTTAAAGAGGGATGCCTTCCGGGCATCCCCAAGCTTTGACTTTTGGTGTCCTTGGATTATCTTGGGGGTGCCATGGGCATCCCCAAGCTTAGGCTCTTGCCACTCCTTGTTCCATAATCCATCAAAAGAATTCACCCAAAACTTGAAAACTTCACAACACAAAACTCAATAGAAATCTCGTGAGCTCCGTTAGAGAAAGAAAACAAAAGACTACTTCAAGGTACTGTAATGAACTCATTATTTATTTGTATTGGTGTTAAACCTACTGTATTCCAACTTTTGTATGGATCATAAACTATTTTACTAGCCATAGATTCATCAAAATAAGCAAACAACACACGCAAAACAGAATCTGTCAAAAACAGAACAGTCTGTAGTAATCTGTAACTAACGCAAACTTATGGAACTCTAAAAATTCTACCAAAATAGGAAGTCCTGGAATTTTTTTTTATTGATCCGCAGCAAAAAGAATCAACGCAAAACCACGTTCCTGTGATTTATCATAACTAAATTCGTGCGCGCAAAGTTTCTGTTTTTCAGCAGAATCAAATCAACTATGATCGTAGGTTATCCTATAGGTCTTACTTGGCACAAACACTAATTAAATCATAAAACCACATCCAAACAGAAGGTATATGGATTATTTATTCCTAAACAGAAGAAAAAACAAAAACACAAAATAAAATTGGGTTGCCTCCCAACAAGCGCTATCGTTTAACGCCCCTAGCTAGGCATTGAGATTATGATGATGCTCACATGAAAGATAGGAATTGAAGCACAAAGAGAGCATCATAAAACATGTGACAAACACACTTAAGTCTAGCATACTTCCTATGCATAGGCATCTTGTAAGCAAACAAGTTATCAAGGCAAGCAAAAACTAGCATATGCAAGGAAGAACAAAGAGATGATAGCAATCTCAACATGAAGAGAGGTAATTTAGTAACATGAAAACTTCTACAACCATATTTTCCTCTCTCATAATAATTACATGTAGGATCATAAGCAAATTCAACAATATATCTATCACAAAACATATTCTTAACACGATCCACATGTATGCAAAGTTGACACTCTTACAAAATAGTGGGATTAACATTAACTAAAGTCATGACCTCTCCAAACCCACTTTTATCAAAAACTTCATAAGATTGAACATTATCCAAATATGTGGGATCTAAAGTTGACACTCTTCCAAACCCACCTTCAATATTATTGCAAACACTATTGTCAATCTCATATCCATCATGGGGATTAAATAAATTTTCAAGATCATAAGAAGAATCACCCCAAGCATGATCATTGCAACAAGTAGAGGACATAGCAAAACTAGCATCCCCAAGCTTAGGGTTTTGCATCTTATTAGCACAATTGACAACAAAAGATTTTATAATAAAATCATTCCAATCATGCTTTTTATTCAAAGATCTATCATGAGTCACTTCATGGATTTCAGGCAAAACCTTATAAAGATAATCTAGTGCATCCAAATTACTAGGAATTGGTTCATCATAATTGGATCCCTTAAAAAGATTGGCAAGCGGATCAAGATCCATGGACTTTTAGCGAGCAAAGATGCAAGCAAAAAGAAGGTACAAGCAAACATAAGATCGAATGGAAGAAGGGCGAATAAAACGGCAAGGGTGAAGTGGGGGAGAGTAAAATGAGAGGCAAATGGCAAATAATGTAATGCGAGAGATAGGGATTGTGATGGGTACTTGGTATGTTGACTTTTGCGTAAGCCTCCCCGGCAATGGCGCCAGAAATCCTTCTTGCTACGTCTCGAGCTTGCGTTGGTTTTCCCGAAGAGGAGGGTGATGCAGCACAAGATGGCGTAAGTATTTCCCTCTGTTTTTGAGAACCAAGGTATCAATCCAGTAGGAGGTCACGCGCAAGTCCCTCGTACCTGCACAAAACAATAGCAACTCGCAACCAACGCTTAGGGGTTGTCAATCCCTTCACGGTCACTTACGAGAGTGAGATCTGATAGAGATAATATTTTGGGTATTTTTGATATAAAGATGCAAAGTAAAAAGGTAAAGGCAAAACAAGTAAAATAAAGTAATGGAGATTGATATGATGAGAATAGACCCGGGGGCTATAGGTTTCACTAGTCGCTTCTCTCAAGAGCATAGATATTCTATGGTGGGTGAACAAATTACTATTGAGCAATTGATAGAATTGAGCATAGTTATGAGGTTATCTAGGTATGATCATGTATATAGGCATCACGTCCATGACAAGTAGATCGGAACGATTCTGCATCTACTACTATTACTCCACTCATCGACCGCTATCCAACATGCATCTAGAGTATTAAGTTAAAAACAGATTAACGCCTTAAGCAAGATGACATGATGTAGAGGAATAAATTCATGCAACATGATAAATACCCCATCTTGTTATCCTCGATGGCAACAATACAATACGTGCCTTGCAACTCTTTCTGTCACTGAGTAAGGACACTGCAAGATTGAACCCAAAGCTATGCACTTCTGCCATTGCAAGAACTACCAATCTAGTTGGCCAAACCAAACGTATAATTCGAATAGACTTGCAAAGATAACTCAATCATACATAAAAGAATTCAAAGAAGAATCAAATATTTTCCATAGATAAGTTGGATCATAAACCCACAATTCATCGGTCTCAACAAACACACCGCAAAAAGAAGATTACATCGAATAGATCTCCACGAGAGAGGGGGAGAACATTGTATTGAGATCCAAAAAGAGAGAAGAAGCCATCTAGCTACTAGCTATGGACCCGAAGGTCTGAAGTAAACTACTCACACTTCATCGGAGAGGCTATGGTGTTGATGTAGAAGCCCTCCGTGGTGGATGCCCTCTCCGGCGGAGCTCCGGAACAGGCCCCAAGATGGGATCTCGTGGATACAGAAGGTTGCGGCGGTGGAATTAGGTTTTTGGCTCCATATCTGGTCTAATGGGGGTACGTAGGTATATATAGGAGGAAGGAGTACGTCGGTGGAGCTCCGAGGGGCCCATGAGGCAGGGGGCGCGCCTAGGGGGAGGGCGCGCCCTCCACCCTCGTGACCGCCTCGTGGCTTTCTTGACGGAGGGTCCAAGTCTCCTGGATCTTATCTGATGAGTAAATCACGTTCCCGAAAGTTTCATTCCGTTTGGACTCCGTTTGATATTCTGTTTCTTCGAAATACTGAAAAAGGCAAAAAACAGCAATTCTGGGCTGGGCCTCCGGTTAATAGGTTAGTCCCAAAAATAATATAAAAGTGGAAAATAAAGCCCAATATAGTCCAAAACAGTAGATAAAGTAGCATGGAGCAATCAAAAATTATAGATACGTTGGAGACGTATCAGTGGTGGTCGGGGACGAGCGATGGTATTTTCCTACCAATCTATCCCCCTAGGGGCATGCATAGTAGTACTTTGCTTAGAGGGCTAATAAAGTTTTGCAATAAGTATATGAGTTCTTTATGACTAATGTGAGTCCATGGATTATACACACTTTTACCTTTCCATCATTGCTAGCCTCTTCGGTACCGTGCATTGCCCTTTCTCACCTCGAGAGTTGGTGCAAACTTGGCGGTGCATCAAACCCGTGATACGATCGCTCTATCACACATAAGCCTCCTTATATCTTCCTCAAAACAGCCACCATACCTACCTATCATGGCATTTCCATAGCCATTCCGAGATATATTGCCATGCAACTTCCATCATCATCATATACATGACTTGAGCATTCATTGTCATATTGCTTTGCATGATCGTAAGACAACTAGCATGATGTTTTCATGGCTTGTCCGTTTTTTGATGTCATTGCTACGCTAGATCATTGCACATCTCGGTACACCGCCGGAGGCATTCATATAGAGTCATATCTTTGTTCTAGTATCGAGTTGTAATATTGGGTTGTAAGTAAATAAAAGTGCGATGATCATCATTATAGAGCATTGCCCCATAAAAAAAAGAAAAAAAAAAGAAAAAAAGAAAAAAAATAGAGATAGGCCAAAGAAGCCTAAATAAAAAAGGGGGGGGCCAAAGAAGCCCGCAAAAAAGAAGAAAAAGAAAAAAAGAAAAAAAATAAAAAAGGGGCAATGTTACTATCCTTTTACCACACTTGTGCTTCAGAGTAGCACCATGTTCTTCATATAGAGAGTCTCCTATGTTATCACTTTCATATACTAGTGGGAGTTTTCATTATAGAACTTGGCTTGTATATTCCAACGATGGGCTTCCTCAAATGCCCTAGGTCTTCATGAGCAAGCAAGTTGGATGCACACCCACTTAGTTTTCAGTTTGAGCTTTCATACACTTATAGCTCTAGTGCATCCGTTGCATGGCAATCCCTACTCCTCGCATTGACATCAATTGATGGGCATCTCCATAGCCCATTGATTAACCACGTCGATGTGAGACTTTCTCCCTTTTTGTCTCCTCCACATAACCTCCACCATCATATTCTATTCCACCTATAGTGCTATATCCATGGCTTGCGCTCATGTATTGTGTGAGGGTTGAAAAAGTTGAAGCGCGTTAAAAAGTATGAACCAATTGCTCGGCTTGCATCGGGGTTGTGCATGATGGGAGCATTTTGTGTGACGAAAATGAATTTGTAAGGATAAGCTTGCTTTGGCCTTGTTGTTTTGAAAAGACATGATTGCTTTATTAGTACGCTCGAAGTATTATTGTTTTTATGTCAAATGATAGACTATTGCTTTGAATCACTCATGTCTCAATATTCATGCCATGATTAGACATATGATCAAGATTATGCTAGGTAGCATTCCACATCAAAAATTATATTTTTTATCATTTACCTACTCGAGGACGAGCAGGAATTAAGCTTGGGGTTGCTGATACGTCTCCGTCGTATCTATAATTTTTGATTGTTCCATGCCAATATTATTCAACTTACATATTCTTTTGGCAACTTTTTATACTATTTTTGGGACTAACATATTGATCCGATTGCTCATGCGAGTTCTTGTTTGTTGCATGTTTTATGTTTCGCGAAACCCAATATCAAACTGAATCCAAACGGGATAAAAACGGACGGAGAATTATTTCGGAATATTTGGGATTTTCCGGAGGAAGAATCAACGTGAAACGGTGCCCGAGGTGGCCACGAGACAGGGGCGCGCCCCCCTGGGCGTGCCTGGCACCCTCGTGGGCCACCCGTAAGGCGGTTGATGCTCTTCTTTTGCCGCAGGAAAGCTAATTTTATGAGAAAAATCTGGGCGAAAGATTCATCCCAATCGGAGTTATGGATCTCCGGATATAAAAGAAACGGTGAAGGGGAAGGATGTGAGAACGCAGAAACAGAGAGAGACAAAGAGATAGATCCAATCTCGGAGGGGCTCTCGCCCCTCCCACGCCATGGGAGCCAAGGACCAGAGGGGAAACCCTTCTCCCATCTAGGGAGAAGGTCAAGGAAGAAGAATAAGAAGGGGGGCTCTCTCCCCCTTGCTTCCGGTGGCGTCGGAACGCCGCCGGGGGCCATCATCATCACCACGATCTTCACCAACACCTCCGCCATCTTCACCAACATCTCCATCACCTTCCCCCCTCTATCTACATCGCTCCACTCTCCCGCAACCCGCTGTACCCTCTACTTGAACATGGTGCTTTATGCTTCATATTATTATCCAATGATGTGTTGCCATCCGATGATGATCGAGTAGATTTTCGTCGTCCTATTGGTGGTTGATGAATTTCTATGATTGATTTAATTTGTTTGTGGTTATGTTGCTGTCCTTTAGTGCCCATCAAATGAGAGCGCACGTGGATCACACCATAGGGTTAGTTGTATGTTGATAGGACTATGTATTGGAGGGCATGAGTGACAAAAGCTTCAACCTAGCATAGAAATTAATGCATACGAGATTGAAGGGGGACCAATATATCTTAATGCTATGGTTGGGTTTTACCTTAATGAATGTTAGTAGTTGCGGATGCTTGCTAATAGTTCCAATCATAAGTGCATAGAAATCCAAGTCAGGGATGACATGCTAGCAGTGGCCTCTCCCACATAAAACTTGTTATCGGTCTAGTAAAGTAGTCAATTGCTTAGGGACAATTCCACAACTCCTACCACCACTTTTCCACACTCGCTATATTTACTTTATTGCTTCTTTATCTAAATAGCCCCTAGCTTTTACTTACGTGTTCTTTATTATCTTGCAAACCTATCCTATCACACCTACAAAGTTCTTCTAGTTTCATACTTGTTCTAGGTAAAGCGAACACTAAGCGTGTGTAGAGTCGTATCAATGGCAGATAGGACTTGAGAGAATATTTGTTCTACCTTTAGCTCCTCGTTGGGTTTGACACTCTTACTTATCGAAAGAGGCTACAATTGATCCCGTATACTTGCAGGTTATCAGGATGCATTATTGACATCCATTTTGCAAATTTCATAATCATAAAATGCGGCAATTGCTAACATGATTAGGGCAGACTTAAGCATCGCTATGGGTGAGAAAGTCTCATCGTAGTCAACCCCTTGAACTTGTAGAAAACCTTTCGCAACAAGTCGAGCTTTGTAGACAGTAACATTACCGTCAGCGTCAGTCTTCTTCTTAAAGATCCATTTGTTCTCGATGGCTTGCCGATCATCGGGCAAGTCAACCAAAGTCCACACTTTGTTCTCATACATGGATCCCATCTCAGATTTCATGGCTTCAAGCCATTTCGCAGAATCTGGACTCATCATCGCTTCCTCATAGTTCGTAGGTTCGCCATGATCAAGTAACATGACCTCCAGAATAGGATTACCATACCACTCTGGTGCGGATCTTACTCTGTTTGACCTACGAGGTTCGGTAATAACTTGATCTGAAGTTTCTTGATCAATATCATTAGTTTCCTCACTAATTGGTGTAGGTGTCACACGAACCGGTTTCTGTGATGAACTACTTTCCAATAAGGGAGCAGGTACAGTTACCTCATCAAGTTCTACTTTCCTCCCACTCACTTCTTTCGAGAGAAACTACTTCTCTAGATAGGATCCATTCTTAGCAACGAATGTCTTGACTTCGGATCTATGATAGAAGGTGTACCCAACAGTCTCCTTTGGGTATCCTATGAAGACACATTTCTCCGATTTGCGTTCGACCTTATCAAGTTGAAGCTTTTTGACATAAGCATCACAGCCCCAAACTTTAAGAAACGACAACTTTGGTTTCTTGCCAAACCACAGTTCATAAGGCGTCGTCTCAACGGATTTAGATGGTGCCCTATTTAACGTGAATGCAGCCGTCTCTAAAGCATAACCCCAAAACGATAGCGGTAAATCAGTAAGAGACATCATAGATCGCACCATATCTAATAAAGTGCGGTTACGACGTTCGGATACACCATTACGCTGTGGTGTTCTGGATGGCATGAGTTGTGAAACTCCGCATTGTTTCAAATGAAGACCAAACTCGTAACTCAAATATTCTCCTCCACGATCAGATCGTAGAAACTTTATTTTCTTGTTACGATGATTTTCCACTTCACTGTGAAATTCTTTGAACCTTTCAAATGTTTCAGACTTATGTTTCATTAAGTAGATATACCCATATCTGCTTAAATCATCTGTGAAGGTGAGAAAATAACGATACCCGCCGCGAGCCTCAATATTCATCGGACCACATACATCAGTATGTATGATTTCCAACAAATCTGTTGCTTGCTCCATTGTTCCGGAGAATGGCGTTTTAGTCATCTTGCCCATGAGGCATGGTTCTCAAGTATCAAGTGATTCATAATCAAGTGATTCCAAAAGTCCATCAGTATGGAGTTTCTTCATGCGCTTTACACCAATATGACCTAAACGGCAGTGCCACAAATAAATTGCACTATCATTATCAACTCTGCATCTTTTGGCTTCAACATTATTAATATGTGTATCACCACAATCGAGATTCAACAAAAATAGACCACCCTTCAAGGGTGCATGACAATAAAAGATATTACTCATATAAATAGAACAACCATTATTCTCAGACTTAAATGAATAACCGTCTCGCATCAAACAAGATCCAGAAATAATGTTCATGCTTAACGCTGGCGCCAAATAACAATTATTCAAGTCTAAAACTAATCCCAAAAGGTAGATGTAGAGGTAGTGTGCCGACCGCGATCACATCGACTTTGGAACCATTTCCCACGTGCATCGTCACCTCGTCCTTAGCCAATCTTCGCTTAATCCGTAGTCCCTGTTTCGAGTTGCAAATGTTAGCAACAGAACTAGTATCAAATACCCAGGTGCTACAGTGAGCTTTAGTAAGGTACACATCAATAACATATATATCACATATACCTTTGTTCACCTTGCTATCCTTCTTATCCGCGAAATACTTGGGGCAGTTCCGCTTCCAGTGGCCAGTCCCTTTGCAGTAGAAGCACTCAGTCTCAGGCTTAGGTCTAGACTTAGGTTTCTTCTCCTGAGCAGCAACTTGTTTGCCATTCTTCTTGAAGTTCCCCTTCTTCTTGCCTTTACCCTTTTTCTTGAAACTGGTGGTCTTGTTGACTGATAACCCACAAGTATAGGGGATCGCAACAGTTTTCGAGGGTAGAGTATTCAACCCAAATTTATTGATTCGACACAAGGGGAGCCAAAGAATATTCTCAAGTACTAGCAGTTGAGTTGTCAATTCAACCACACCTGGATAACTTAGTATCTGCAGCAAAGTATTTAGTAGCAAAGTAGTATGATAGTAATGGTAACAATGGTAAAAGTAAAGATATCAGTTTTGTAGTAATTGTAACAGTAGCAACGGTAAAGTAAATAAGCAAAGCACAATATGTAAAAAGCTCGTAGGCATTGGATCAGTGATGGATAATTATGTCGGATGTGATTCCTCATGTAATAGTTATAACATAGGGTCACACAGAACTAGCTCCAGTTCATCAATGTAATGTAGGCATGTATTCCGAATATAGTCATACGTGCTTATGGAGAAGAACTTGCATGGCATCTTTTGTCCTACCCTCCCGTGGCAGCGGGGTCCTAATGGAAACTAAGGGATATTAAGGCCTCGTTTTAGTAGAGTACCGGACCAAAGCATTAGCACTTAGTGAATACATGAACTCCTCAAACTACGGTCATCACCGAGAAGTACTTCTGCTATGCATGATACTTATGATGAAACTACTTCTGTGCTTGATACTACTGTGCCATTAGGTGAATATCTTGATGAACAACTTGCTAGGGTTAGAGAGAATGAAATTATTGAAGATGATATTATTGAAGATAGTGATGATGAAGGTTCTCCCCCTAAGTATGAATTGCCTGTTGTTCCAGAGGGTTATGTTATGGATGAAGAAACTGCTAGAGATCTTCTTGCTTGCAATGATAGATCTGATCTTAAGAAGTTATTAGCTAAACTTAAACAGAAAACTCTAAATGCTAGAATGAAATATGACCCTGCTTTTGCTACTGCACCTATCTTTGTTACTGATAAGGATTATGAATTCTCTGTCGATCCTGAGATAATTACTTTGGTTGAATCTGATCCTTTTTATGGAAATGAATCTGAAACTGTTATGGTACATCTTACTAAGTTAAATGATATAGCCACCCTGTTCACGAATGATGAGAAATCCCGCTATTACTATATCCTTAAGATATTTCCATTCTCATTAAAGGGTGATGCTAAAACTTGGTTTAATTCTCTTGATCCTGGTTGTGTGCATAGTCTCCAGGATATGATTTATTACTTCTCTGCTAAATATTTCCCTGCTCATAAGAAACAAGCTGCCTTGAGGGAAATATATAATTTTGTGCAAATTGAAGAAGAGAGTCTCCCACAAGCTTGGGGGAGGCTTCTCCGATTAATTACTTAATGCTTTGCCTGATCATCCTCTTAAGAAAAATGAAATACTTGATATCTTTTATAATGGACTAACCAAAGCTTCCAAGGACCACTTGGATAGTTGTGCTGGTTGTGTTTTCAGGGAAAGAACAGTCGATCAAGCTGAATTGTTATTGAATAATATGTTGACTAATGAAAATAATTGGACTCTCCCTGAGCCAACTCCTGAGCCAATTCCTAAACCAACTCCAAAGAAAAGGGGAGTTCTATTTCTCAGTCCTGAAGATATGCAAGAGGCAAAGAAATCTATGAAAGAGAAAGGTATTAAAGCTGAATATGTTAAGAATTTACCTCCTATTGAATAAATACATGGTCTTAATATACCGCCTATTGAAGAAACACATTGTTTTGATAACCCGACACAGGTAGTAAAGGTTAATTCTCTCTATAGATATGATAAAGTTGAAATCCCGTCTACTAAGTTTCCTAGCCAATGTTTGGATGAATTTGATGACTTTATGGCTAGACAAGAAAGTTTTAATGCTTATGTTGGTAGAGAATTAGAGAGTAATGCTTACATGATTGGACGCTTGAGTGATTATATGGCTAGAGTTAAAGGTGAACTTAAACTCATTAGCAAATATGCTTCTATGGTTACCACTCAAGCAAAACAAGTACTTAAAGCTCAAAGTGATTTGCTCGATGAATTAAATAATAAACATGATTTTGCTGTTAGAGTGGCTACTAGAACTGGTAGAATGACTCAGGAACCTTTGTATCATGAAGGCCACCCTAAGAGAATCGAGCAGGATTCTCAGAGAAATAATTTAGATGCACCTAGCCCTTCTAAAAAGAAGAAAAAGAAAAATGATAGGACTTTGCATGCTTCTAGTGAACCTATTGTAGACACACCTAAGAACCCCAATGGTATTTCTATTTCTGATGCTGAAACACAATCAGGTGATGGACATGAACGTAGTGATAATGTTAATGCTAATGTTCATGTTGATGCTCAACCTAGCAATAATAATGAAGTAGAGATTGAACCTGCTGTTGATCTTGATAACCAACAATCAAAGAATCAACGTTGTGATAAGAGGGACTTTGTTGCTAGGAAGCACGGTAAAGAAAGAGAACCATGGGTTCAGAAACCCATGCCTTTTCCTCCTAAGCCATCCAAGAAAAAGGATGATGAGGATTTTGAGCGCTTTGCTGAAATGATTAGACCTATCTTCTTACGTATGCGCTTAACTGATATGCTTAAAGTAAATCCTTATGCTAAATATATGAAGGATATTATTACAAATAAAAGAAAGATACCGGAAGCTGAAATTTCCACCATGATTGCTAATTATACTTTTAAAGGTGGAATACCTAAGAAACTTGGAGACCCAGGAGTACCAACTATACCATGCTCCATTAAAAGAAACTATGTTAAAACTGCTTTATGTGATCTTGGAGCCGGTGTTAGTGTTATGCCTCTCTCTTTATATCGTAGACTTGAATTGAATAAGTTGACACCTAATGAAATATCTTCGCAAATGGCTGATAAATCAACTGCTATACATTGCCGGTATTTGTGAGGATGTGCTGTTGTGGTTGCAAATGTCACTATCTTAACGGACTTTGTTATTCTTGATATTCCGAGGGCGATAGTATGTCGATTATCCTTGGTAGACCCTTTTGAATACTGCGAGGGCTGTTATTTATTGCAACAAAGGCAATGTCACTTTTCATGTTAATGGTAATGAGCATCGACACACTTTCCGAGAAACAACCTCAAGTTCATAGCATCAATTCTATTGGAAAAATTCCAACTATCATTATTGGAGGTTTTGAATTTCCTCTTCCTCTTGTCAAGAAAAATATGATATTCTTATTATTGGGGATGTTCATATCCCCGTTGAGGTAACCTAGTGTTATTCGAAATTTCTCCAATTCCATGTTATTCGAATGAGTTTGTTAACAAGACTTGATCAACCTTGTTAGTGTATTCCTTTTGATGATCATGAGATGGATGAAACTAGAAGGCACAACCTTCTGTACCCTCTTTTTACTTTCTGTTATTTAGAATAAATAAAGCAAAAATAGTATTATCTGTCTGTTTTCTGAATTATCCATGCAATAAAAAAATATCCTGAAAATAAAAGTTCTCCAAAGCCCTGCCAATTTAGTATGATTTTTTATGGAATATTTGAGGATTTTAGGCACTGAGAACACAACAAGGGGGGCAAGCACCTGGCCACGAGGGTCCAGGGCGCAACCACCCTTACAGGCCGCGCCCCTGTCTCGTGGGCCCATGGTGGCCCCCCTCCACTTATTCCTGCACCCACACACTCCATCTTCCTCCCAAAAAAATCCCCATCCAGCTCAAGCACGAGTTCTAGCTCGTTTTGCTGTGATTCTCGATCTCCTTGCTCAAAGCTCCATTCACAAAATTGCTTTGGGAGATTGTTCTTTGGTATGTGACTCCTCCAATGGTCCAATTAGTTTTTGTTCAAGTGCTTTATTAATTGCAATTTTTTGCTGCCTAGGTGACCCTGTTCTTGAGTTTGCATGTCAAATTTATGAGGTCCCAAGTAATTCTAATGCATGATATAGGCTCTAGGCACTTATGGGAGTAGTTGCTATCAATCTTGTTTAGTTTGATTCACTTTTATTTTGAGTTACTAAAATTTTTAGAATTTTTTCAGAGGAAGAAATATGTCTAGGAAAATGTACCAAGGTGGTTCTTCAACAAAGAAAGGACACGGGCGTCAATTGGTGAGCAAGACGATGAACCACCAAGGGAAGCTGACGTGCGGCCTTGTGAATGGCCGTCGGAAGAATTTATGGTCAATGCAGGCATCAATGATGAATCTGACGCGTATGTGTGTAATGCCGATCTTGAGGACTTCATGCAAGATAAGTGTCCTCAATACTACTATTTGACTGATTCATTCGTGAGAAGGTTTAAATTTTCATCTTTGCGTAATTCTCAAAGTGTCCTGTTTGATATTTATGATCAATCATATACCATGGACCTAGAAGATTTTACTACTGCTTGCAAACTCCCACAGTGGGGTAGTGTTAATGAACCCCGTAAATCTGAATATAAAAACTTTCTTGCTAGTATTACTGTGGGAGAATCTAGAGATATAACACAAGCTACCATAGGGAGCATTCATTTTCCTGCTAGACATTATTTTTGCTCTCTTCATTGGTAGATGCATTCATGGTAAAGATGAAGCATGTCACATGTGTGTCCCTGATCTTTGTGTCCTCAAGAGTGTTGTATTAGGTAATAAAGATTACAACTTGGGGGCAATTGTTGCGGGTAGGTTGCATAATAATGGTTTATCTGGAGATTTGTTTGGAGGGATTTATGCGACCCGTGTTGCTAGTTATCTTGGCATACCTCCATGTGAGGGTGATAGGGAGTTGCCTCCCGCTTTTTTAGATTATGATGCTATGGTCAGTCATCATTTTCTTATGAGGAATGAACAATTCCTCCAGTATTGACTAATCTTTGACAGACGTCGCTCTGTCCATGTTACTCTCCCTGCTCTTGCCCTTTTTGATTATCAGGCAAAAAGAAGATATGTTGTAACCAGGGAGGAGGCAACCGAATATGAGAGGAGAGCGGAGGTAGCTCGCCGCCATGCCGCAGCTCAGGAGGCAATGGCTGCTGCATCTCAGTACGACCCCAGTTACAACTTCGGATATCAGCCAGGCTATCCATGGCAATAGACCAACTTAGGCCAAAAGCCTAAGCTTGGGGGAGTACGTATTTCTCACCGACATTACATTCATGTTCACACACTTATTCTAGTTGTTGGTGCTCATACTTTTTCATTGTACTATCCATGCTAGTTTGATTTCTTTTTCTAGCTTCCTTCTTGTGTGTTTGATAAACCTTAAGAAAAACCAAAAAATTAGTTAGTTTAATTTCCATGCTTGTAGTAGTAATTAAAAAGAAAACCCAAAAAGATTTCTTGTTCTTCTTTTGCTTGTTGGGAGCTTTCCCGTGTAAATAGTTTCCTTTTCTTTTCTTTTCCTTTGGGGGTCGAGAGGAGAAGACCATAATGAAAATGTTTAAGTGGCTCAAATATGCATGATTGTTGATTTAACCAAAAGCCCATATTACATTGTCTTCTCCCTTGAATTGAATGCTTGCAGATTCCAGCTTAGTCCAATGCACGTGCACTTTTATTATTTTACGCACCATTCGGTCATGCAAGTGAAAGGCAATAACGACGATATATGATGGACTGATTGAGATGAGAGAGGCTGGTATGAACTCGACCTCTCTTGTTTTTGTAAATATGATGAGTTCATCGTTCCTGATTCAGCCTATTATGAATAAACATGTTTGCAATGACAATTAGAGATTATAGTTGCTTATGCCATGCTTAATTAGCTAGGAGCTTATAATGGTTTACCTTGCGTGCTAACATGCTATTAAAATGGTTGTGATGTGGTATGATATGGTGGTATCACCCTTTGAATGATTCGAGTGACTTGACTTGGCACATGTTCACGCATGTAGTTGAAACAAATCAACATAGCCTTCATGATATTTATGTTCATGGGGGATTATATCCTACTCATGCTTGCACTCGGTGTTGATTAATTTTAATGCATGTTCATGACTGTTGTCGCTCTCTCGCTTGGTTGCTTCCAGTCTTTTCTAGCCTTCACTGCATACTAAGCGGAGTCTGCTTGTGCATCAAACTCCATAAACCCCAAAGTTATTCCATATTAATCCACCATACCTTCCTATATGCGGTATTTACCTGCCATTCCAAGTAAATTTGTATGTGCCAAACTCCAAACCTTCAAATGAAATTCTGTTTTGTATGCTCGGGCTGCTCATGTTTCAACTAAGGTTGTCTGTATCTTCCATGCTAGGTGGGTTATTCTCAAGGGGAGTGGACTCCGCTCCTCATTCACGAGAAAATGGTTGGTAACCGGGATGCCCAGTCCCATGATCAAAAATATCAAAGTAAATCAAAATAATTAAACAAAACTCCCCCAGGATTGTTGCAAGTTGGAGGCACCCGTTGTTTCGGGCAAGCCATGATTGATGCTTGTTGGTGGTGGGGGAGTATAATGTGTGTAGCATGGAAGATATCGAGATCTCATAGTTGTTGCGTTGACAGTGAAAGTATACCGCTCAAAATGTTATTCCTCTCTATTTTAAAATCGAGCTCTGGCACCTCTACAAATCCCTGCTTCCCTCCGCGAAGGGCCTATCTATTTACTTTTATGTTGAGTCATCACCCTCTTATTAAAAAGCACCCGCTGGAGACCACACTGTCATTTGCATGCATTATTATTAGTTTATATTGGGTATGACTTGACTGGATCTCTTTTACCATGAATTACAAAGTCTAGTCAGTCCTTGATCTTTAAAGGTGCTCTGCATTTATGTTTTGCGGTCTCAGAAAGGGCTAGCGAGATACCATCTTGTTATATCATATTATGATTGTTTTGAGAAAGTGTTGTCATCCGAGATTTATTATTATTGCTCGCTAGTTGATTATGCCATTGATATGAGTAAACATGAAACCTAAGTGTTATTCTGAATATGGTTAGTTTATAATCTTTGCTGAAAACTTGAATGTTGGCTTTACATATTTACAACAACAAGAGCAAACAGAGTTTGTAAAAGTTTTTCTTTATCACTTTTAGTTTGTCAACTGAATTGCTTGAGGTCAAGCAAAGGTTTAAGCTTGGGGGAGTTGATATGTCTCCAACGTATCTACTTTTCCAAACACTTTTGCCCTTGTTTTGGACTCTAACTTGCATGATTTGAATGAAACTAACCTGGACTGATGTTGCTTTCAGCAGAACTGCCATGGTGTTATTTTTTTGCAGAAACAAAAGTTTTCGGAATGACCTGAAAATCCACGGAGATTACTTTTGGAAAATATAAAAATCTTGGCGAAAGAATCAAGGCAGGGGCCCACACCGTCCACGAGGGTGGGGGCGCGCCCCCTGCCTCGTGGGCCCCTGGATGTCCACCGACCTCAACTCCAACTCTATATATTTGCTTTCGCGGAGAAAAAAATCAGAGAGAAAGTTTCATCGCGTTTTATGACACGGAGCCGCCACCAAGCCCTAATCTCTCTCGGGAGGGCTGATCTGGAGTCCGTTCAGGGCTTCGGAGAGGGGGATTCGTCGCCATCGCCATCATCAACCATCCTCCATCACCAATTTCATGATGTTCACCGCCGTGCGTGAGTAATTCCATCGTAGGCTTGCTGGACGGTGATGGGTTGGATGAGATTTACCATGTAATCAAGTTAGTTTTGTTAGGGTTTGATCCCTAGTATCCACTATGTTCTGAGATTGATGTTGCTATGACTTTGCTATGCTTAATGCTTGTCACTAGGGCCTGAGTGCCATGATTTCAGATCTGAACCTATTATGTTTTCATGAATATATGTGAGTTCTTCATCCTATCTTGCAAGTCTATAGTCACCTATTATGTGTTATGATTCGACAACCCCGAAGTGACAATAATCGGGATACTTCTCGGTGATGACCGTAGTTTGAGGAGTTCATGTATTCACTAAGTGCTAATGCTTTGGTCCGGTACTCTATTAAAAGGAGTCCTTAATATCCCTTAGTTTCCATTAGGACCCCGCTGCCACGGGAGGGTAGGACAAAAGATGTCATGCAAGTTCTTTTCCATAAGCACGTATGACTATATTTGGAATACATGCCTACATTACATTGATGAATTGGAGCTAGTTCTGTGTCACCCTATGTTATAACTATTACATGAGGAATCGCATCCGACATAATTATCCATCACTGACCCAATGCCTACGAGCTTTTCACATATTGTACTTTGCTTATTTACTTTACCGTTGCTACTGTTACAATTACTACAAAACTGCTGCTGTTACTTTTACCACTGTTACCATTACTATCATACTAATTTGCTACTAAATACTTTGCTGCAGATACTAAGTTATACAGGTGTGGTTGAATTGACAACTCAACTGCTAGTACTTGAGAATATTCTTTGGCTCCCCTTGTGTCGAATCAATAAATTTGGGTTGAATACTCTATCCTCAAAAACCGTTGCGATCCCCTATACTTGTGGGTTATCAAGATCATCTTATAATGCTACCGTCAATCAAAGCAAAATAAGATGCATAAAAGATAAACATCACATGCAATCAATATAAGTGATATGATATGGCCATCATCATCTTGTGCCTTTGATCTCCATCTCCAAAGCACCGTCATGATCATCATTGTCACCGGCGCGACACCTTGATCTCCATCATAGCATCATTGTCGTCTCGCCAACTATTGTTTCTACAACTATCGCTACCGCTTAGTGATAAAGTAAAAACAATTATAGGGCGATTGCATTGCATACAATAAAGTGACAACCATATGGCTCCTGCCAGTTGCCGATAACTCTGTTACAAAACATGATCATCTCATACAATAAAATATAGCATCATGTCTTGAACATATCACATCACAACATGCCCAACAAAAACAAGTTAGACGTCCTCTACTTTGTTGTTGCAAGTTTTACGTGGCTTCTACGAGCTGAGCAAGAACCGTTCTTACCTACGCATCAAAACCACAATGATATTTCGTCAAGTTAGTGTTGTTTTAACCTTCACAAGGACCGGGCGTAGCCACACTCGATTCAACTAAAGTTGGAGAAACTGACACCCGCTAGCCACCTATGTGCGAAGCACGTCGGTAGAACCAGTCTCGCGTAAGCGTATGCGTAATGTCGGTCCGGGACGCTTCATCCAACAATACCGCCAAATCAAAGTATGACATGCTGGTAAGCAGTATGACTTGTATCGCCCACAACTCACTTGTGTTCTACTCATGCATATCACATTTACGCATAAACCTGGCTCGGATGCCACTGTTGGGGAACATAGTAGTTTCAAAAAAATCCTACGTAGACGCAAGAGATGATGATGCATAGCAATGAGAGGGGAGAGATCCACGTACCCTCGTAGACCATAAGAGGAAGCGTTATGATAACGCAATTGATGTAGTCGTACATCTTCACGATCGACCGATCCTAGTACCAAACGTACGGCACCTCCGCGATCTGCACACGTTCAGATCGGTGATGTCCCACGAACTCACGATCCAGTAGAGCTTTGAGGGAGAGTTCCGTCAGCATGACGGCATGATGACGGTGTTGATGAAGCTACCGATGCAGGGCTTCGCCTAAGCACCTCTATGATATGACGAAGGTGGATTATGGTGGAGGGGGCACCGCACACGGCTAAAGATCAATGATCAACTTGTGTGTCTTGGGGTGCCCCCCCCCCCCGCCCCCGTATATAAAGGAGCTAGGGGGGAGGCGGCCGGCCAGGAGGAGGGTGTGCCAAGGGGGGAGTCCTACTCCCACAGGGAGTAGGACTCCTTCTTTCCTAGTAGGTGTAGGAGAAGGGGGAAGGGAAGGAGAGACGAGGAAGGAAAGGGGGGCGCCGCCCCCCTCCTTGTCCAATTCAGACTAGAGGGGGAGGGGGCACGCGGCCTGCCCTCGCCGCCCCTCCTCTTCTCCACTAAGGCCCAATAGGCCCATTACACTCCCCGGGGGGTTCCGGTAACCCCCCCCCCCCCACCGGTACTCCGGTATATGTCCGAACTTGCCCGGAACACTTCTGAAGTTTAAACATAGTCATCCAATATATCGATCTTTATGTCTCAACCATTTCGAGACTCCTCATCATGTCCGTGATCATATCCGGAACTCCGAACTGCCTTCGCTACATCAAAACACATAAACTCATAATACCGATCGTCATCGAACGTTAAGCGTGCGGACCATACGGGTTCGAGAACTATGTAGACATGACCAAGACACGTCTCCGGCCAATAACCAATAGCAGAACCTAGATGCTCATATTGGCTATGGTTAGGAAACCTTTAACCATCTTTGACCGACGAGCTAGTTTAAGTAGAGGCATACTAGTGACACTATTTTGTTTATGTGTTCACACATGTATCATGTTTTCGGTTAATACAATTATAGCATGAATAATAAATATTTATCATGAATTAGGGAAATAAATAATAACTTTATTATTACCTCTAGGGTATATATAGCCTCCACGCAAAATCTAACCGTTACACACAGATTCCCAAACTCGGTGGGACCGAATCAGCAAACTCGGTCATACAGATTTACTTCAAAATGTGAACGTTAGGATTTTCGATGGGACCAATATAGTCATCTCGGTGGTACTGATATGCTAGGGTTAGGGCATAACGTAATCTCGGTGACCGACCACATTAACTTGTTGGGACCGATTTTAGAAAATAGGTACACAAAGGGTTGGTCAGGCAAACTCGGTGGGACCGATTTGCTCAATTTGGTGGGACCGAAGTGTTACGAAAAGGAAACAGGGAGTTTGCAATGCAGACTCGGTGGGACCGATTTTCTCTTTCGGTGAGACCGAAATGTTACAAAAAGGAAACAGAGAGTTTGCAACCCCATCTAGGTGAGACCAAGATCCCTATCGGTGAGACCGAAGTAACTAGGGTTTGGCAGTGGTTGAATATGATGAAACTCGGTGGCGCCGGATAGACAAAATCGATGGGGCCGAGTTTGACATTTAGATTTAGGATATATGTGGATGTGAGAAAGTGGCTGAGGGTTTTTGGAGCATATCACTAAGCACTTTGAGCAAGAAAGCCATTAAGCAACACCTCATCCCCTTTTAATAGTATTGGCTTTCCTATGGACTCAATGTGATCTTGGATCACTGAAATGAAAATGGAGAGTCTTGAGCTTTTGCCAATATTTGTCCTTAGCATCTTGAAGGGGTTCCACATCCTCTTGTCCATGTCCATGCCACTCGAATGTTGAACTTATCTGAAATGTACTAGGTAAAGGTATTAGTACAACAAGAGATATGTTGTCATGAATTACAAAAATCACCCAGGGAGCACTTGTGCTTTCAATCTCCCCATTTTTGGTAATTGATGACAACATACATCAAAACTTTTAGATAAAGATATAAGGAGATAGCAAGTAAAACTTTGGAAGGACATGCAACATGCATTGGCTCCCCCTACATGTATGCAATCATGTGATAGTAGATCATAAGAGTATGAGAATGCATAAACATGTCGGAGCGGGCAATGAGTTACATGTGTCTTGGCTATATGCATCAGAGCAAATGATATAGATATTGTAATTATACTTTCATGTTCATGAGTCTCTCTTGCAAACAATATGTACCATAGCAAGAGATCTTCATGAACATGAGTGTGATGCATATACTTACCTTGTGGTCCTGAGCTAGCTTGAAGAAGATGTACCTGGGTAAACAAGGTTAGATAACACAAGAACATCTACTAGACAGAGCAAGAACTAAAGATCACAAGAATACCAAGACTGGGATGACATGTAGAGTGTGAGTACTAGGTACTCTATTTGTATATTGACATGTCCCCAGGAATAAAGATATGCAAAGAATTCCAAAGATTTTATTCCCTTAGATGTCTTTGTCCCCCTGAATCTGACATGGGATAATGGAGTAGATAGGGTAGCAGAAAATCAGAGCAAACAAGAAAATAACCAGAGTAGATAAAGTCATAACATATACTATCATGTCTTTCCCCTCTCGAAGACATGAGACAACTTTCCTCTTAAGAGTAAGAGCATAAGGAGAAGCTTTTATGATCACATTCTCTCTTATGTGATAAGCTTTGATGTGCTCTCTCTCCCCCTTTGACATCAATTTCCAAGAAGGGACTTCTGGAGCATGAGTCAAGTAGATTTGGTCCTGGAGTCACATTACAACGCCACATGTAATATATGATGCTGGTAGAGGACAAGTTACAAAGAGTGGAGCTGGGACAAATATGCAGAAGGCAAGTGACACAGAGTTTGTCTCAGGACTGAAATCGGTAGCACTGAGTGGTTGCAGTCGGTGGCACCGAGTTGATTCGGTTTGGCCAAAGAAACCAATCCGGTGAGACCGAGTTCAACCCAGAGAGTAACCTTTTTGTCACCTCAGCTCACTAGGCAAATAAGATCTCACAAGGATATGCAAGGAATTAACTGAATGATTTGCAATAAATTGGATGTAGGGAAATGCAGAAAATAACAGAGAAAGGAAAAGAAAAGAAAAGAAAAGAAATCTTGGTGAAGTTTTTTTTTTGAAAGGGGAACTAGCATGCATGAGACAAATGCAAGGGCACAAAGAAACAACAGAGAACTTCATCTAGAATTAGTCGGCGACAAAGTCACCTATGTTAGAGTATATTGACTTAGGAGTCAAGTGAAGTCACTTGATCATAGTTAATACTCATCATTTAAGCTCAAAATGGGGTTGCCATTTTTCGTTAAAGCATTTTGATGTATTCTCATCTTGTTGAGTTGCTTTGACCCATGTCTTGGGGTTAAGCTTCTCTAAGATGGAATGACATACCTTGGGTGGTGGTGATCTTGGTCATGTAGTTGAACTTGTGTAGGGTGCTTGAGTTGATGTAGATCATCAAGAGTTGGGAGCACCAATTGTAGTTGAAGTTCATCTTCCTACATGGGTTAGTCTTGCAAGGAATAGCACTTGTGTATCCAAAATGACAATCATGAAATCATGAAATCATGAAATTTGGTGGTTACCCTCAAGGTTTTAGGGTTAAGTTTCTCCGGGACCGTTCTTTTCAGTTTTCGGTTGCCTCAAAATCTGTAGGGTTTGAACTATACAACAGTGGTCGTATTTCTGAGAGGGATTTTGAGCTGGTTTTTAGCCTCTGGGGTGAAGGTGGTCCAAATTGGTGCCGTGAGGAGCGTTTTTTCTACCAGGAAGAGCAAAATTCTTGGTCGTTGGTTACTCGAGGTCCTTCCCGTTCTTCCTCCCAGAGCGATTCCGGTGATCGCCGGAGGGAGCTGCCTCGCCACGTTTCAGTTTTCCAAAGGTTGGCGGGGTTACCGGCCTCATCTTCGGATTTTCATGTCCCTGCTATTGATGATGGGCGCATTGAGTGCAATGATACACCTCTAATCAATGATCGCGTGGTTCAGGGGGAGGAGGGCACGAATCCTGGATCTTCAAAGTTGGCTATTACGTGCTACGGCTCTGGCAATCTGGGCCACATGGCTTGGGCCTGCCCTGAGCCCCGTCTCACTGGCCTATGGCCGTTCTTTAGGGTGGCCGTTTCCCTCCCCTCCAGCTGAGGCTTGGGCCCTTGGGGTGGTGGATGACTGGTTCTCGGCCGTAGGCCCAGCCCAACCGCCGATTCGAGCTTCCTCTTTTAGACAGCTCTCTAAGGGCATGTTCCCGAATTTTCAGCCTCGATTCACACTTGCCTCTTCGTATCCTCCCCTGCTTTCCACTATTCATCCTCGGGCTTGTCAATTAATCCCCTCGCAGTCAAGGGAGCCCGTTGCCGGCGTCGAGCCAGCCATGGCCAACATTCCGTTTGATCCTCAGCCTTTTGTTCCCCATGGTTTCAATACCCTCAACATCGAAGGCCGTAATGGAGTGGCCAGAGTGGTTCTCCCCCACCATCAGAAGCGACACGAGGATTGGGCCATCGTCACCATTGAGCCGCTTTCGGATGAGGTACTTTTTCCGAATGTGCAAGAAGTTTTAGATGAGTTCTTTGTGGATGTTCAGCAAGTTCAGATCAGAGAAATGCAGCGCTGTCCGTTGGGGGAAGCGTATGTGCGTTTTATCAATCCTAGAGACAGAGATAGGTTAGTGCTGCAGAGTCCTCACCAGTTTGGAGATATTTTTATCTCTTTCCACAACCATGATAATGGTCGCAACTGCAGAAGAACCCAGTTTAATAGAACAGTTTGGCTGCTCATTCTAGTTGTCCCGTTTGATTTTCGCAACTCAGAATATATTGCTAGGGCTATCAGTCATTTTGGGCGATTAGTTTCTTGGGAGAATGATCCTCTTCATATGGGCAGAGTAATTGCAAAAGCTGAAGTTAGAGATTTGGATTCCATCCCTAAAAGTGTCAGATGGTCTGAAGGTGAAGTATTTGATGAAGACGCTTGGTCCTCTTCAGTGGAAATCCTTCTTCAGCAGATGATGGGTGGGGCCCCTGTCGATGAGGACCCAATTCCACCTGACAACGTGGACCCTCATCCTCTCCCAGGCAACAACAATGCTTTCCCTGGTTTTCATATTAATCCTCAGCCTGTTCAGCAAGATGATATGGATGCAAATGAAGGGCACTGGGCTCTGCAACCTCCAGTTGTTAATAATGTTGATGTTGAGGAAGAATTTGATTTTCTACAAGGTGTTCATCAAGAAGAAATTGCTTGGGCTGATGGTGAGGAGCTCCCACCTCCATTGGAAGGCCACAGCAGCATCACAACAACTGTTTCATTGTCAGAAGGGTTTTCTTCTCATGTAAGTGAGGAAGTGAATCAACTTCTACCTATGCAGCAAATTCAGGGCAATGGTCTTGAGCTTCTGATGCAGGACTACCAAGAGGAGGAGCAAGATGCTCCTGCAATTCCAGTTCTTCAGGCCCCTCTTGCTATGGTTGTTCCTCAGGATGTTTTGATACCTGCAGTGCCTGTGGTTGAGCCACAGATTCAGCCAGTTTTAGAGGAAGTGAATCAACTTTCTGAGCCAGTGATTGGACACAGCTCTGATGTGCTTCAGGACATGACTCTGGACCCTAATAGAGTCTTACCTGTTGATAAGGAAGCAGCAGGCCAAGGCAAGGAACTCTTTCAGTCATAAGCAGTAAATTTGGATGGGGAGGCAGGTGCCAGCTCTCCAGTAGTGAACCCACATCTTTTGGATCTTACTGGGGTACAAAATGCTAGCAAAAAAGGTAACTGGATTGCCCAAATAGAGGAACACTTTGAGTTTGCACCCTCTTTACTTGGTTTGAAATCTATTCAGCTAAAGGCTCTAGCTAATAAAGATACTATTCTGTCAGAAGAAGGTCTGGTGATTTGGAAGGAGAATTTTGCTCAAAAACCTTTGGAGGATGTTCCTTCACTTTCTGTTCAAGTCCCAGTAAGTTGGTTCAATTTTATTGTGCACCTTCTAATGACACCAGACAAGTTTATCTGGACACTCAATATGCTTAAATCTCCTTTGTGGGAATTACTTGCTGAAGTAGAGGGCACTGAGAATTCTTATATTTTCCACATTCCTGATAAATGTCTTGCTACTAAGGCTCCTATTTGCAAGCAGCTCATGGTTCAACCACATCAGCAGGACACAAACAAGGAAAATGAAGGAGATTCTTCCAACCAGCAGGACTTGGACTCTTTGGCCCTTCTTCAACCTTTTGGGGCTGAAAACTCTAAGAAAAGAAGGGGAGGAAAGACACCTCTTGTAGAAACATAGGTAAGGAGGATCGATAGAATTAAAAAGATAATGCTGGGTTTAAAAGATGTTCTTGCTCCAATAATAAGTGTCTGCCATGTAATGCTGCTCCCCCAGTTGTTCAGAAATCAGTGGTTAAAAATCTCACAACCTCATTTTGCAAGGTGGCTGATCAGGACTTGGAGGGGAAGCTCTCTAAGAAGCCCAAGAGGAGAGTGGGAGAGGACTTGGCTGGGATGCTCCCATCCAATGAGGACAGGCACAACTCCAAAAGTGTTTAGATGATCAAATTATGTGCTTTTGTTGGGGAGAGGGGAGGGATTAAAGTCATGACCTGTATCCATGTTCCTTTTGGTTGTGACTACACTTTTTGGGCCCTATGGACTTGCTGTAATAGTTCATGTTCTTCTGTCAATGCACTTTGCTATTATAATATCCCCTGGGAAGTTACCTCTTTTGATATGTTGTGGATGATGTGGTTGCTGTATCTGCTGAATATGCTTTCTCTGCTGCCTTGTTGGACAGTTTTTCCTGGGTTCTGGCCAAGTGGTGGTGGTTGGTCCCTGGTTTCTCTCATAAAGTGTTTTCATGAATAGTCAAAACAGAAGCTGGAATATCCTGAACTGGAACATCAGAGGGATTAACTCACCTGATAAATGGCTTGCTCTAGGGCAAAAAATTGAAGAAAGTGCCTATGCTATTCTGTGTCTTAAAGAAACTAAGAGGGAGCATTTTGATGCTGCTTACATTAAGAACTTTTGTCCTAACAGGCTCAATAAATTTGCTTTCCTGCCCTCAATTGGTGCTTCTGGAGGTCTTCTAATCACATGGAATGGCTCACTATTTGAGGGAGAGGTCATCTTCCAAAATAGATTATCTTTTTTAATTAGTTTCACTAGTCTTCTGTCCAATCAATCTTCGGGCCTCACCAACATATATGGGCCTTGTGAACAAGCAGACAAACTTGAATTTATCAATTGGTTTTCCAACATACATATGCCTCTGGACACAAATTGGATTCTAGTTGGAGATTTCAACTTTATTAGAGCTCCTACTGATAGAAACAGACCTGGTGGGGATGTTAATGAAATGCTTCTCTTTAATGAAGCCATCAGTAATCTGGTTTAATTGAGCTCCCACTACATGGCAGAAAATACAGCTGGAGTAACATGCAACAGAGTCCTTTGTTGGAAAAGCTGGATTGGTTCTTCACCTCTGCCTCTTGGATGATTGCTATCCCGATCTGATTGCTATGCCCCTTTCGAGCCTATTTGGATCATCTTCCATGTGTTATCAAAATTGGGACTACTATTCCAAAGGCCAGGGTCTTCAGATTTGAAAATTACTGGTTAAAGCACTCAGACTTTAAAGAGGTTGTATCTGCAGCCTGGAGTATTCCTGTGGGTAATCTTGATGCAGCAAAAAGCCTAAATGCCAAGTTCAAAAACCTGAGAAGGGCTCTCAAACTTTGGGCCAAAAACCTGTCTTGCCTGAAATCCAAAATTGCAGCAATTAATGAGGTTATCTTCTTGTTTGACTTGTTTGAAGAATTCAGAGACTTGGGAGATTTTGAGTGGAACTGCAGGTTGATTCTAAAAGAACAATTGCTCATTTTACTGAAAAACCAAAAGATCTATTGGAAATAGAGAGGTAAGATCAAGGGTGTTAAGTTTGGTGATGAAAACACCAAATTTTTTCATACAAAGGCTTCTATAAACCACAGGCATAATCACATTGCAATGCTAAAAAATGAGGATCAAGTGGAAATAACAGACCATGCAGGAAAAGCTGCTCTGTTGTGGAATGCCTTCAAGAGTAGATTAGGAAGGTCTCAGCAAACCACTATGCACTTTCATTTACCTTCTCTGCTGCAACATCAAGCTAGTCCTTCAGACTTTGAACAGCTGGAAATTCCTTTCACTGAGGAATAAATCAATGAAGTTGTCAAGCACTTGCCACCAGACAAGTCTCCTGGACCTGATGGATTTAATAATGAGTTCTTTAAGAGCTGTTGGGATATCATAAAGCCTGATGTCACTAGACTGATACATGAGTTCTATGCTGGGCAAATTTCTCTAGAGAGTACCAACACCTCTTTCATAACTCTAGTTCCCAAGGGGCCTTCTCCCAGTACTGCAAATGATTTCAGACCTATATCTTTACTAAACTGTTGTCTCAAGCTCATCACCAAATTGCTTGCAAACAGGTTGCAGAAAGTGATCCTCAAAATGGTTCATATAAATCAGTATGATTTCCTAAAGGAAAGAGCTATTCATGACTGTCTAGGTTGGGCTTATGAGTACTTACATCAATGCCACAAGTCAAAGGAGGAAATTGTTGTGCTGAAACTAGATTTTGAAAAGGCATTTGACACCATTGAACACTCTACAATCATTGATATCCTCAGAGCAAAGGGTTTTGGAGAAAGATGGATTGGATGGATTAAAATGCTATTTACTTCTGCCTCATCACAAGTGCTTCTCAATAGCATTCCTGGGAAAAAGTTTTACTATCTGAGAGGTGTAAGGCAAGGGGATCCCCTCTCTCCCCTACTTTTTGTGCTGGCTGCAGACCTTGTTCAGTCAATCATGAACAGAGCTATGAACTTGGGTCTTCTCACACCACCTTTGCAAGTACAGTCATGTCCAGATTTTCCCATAGTACAGTATGCAAATGATACTCTGATTCTCATGGAAGCTGATGCCCCACAACTCCATTGTCTTAAAGCCCTGCTTCACACCTTTGCAGATGCTACTGGTTTAAAGGTCAACTATAGAAAATCAAATCTGATACCAGTCAATGTGAGTGATGAAAAAATGGAAATTTTGACTGGTACTTTAACTGTTTGAAAGGATCATTCCCCTTCACTTACCTGGGCATGCCTTTAGGGCTTCTAAAACCAATAGTGGAACAGTGTTTGCCTTTAGTGAGCAGAATTGCAAAAAAATTGGTGGGCCTATCTTCTTTTATGACTCTTGTTGGCAGGTTGCTTCTGGTCAAGTCAGTGCTAAATTCACTTATTATATATTTCATGGGCTGCCTTGATGTTCCTATAACAATCAAAAACCAGGTTAACAAATACTTGAGACATTGTCTTTGGAGGGGACCAGATTTGGAGGATCACAGACCAGCTTTGGTAGCTTGGTCCACTGTTTGTAGGCCCAAAATTCAGGGTGGCCTAGGAGTGATGAACATCTTTGTGCAAAACCAAGCCCTTTTGCTCAAAAACCTCCACAAGTTCTACAATAGGGAAAATATCCCATGGGTAAACCTCATTTGGGAGGCTTATTATGACAATGGCATCCTCCCAGGACAAAAATGGGAAGGGTCCTTCTGGTGGAAGTGTAATTTGAGGCTCATTGATAGTTCAAATCCATGGCAAGATGCACAATAGGTGATGGTAAATCTGCTCTATTTTGGTCTGACCTCTGGCACTCTACTTGTCTGAATCAATTGTTCCCTCATCTTTACTCCTTTGTCAGAGATCAGAACCTTTCAGTGCAAAAGGTTCTTATGTTTGAATACTTGGAAGACTTATTTCACCTACCACTTACTCAGGAAGCTTATCTGGAATTTGAGCTGATGGAAGAGATTTGTGACACCTTAAGAAGATCTGCATTTACTGAGCACTTGGATTCTTGGAGTTATATGTGGGGAAATAATAATTTTCTGTGGCTAAAGCATACAAAATTTTGATAGGTGTAAAAATTGTGCCAGCACAGTTCAACTGGATTTGGAAAAGTTCTGCCCAGCCAAAACACAAGGTCTTTTTTTGGAGACTTCTGCATGATAGACTCAATACCAGGAATCTGCTAAGAAGGAAAACTTTTCATCTTGACAACTATAATTGTGCTACTCTCAACTGCCAGTAGGAAGAAACACTACAACACCTATTTTGGACTTGCCCTTTTGCCTCTGATTGCTAGGATATCCTCTGCCCTAACAGACAAAGAAATCTAACCATCATGGAAGCCATTCTAGACTTAAGGGGCAACCTACATCAACCTTTTTCTATGGAGATCATTATCATTGCCTCATGGGCCATTTGGATAATCAGGAATGATAAGATTTTCAATAATATTCCAACCAGCATTAACAGATGCAAATTCATCTTCCTCTCAGAACTACACCTGCTCAAATTCAGAATTAAGGAGAAGTTTTCATCTTCTTTCATTTCATGGTTGGAAAATATTGTCCTGTAATTTTTTTATTGTTTTCTTAGTTGGGCATTTTAGACTAGTTTTTATCTTCTTTGGGGCTTATCTCAAACCTTGTACGTTTGAACTCTCTTTTTATATAAAATAAAAAAAATTGCAGTGGGGTTTTGCCCTACTGTGTACAGTCAAAAAAAAAGGGTTAGATAGCATGCAAGAGTACAAGAATATCCAAGACATATGATCATGATCATAAGAGAATTGTCAAGGATTAATCATAGTATGGCTCATGCCTTGCATGCATCCACATGGAGTTTCTACTCCAAATTTGAGGCATCAATGATGTTCAATTCACTTCTCAACCTGCAAAACACTTTCTCATCAAGTGGTTTAGTGAATATATCCGCCAATTACTTGTCGGTACGAACATGCTTAAGTTTGATATCTCCCTTAGCAACATGATCTCGAATGAAATGATGACGAACTTCAATATGCTTAGTTCGAGAATGTTGCACGGGATTATGAGCAATCTTAATAGCACTCTCATTGTCGCAAAGCAATGGAACATGTTTCACATATATCCCATAATCTTTAAGAGTTTGGGTCATCCAAAGTAACTGAGCACAACATGAACCAGCGGCAATGTATTCCACTTTGGCGGTGGATAAGGATACTGAGTTTTGTTTCTTGGAGGACCAAGACATAAGAGATCTACCAAGAAATTGGCAAGTACCCGAAGTGGACTTTCTATCGACCTTGTCACCGGCATAGTCCGAGTCGGAGTAGCCAACAAGATCAAAAGAAGACCTCTTAGGATACCAAATGCCAAAATTTGGTGTATGTATTAAGTATTTCACTATCCTTTTCACAGCCTTGAGATGACACTCTTTGGGGGCTGCTTGTTATCGTGCACACATGCACACACTTAGCATGATATCGGGACGGGATGCACATAGATATAACAATGAACCAATCATAGAGCGGTAAACCTTTTGGTCAACCAGTTAATTCGCCATCCTTTGTCAAGTCAAGATGTCCACTAGTAGGCATGGGGGTATTCATACCTTTTCATTCTTGCATGTTGAACTTCTTGAATAAGTCCTTGGTATACTTCGTTTGAGAGATAAATGTTCCCTCCTTAGTTTGCTTGAGTTCACTCATCATAGACATCTCAAACTTCTTCGACATAAGCTTCCCAAACTTCTCACTAAAATGAGGGTTAGTTGATCCAAATATGATATCATCAACATAAATTGGCACACAAATAATTCTCCATTTTTGGTGAAGGGTGTAGAATCAATTTTACCAATTTGAAACCCTTTATGAAGAAGAAACTTAGTCAAGCATTAATTTATACCAAGCTCTAGGAGCTTGCTTAAGACCATAAATAGCTTTGTGAAGTTTGTAAACATGATTGGGTTTCTTAGGATTAACGAAGCCGGGAGGTTGTTTAACATAAACTTCCTCTTCAATTTCACCAATAAGAAAAACACTTTTGATGTCCATTTGATATAAGGTAATGTCAGGATGATTGGCATAGGCAAGTAGCATGCCAATGGACTCAAGTCTAGCAACGGGGGCATAAGTCTCACCATAGTCCATACCTTCGACTTGAGTGTAGCCTTGAGCAAAGAGACGAGCCTTGTTGCGTACAACTTGTCCATCTTCATCTTGCTTATTCCAAAATACCCATTTGGTTCCAATGACATTGTGCTTCTCATCGGGCTTCTCAACCAACGTCCATACTTCGCGATTTTAGTAAGAAGTAGAGAGTTACCCCGGTTTATACGAAAAAAGGCCGAAAACCGCACAACTTCATGATCGATTAGAGGACAACCATGCCAAAACCCAGACAAAACTAGGAACCATCACGAAGCGCAAACCAATGACCGAGAGCCAAAAGATCTAGGGTAGAAATGAAGATGCTTTTCGGCGACTGAGGGAGTCCTGGACTAGGGGGTGTCCGGACAGCCGGACTATCATCGTCCGCCGGACTCCAAGACTATGAAGATACAAGATTGAAGACTTCGTCCCGTGTCCGGATGGGACTTTCCTTGGCGTGGAAGGCAAGCTTGGCGTCGGATCGTAGATCTCCTACCATTGTAACCGACTCTGTGTAACCCTAGCCCTCTCCGGTGTCTATATAAACCGGAGGGTTTTAGTCCGTAGGACACAACAACCATTACAACAATCATACCATAGGCTAGCTTCTAGGGTTTAGCCTCCTTGATCTCGTGGTAGATCCACTCTTGTACTACCCATATCATCAATATCAATCAAGCGGGGTAGGGTTTTACCTCCATCGAGAGGGCCCAACACAGGTAAAAACATCGTGTCCCTTGTCTCCTGTTACCATCCGCCTAGGCCTTGCATTCGGGACCCCCTACCGAGATCCGCGGTTTGACACCGACATTGGTGCTTTCATTGAGAGTTCCTCCGTATCGTCACCGATAAGCTTGATGGCTTCTTCAATCAACAATAACGCCGTCGGGGTGAGATTTTTCTCCCGGACAGATCTTAAATATTCGGCGGCCGCTTCGCGGGCAATTCACTTGGCCATCTGGAAGCGATCGAAGGCTACACCTGGCCGTCGGTCAGATTTGGAAGCTTAAACTTCACGGCGGATATCCACGGAGACTTGATCTTGATGGATCGATCCGCATGACCGGCGTCTTTGCTTTATCACGATGGGCATGACCTAACTCTGCGCCACGGACGGTACCTCGGTGGCGCTGCGAATCCGCTCCGACCCATAGTCCGGAGCCGATCGTGCAGATCGAGGATGGGTGGCTGGACACCGCCTCGAGAGCTGCAACTTCCACGGCGATGGAGCCAAACACTGACCCCGTCCCTTATAAAGCTCGTGACTCCGAGGTGCCGGACTCCCTGCCGGACTCCGAACCTCCTGCGCCCCTGCCAATCGAATCTGATTGGGTGCGGAGCATGGAGTTCACCGCTGTGGACATCTTTCAGCACTCACCCTTTGGCGACATCTTAAAATCGCTAAAGCATCTCTCGCTATCCTTGGCGACATCTTAAAATCGCTAAAGCATCTCTCGCTATCCGGAGAGCCCTGGCCGAACTACGGCCAGGATGGTTGGGATGCGGACGACGAGGAAATTCAAAGCCCACCCACCACCCACTTTGTAGCCACTGTCGATGATCTAACCGACATGCTAGACTACGACTCCCAAGACATCGACGGTATGGACGACGATGCCAGAGATGATCAAGAACCAGCGCTCACAGAGCACTAGAAGACCACCCCAACCCATGATGTATATATGGTGGATACCCCAAAAGGAAGCGATAACGAGGACCAATGGGGCGCGGCAAAGGATAATCCCGCCGATAAACAACCAAAACGGTGACGCAGACGCCGCCCTAAATCCGCCTCGACAACAACAAATAGCTCCTAATGACCCGATAATAGAGCGGGGCAAACCGGTGGACGGCGAACATGCAACATAACCGTCCAAACAGGGCGAATCGGATAATCAATCCATGCCGTGAAACCAATAGTCGAGCGACCTCATGCGGACACACCACCAGAGAATAAGAGCCTTCACAAAGACTGCGTCGCCACTTGCAAGAAGTCGAAGAAGGAAAACGGAAGCTCAAAACAGCGGAAGACATACTCGAGAATGAGGTGGAGCAAAGTGCTCAAAACCCGCATTTAATCGGCAATGGCCATCAAGCAAAGAGCTACCCGGCGCAAGCTCTTGCCAGAATTTGACGAGGAAGCCATAGAGCCCCCACGGTCAAAAAACAAAGAGGCCGCTGGCGGATAGACGACGATAATAGGCCAAAAATTACAAGCGGCGCCGCACACAAGCCGACTCATGATCTGAGAAAGCAGATGGCCCAGCCAGTCCATTTCTGGGCCAAAAAGGGGCCCGGAAGCATCACAACACGCCAAGTGTTGAAGACGATGGTACACCCAAATATAGAGGCGCCGCACACCCACTATGTTTCACCAATGAGGTCTTTGGATCATGAATTCCCAGCAGGTTTAAACCCATAAACATAGAGGCTTCTGACGGAACAACAGACCACAGAGTGCGGATAGAGGATTATATACTACACATACACATGGCTAGAGGAGATGATCTCCACGCCATAAAATATCTACCCCTCAAGCTCAAAGGGCCAGCTCGGCATTGGCTCAAAAGCCTCCCAGAAAACACTGTTGAAAGTTGGGAAGAGCTTGAGGACGCGTTTAGAGCAAATTTTCAAGGGACTTATGTCAGCCCTCCGGATGCAGACGATCTAAGTCATATAACTCAACAGCCCGGAGAGTCAGCGCGCAAATTCTGGAACAGGTTCCTTACTAAAAAGAATCAAATAGTCGACTGTCCGGACGCTGAAGCCTTAGCAGCTTTTAAACACAACGTCCGAGACGAATGGCTCACCAGACACCTCGGCCAAGAGAAGCCGAGGACAATGTCCGCGCTAACAAGCCTCATGACCCGCTTTTGCGCGGGGAAGACAGCCAGCTAGCAAGATCAGACACCAGCGACCCAAGTACATCCGAGATCGAGATGGAAAGCGAGAAAATCACGGTAGCGAAAAAGATCGGTAGCGCCGGCATAAAGAGAAAAGCCCAAAGAACACGGCGGTCAACGCCGATTCAAAAGCTCATGACCAAACAACAAAACACTGCCTCTTAAGGACAACGGTGATGAGCTATCAACAAACAAAATTTTGGATCGGATATGTCAAATCCACGGCACCTCCTAAGGCTCGCAAACCACACCCACCGAGATTGTTGGGTTTTCAAGCAGTCCGGCCGACTCAACGCCGAACACAAGGGCTTGACGCGCAAGCGAGGACGACAGCGAACCCCACCATCGGAACACCGGAAATAAAAGACTTTCCCACAAGAAGTCAAAGCGGTAAACTCACTTCATGTGATAATACGGAAAAACAATGCGGCACCCGCTAAGATGGGTCCCGCACAGTCCACCCCAGCGGAACCTCGAGATTGGATGTCAAAACCAATCACTTTTGACCACCTGCATTATTCCAGAAGTGTTCGAAATGCAGGATGGACTGCTCTGATATTGGATCCTATAATCGACGGACTACAATCTAAACAAGTCCTGATGGACGGCGACAGCGATTTAAACCTGCTATATCCGAATACAATCCGCAAATTGGGGATAGACCTTACTAAAATTCGACATAGCCGCACTTCCTTTAAAGGAGTGGCGCTTGAGCCCTTCGCCAAGTGCACAGGCTCCTTATTACTAGAAGTTGTGTTGGTCACCGAACAACTTCCGACGTGAAAAACTAATCTTTCATGTCGCCCCATTCAAAAGTAGCTATCAAGCACTGTTGGGACGTGAAGCTTTTGTCCGCTTTAACGCTATACCACATTACGCGTCTCTTACACTTAAAATGCCCGGTCCACGTGGCATCATTTCATTAAGAGGGTCATTCAAAGACCCCGGACACGGCTAAACGAGTCCGGCATAAATAAGCTAGGGGCTCCCTAGCCGCACACCCCTTCACAAGGGGCTGTCCGTATAAGCAATAATGAGCTAATATAGACTCCGCTTTATTCATTTATTAATATTTTTCATGCACTTTTTCGCACAATTTCCTTTCAAACTAAGTTCCTCTCTTTTTACACATGAACAACGTGCATACCCGTCCAGGATAACGGCACAATGGAGACATAGGCGCAGACGTGCAGTAGGGACCCGTCGCAAGGATTCTTTTCAGATTAAGACCCTGCGTAAACCTTTTTTACTGTCTCTTGTTGCTATAATCCCCTGGTTTCTCATTATAACCAGAGTGGAGACTGACGTTTTGGCATCGGCCGCATCAGAGGACCTCGCCCGTACCTGGACACTAGGGGCTTAGGGCATTGTTCTGCCCATTATTATAAAGACCGAACACGTTAGGGAGTGTTCGATGTCTCGAGTTAGGCCTTATATGCATCAGCTCCGAATCATGTCTTTGGTCAAATGTTGGGTTTGCCCGGCTCCTGTGTTTTGCTGCCTTACGTTCCGTATCATCATTCTAACGCGACACCGGAGAACTCTGCGATTATGCCCCGATTAATTTGGCGAGCACCTTAGTAGAGAAAGCCGAAAACTGACTGTCATGATACAGCGAGAGACTGGTCAACCACTCGATCGACCACCGAAATGTTTAGAATTCCTCCGCTTTGACGAAGGACCGTTTCCTGGTCAGGCACACACGCGCCCCGAATTCGGACAGCGCGGTGCCCCCAGGGGCTATATCATAGTTCCACCCTCGAACTCCAATGGCTAAGTGAAAGTGATAAAGCATCATAGTCCGGTTGCCTCGTTTGCTATGCTAACACCTCCTTAACAGGACCGAGACGTCGGATTAAGTGTGAAAATGTTTTTGCGAACACCCCCGCACCTTGTGCGTGGGGGCTGAAGCCGAAGACTGCCATCTTTCAGGTTATACACACGTATACATAAACGGCCGCATAGGAGATATTTCAATACTTGAACGCACAAGTACAAAAAGCGATTACATCATAACCATTGTTTTACAAAATAAAACATTCATTTGAACGTGCAATTTTTCGAGCACTGCGACTCTATTACACGAGCACCACGCATAACTTCCCCAAAATAGTGCTCAGCGGGTAACCGGATTTCATCCGAACCCTGGGTTGCAACAGCGGTGGCATCCATCTCTGTCCAATGTGTCTTCACACGGGTGAGGGCCATCCGCGCACCCTCTATGCAGGCCGACCGCTTCATCGCCTTGATATGTGGCACCGCCCCAAGAAATTGCTGCAATAAGCCAAAATAGCTCGTCGCCTTGGGTCTATCCGGCCAGACATGAGTCACGATATCCGTCATGGCAAGTCCGGACAACCTATTCAGCTCAGCCCATTCGTCCAACCGATCGGTCAGCGGAAGTGAACGATCCGGACTATGGAATTGAGACCAAAACAGCTCTTCCGTCTTGTGATCCTTCTAACCCGGAAGCACTGGCAGCATCCGCCGCACTCACCGCTAAGTCCATATATGGATCCTCCGGACCCCACACCGGCCAAGCTGGGCATAATTTGATCCGTAAGCTTTGTGGCGCAGCGAAAAACTTGCCACCACAATGTCTCCGGCTTTGGCAGCTCCTCCTTTATAGCCTGCATTGCGAACGGGCATCCTTGGCCGGCGGTGACCTTCCCGTGTCTTCTCGCTCCGATAGGCGCTCCTTTTCAAGAACCTCATTGCGGTCGGTAGCATCCTTCAATTTAACGGCCGTTCGTATCTCTTCCTGCTTCGGCGGTGTGCAGCCCTTCGGCTTCTAACTCCTTATGCGCCCTCGAGCGCGACGCATTACCTCTTCGGCTTGCTCCTTGGCTTGAGCAAGTTCTGCGAAAGGCTCTCCACAAGAGCACCACCATCTGCGTCAAGCATAAATATTGTAGGAGGTGGGCTTTGGCTCCCTTAATAGGTGACTGCGGAGAGACAACTTACCTTGCGACTCGTCAAGTTGCTTGTTGACTAGCGCGATGTCTGCATCCGCAACATCGAGTTGCCACATTAATTCAGCAACTTCATCAGTCTGGCTAGCCCCCAGACTATCCGCCACCTGCATAGGAAAAGGCGACACTCAATACTTGCGATTTTGATCCTCGGCACGATGTCGCTTTCGACAACCTACCGAGTCTCAGGGGCTACTATCTATACAGGGCGCACTTTTATGTGTAAAACTGTCAAAAAGGTGCGTCATTTTTACGTACCTCAAACCCCGCCAGCAAACTCCTGACGGCATTATGCAATCCGCTTTCGGTGGACGAAATCCTTCCAATCACCGTTGTCGGTGTCAAAACCGACGGATCTTGGGTAGGGGGTCCCGAACTGTGCGTCTAGGCGGATGGTAACAAGAGACGAGGGACACGATGTTTTTACCCAGGTTCGGGCCCTCTTGATGGAGGTAAAACCCTACGTCCTGCTTGATTAATATTGATGATATGGGTAGTACAAGAGTAGATCTACCACGAGATCAAGGAGGCTAAACCCTAGAAGCTAGCCTATGGTATGATTGTTGAGATGTATGTTGTCCTACGGACTAAAGCCCTCCGGTTTATATAGATACGGGAGGAGGCTAGGGTTACAGTCGGTTACAATGGTAGGAGATCTACATATCCGTATTGCCAAGCTTGCCTTCCACGCCAAGGAAAGTACCATCCGGACACGAGCTGGAGTCTTCAATCTTGTATCTTCGCGTCTTGGAGTCGGCGGATATTGATAGTCCGGCTGTCCGGACACCCCTAGTCCAGACTCCTCAAGAGCCCACGAACCGGTCTTCAATGACGATAAGTCCGGTAGCGCATAATGTTCGGCATTGCAAGGCGGGTTCCTCCTTGAATAATCCAGAGAAGATAACGAACACCAGGATAGTGTCCGCTCGCAAAAATAATTTCCACATTCCACCGTAGAGAGAATAAAATATACACTTAGCTCAATCTGCGGCGTGTTATGCGGCGTGTCATCACACCGCAACCAAGCCTTTGTTTGAATTACTATACCACCTCGGCACGTTTAGCGGCGGTTTCATTGCACGTCTGTCGAGCGTAGATCGTGTTCCCCTTATTCCGGGATTCTCATCAATACATGCGTGGGTAACCCAACCGCGCCATTGATGGTGGCGCTTGGGAGATAAGCGAGTTTTACCAGGCCGGTGGGGGACGCATAGTTTTGTCCGCCTATATATAAGGGATAAGGATTCACCTTCTCACCTACGCCTTCTTCCTCCTTTGCTTATCCATCCCGCGAACTCAAGCTCCAACGCCCGAGCTCGCGCATCTCGCCTGGACCTCCTCCGAACATGTCCGGAGCGGGAGGTAAATGGCTGGCCTCCACCGTCAAGGAGGAGGACATCACCAAGCTGCGCAGCGCCGGATACCTTTCCGGCGATATCGCGCATCGGCTGCCCGACGAGGGGCAGCTCATCCCTACCCCCGGGCCTCATGAGAGGGTCGTCTTCCTCCCCCACTTCCTCCGTGGACTGGGCTTTCCGCTCCATCCATTTGTCCGGGGGCTCATGTTTTACTACGGCCTGGATTTCCACGATCTGGCGCCGAACTTCATCCTCAACATCTCGGTGTTTATCGTCGTGTGCGAGGCCTTTCTCTGCATCCAGCCCCACTTCGGCCTGTGGCTCAAGACCTTCAACGTCAAGCCGAAGGTTGTGAAGAACACATAAGCGGAATCGGAGGCGCCATGTTGGGCAAATTGCCCAACGTCCCTTGGCTAGAAGGGACCTTCGTGGACTCCGTCAAGGGGTGGCAATCGGGGTGGTTCTACATCACCGAGCCACGCAAGCCCACATGGGCAGCGGCCCCCGAGTTTAGATCTGGAATCCCCACGCAGCTCACCTCCTGGAAAGAGAAGGGCTTGCGGTGGAGCAATCCGGTGGAGGTGCCGGGACTCAGAGCCTGCATCAAGAAGATGTGAGCAATTAGGCTCGGCTCGTCGGCGTGGTCCAAGTCATGCTCCTCCGTGGATTCTCCCATGCCAAGGCGGGCATTCAACTTGTGGAGTTCAATCCGGAACAGCACCAGCGCTAAGCGGGCTCTTGATACAACACACGAAGGTGCACGGAGGTGCTTTGTTCAAGGGCGCTGGCCCCGCATCCGCGACCGAGGACCGCGGATTCAGCTCGCGATCTCCGATCGATGAGGTAAGTGATTCAACCCCTTCTGAACACTTGTGGTAATTAGATTGACTCTAGTGAGGTTTTAATCTGCCTCTTCCTTTGACAGAATGGATGGAGAAGGCCAAGCTGCTCATCGGCCCGGCTCCCATGCCGAAGACCAGTGGGCGCCCGCTTAGCGAGGGCTGCTGGTTCCGGCACCGCACGTGGTGCCGAGAAGAAGGCCAAGAAGGTGGCCATGGGGACTCGAAAGAGTTCCCTTGAATCAAAGCGTCGGACGACGACGAGGACTCCTCCCTTAAGGCGAGGAGGAGGTATTCTCTCCGGAGGAGGAGAGAAGAAGAGGAAGGCTTCCCCAATCGGGAGGCGAAGGGTCAAGAGGGGAGAACTATCCCCGGACAGCTTCGCCAACATCAGCGTTGGCGAGGATGAGTGGCCTCCAAGGGCCAGGCGTCCGGCCGGATCGTAAGTATTCGGATCCTTTATATGCCGTACCTTTTATGTCATACAGTATCCTTCTAACACCGCATTCTTCCCGTAGTCCGGTTGATGACGATCTCCCCGACTCGATGAGCGGGTCGTTGGCCTCGTCGGACGTGAATTCTGTCCCGACCGCCTCTACCCCACGCGCCGACGAGGACGCCGAGGTGGGATCCCAAGAGGGACCCATCGGAGGAGGCTCGAGGCGCCGTCGAGCGATCTCCGGACTTTGCGCGGACTCTACATCGGAACCCGCGGTGGTTCGAGTCCGCAAATGGCCCTCGAAGAAGGGCAGGACCGTGGCGCCGGCCTCCGTCCAACCGGAGGTGCCGGATAACTGTTGGAGGCGCTTAAAGGCGCTTCCATCGAGGAAGAACACCGCACTATCATGAGTGCGGTGATTGAGAAGGTTCACTTGCCAAGAGCGGGCTGACCAAAGCTTCGCAGCAGCCTTCTAACGAGCTTTGAGGTAAGAAGTTAAAATTATGTAATGTAATACCGCATAGACAGTAGCCCTCGATGCTTAGTTCGGTGTTGGAAAGAAAAGCGGATGAGGATCTAACAAGATATCTGTGAGGTTGCCTAAAATATGTCAATATGGGTTTGCAGGCTGCGCTGCTTGTCCTCTGCCGCGTGCTTAACGGCGGAGGTCGAGAGTTGAAGAAGGACCTCGGCGGTCGAGCAAGAGCTCGGCCATGCGAAAAAGCAGCTCGAGGAAAAGAAGGTGAGTAACACCTCTTTGAATAAGTACCTTCTGAAAAGGAATTTGGTTGCAAATAAAATTAACAAGGATAATATGTGTATTGCAGGGGCCACTAACGAGGTGGCAGCCTCGAAGGATGCCGTGTCCGCGGCTGAGCATAATCTTGACCCGCAGAACAGGCTGAGTGAGAAAAGCAAGAGGCCCAGTGGCGGAAGTTCGGCAAGAGCTCCGGGCTCTCATGGAAAAGCATGAGAGTTTGGGCGTGACTCAAAGACTCAAGAGTCCGAGCTTGCCTCGGCTCTCGAAAGTGCCAAGTCCGCCAAGGCCGAGGCCCGTAAGGCCCTTCAGAAGTTGAGGACATAAAGAAGATAGCGGCGGGTGAGGCATTTTTCATGCAAAGCGGGCATGTTAGTGTGAACTACGACACTTACCCAATCGGAGCTCTCGAGGCGTTTGCGGATCTGCGCGTGGTGTGTATGCGATGCGCCGCATTCTATCGTGGCGAGGAGGGAGCTCGACGGAGAAGGTCTTCGGTCTCGATACTCGAGGCCAGCCATCCGTGCCCCCAAGCGACTAGTCAAGCAGTGGTCGAACTCCACAAGGTAGCCGAGGAGGCCATGAAGGGCCTCATAGTCCGGCTATGGCACAGACAGGCGATGCATAGAAGCTACTTTGGCCTTGTCGCGGCGGCTGGTGGATGCATGCCCAGGCTCGATGTAGTCAGCGCTCCACCATATTGAAGGCGCTCGTCGGGCCCTTACTGCGTAAAGGTGCAATGGGGCAAACTGGATGCGGAAGCTTCTCACGGACCCACCGCCGGGCAAGGAGCATCGCAGCGGAGCGGTATTATAAAGTTGTCTGAAGGGAGCTGCGATATTGCGATGAGTGCTCCCGAAATGTAATTTTAGTGAACTTCGCTGTGTATTTATCACTGTGCGCGAAAACTTCGTTCATATCGCCATGAGCAACACTTGTTTAATTTAAAATATTACCTTACATGCGGCCGTTTATAAAATCGAGAGATGGCAAGTCGTTGGCTTGACCCCCAAGCCACAGTCTTTGGGTGTTCGGATAAACTTGAGCACTCTTGTTCCCATTTTGGGTCCATCTAGGAGGCGCTCAACACGACGAACAAGGCAACCGGACTTATAATGCTTGAACACTCTCACTTAGCCATAGAATTCTATAATTTTAAATTTGGTGAAGCCCCGGTATTCGGAAGGCGAATCCGGGCGCTATCCACGCCTTCATCGGACATTATCCGGAACTTCGCTCGAAGCGTCGTGAGTCTTTAAGGACTCGAAAAAACCTCTCGAACAGCGACCGGTCTCTCGCCTTATCATGCCAGTCAGTTTTAGCTTTCTCCACTGAGGTGTTAACCCGGCTCAACCGGGGCGCAATCGCAGTGGTTCTCCCAGTGCTACCTTAGCCGACGGAACGGAACGTAAGGCACCAAAACATGGGAGCCGGGCAAACCCAACTATTGACCCAAGACATGATTCGAAGCCGATTCATATAATTCTATAAGTTCGGGGTGCCACACTTGTGAAAGTGTTAGGACTTAATCACACCATAATGTGGAACGAAGCCCTGGTGTATTGGCCGTACCAAAATATCTGGTGCAAGATATCATATAATGAACATATATAAAAGATAACATAATTGCAATAAAAAGCGATGCATTATTTATAAAAGAAAGTCGATAGTAGATCGGATGATACAAATAGTCTTGATAAGCAAAGGATTTGGACTAAATAAACATGTCCCCTCGAGGATGAGCTGCAGACTTGGTGTATATAATCGAATTTAATGCTCGTAATTGAGACCACACAATGTTAAATCATGGCCGTCTTTAGTCCCCGATCACAGCATCATGAGTTCGGCAAGTTAAGCCAACGGACAGGGCTTACAGTTAACGAGTCTGTGTACATAAAAGAAGGAGAAAAATAAAAAAAGAAGGGGGCACTCGTGTGAGCCCCTGATGCAATCGAGCCGCACTCTAGGTCCATTGTGATCGTGCCCTTTCCTGTGCCCATGGTATCTCCAAAGCGTAATGATGTACGCGAGTGTTATTCTTCTTGATCGTCTTGTGAGGCGAGGTTGGGGCCGCATTACTACGCATGCTCGATCGCGCCAGTGGTCTTGGTTGGCATTGCTCGGCGGCGCTTTGGCGTGTCCGGCCTTTTAACCGCGGACTTGAGAATTGCCTTAGAAGGCTACTCAGACTTCGACGCGAGAGCCGCTGTGTGTTCCTCCGTTCGGAGGGCGTTCCGTATTCCGTTGACCGTGATGACTCCACGAGGGCTGGCATCTTGAGCTTTAGGTATGCATAATGCGGCACGCGTTGAATTTTGCAAGCGCGTTCGTCCGAAAGCGAGCGTGATAGCTGCTGCAAACGGGACTATGTCGAAGATTAACTCCTCGCCCGAAATTATCCGGGATCCGAAGACCACTTCGGTGTGGTGAGCACCTGCAGGTTGGCTTCCACTCTGGATGACACCTTTAAAGGTTGTCTTTGTAGGTTTAATCCTTGATGGGTCTATGCCCATTTTGCGCCTTGTATCTGATAAATCAGGTTCGGGCTGCTACCGCCGTCCATCAGGACTCTCGTGAGGTGGAACCCATCGACGATTGGGTCTAAAACCAATGCGGCGAATCCGCCGTGGCGTATGCTGGTCGGATGGTCTCTTCGATCGAAAGTGATCGAGCAAGAGGACCATGGGTTGAACTTTGGGGCGACTGGCTCCATCGCATAGACGTCCCGTAGCGCGCGCTTCCTCTCCCTCTTGGGTATATGGGTCGCGTATATCATATTCACCGTCTGCACTTGTGGGGGGAAACCCTTCTATCCTCTATTGTTCGGCGGCCGGGTCTCTTCCTCATCGTCCCTATTTAGCCCCTTGTCATTGTTTTCGGCAATTAACTTGCCAGCCTGCTTGAACACCCAACAATCTCTATTGGTGTGATTAGCTGGCTTTTCAGAGGTGCCATGTATCTGGCATAAGCGGTCGAGTATTCGGTCCAGGTTGGACGGACCCGGAGTGGTTCTTTTAAATGGCTTCTTCCACTGACCGGGTTTAGAGCCTCGAAATCCGGCATTGACTGTCGTATCCTCCTTATAAATGCCGTTAATCGGCGCTTGTTTTGATTCGATGTGACTGCCGTTGTTGTCCTTAGTATCCGGACTGCGGAGTTTTTACGGAGATTGTTGCTGCGGGCTAGCTAGCTGTCCTCTCCCGCACAAAAGCGGGTCATTAACGATGTGAGGGCTGCCATGGATTTGGCTTTTCTGCCCGGTGTCGGGCTAGCCATTCGTCCGGATGTTATGTTTGAAGGCTGCAAGGGCTTACGCATCCGGACAATCAACGATTTGATTTTTCTTCGTCAAGAACCGTGTCGAGAATTGTCGGCGATTAAATGCAGGCTGAATGATGTGGCTTAGGTCACCGGCGTCGGTGGTCGCACATATGTGCCTTGGAAGTTATCAAGGAACGCGCCTCGGTCTTCCCAACACCCAATTGACTCTGCGGGCAAGCTGTTAAGCCAATGCCGAGCTGGTCCTTTAAGCTTGAGTGGGAGGTACTTGATGGTGTGGAGATTGTCGCGCGGGCCATATGGATGTGGAGAAGGTAGTCTTGATCCACACCGCGAGGTCTGTTGTGCCATCGTAAGATTCGATGTTCTGGGCTTAAACCCTTGAGGGATCGATGATCCATTACTTCGTCGATGAAGCATAATGGGTGTCGGCGCCTGTATTGAGCGATATCGCGGCGCAGCTCGAGAGAGCGCTGTCTGCTGTGTTGACCCCGCCGTGGTTATTATATCCGCACAACGGTATTCGCGCGTGGGTCGTAGGCGCCCACGTGATCCATAGATGGATCTGTATTGCCTTGCTTTGTCCTCAATATGTCTCCCAAGTCCGGTAGCGTTCCCTCTTGGCCCGTGCTTTTGGAGCAATGCTGGTACGGTCTTGGTGGGGGCTGGATGCCTCTCTGTCACGACCACGGGGTGGTCGGTCAGCCATATCGTCTTGTTGGTGATGAAGGTATGTGTGCTTCCTCCTCTAATCGGGGAGCAGCTTGCGTCTTAGGTAACTTTTGGAGGCGTTCGAGTTTATACTCTTGACGCGAGGACCTCGGTCCATCGATCGGCAGCAGTCTTGATCAGCTTGAAGTCATTGCTGCTTTTTCTTTAGGCTGTTTGCCGTGGCAATAAGCTGCGCTTGAGCGCTCTTGTTGACAGGATCCTCAGTGCGGCGAACTCATCATCCTTGAGGCTTACTTGTCTTCGAGGGAGGCATATAGTTATCATCCTCAACCTTCGTTTGCCGCCCCTCGTGGGGCTTGCTACATCCTCTGCTGCTGAGTCTTGCGGGAGGGATTATCTTCGGCACTCTCCGAGTATTATTATCTCCGTGCGGAATCTCCATTCTTCTTTGTGGCGGGATTTAGAGCGGCGCCCGACGTCGGCGTTTGGGCTGCTTCTTTAGAGAATCCGCCTCGCTGCTTCTTTGCCATCCCGTCTTTTGGGGTGTCCACCATGTATCGTCATATGGCGAGGTGGCCTTCGGTGCCACAGAGGCGCTGGTTCTGTAAATCTCGGCATCGTCGTCCATATCGTCTATGTCGTCGGAGTCGAAGTATAGCATGTCGGTTAAATCCTCGACAGTGGCTACAAAGTGGGTGGTGGGTGGGCGCTGAATTTCTTCGTCGTCCGTACCCCAACCATCCTGGCCATAGTCTGGCCAGGACTCTCCCGATAATGTGAGCTGCTTTAATGAATTCAAGATATCGCCAAAAGGCGAGTGTTGGAATATGTCCGCGGCGGTGAATTCCATAACCGGCGCCCAATCCGGATTGATTGGCAGGGGCGCGGGAGGTTCGGAGTCCGGCAAGGAGTCCGGCGCCTCGGAATCACGAGTTTCACGGGGGACAAGATTGGTGTTCGGCTCCATCGCCGTGGATGTTGAAGCCCCTGTATGGCGTCTATCCACCGGCCCTCGATCTGGCGATCGGCTCGGGCTAATGGCGAAGCAGATCCGTGTCGCGACCACCAAGGCCTTTGTCCGTGGCGAGCTAGATCATGCCCATCGTCACAAAGGCGGCACGCTCAACAGGCTCGAGTCCGTCGAAGATCAAGTCTCCGCGACATCGGCCGTGAAGTTTAAGCTTCCGTCGACTGACGGCGGGCGTAGCTTTCGATCTGCTCCGGATGGCCAAGTGAATTAGCCCGGCGGCCGCCGAATCTGAAGATCTGTCCGGAGAAAAGTCTCACCGGACAGCGTTGCGGTTGAAGATGCCATCAAGCCTATCGGTGGCGACACGGAGGAACTCTCAATGAAAGAACCAATGTCGATGTCAAAACCGGCGGATCTCGGTAGGGGTCCCGAATGTGCGTCTAGGCGGATGGTAACAAGAGGCGAGGACACGATGTTTTTACCGAGTTCGGGCCCTCTTGATGGAGGTAAAACCCTACGTCTTGCTTGATTAATATTGATGATATGGGTAGTACAAGAGTAGATCTACCACGAGATCAAGGAGGCTAAACCCTAGAAGCTAGCCTATGGTATGATTGTTGAGATGTATGTTGTCCCACGGACTAAAGCCCTCCGGTTTATATAGACACGAAGGAGGCTAGGGTTACAGTGGGTTACAATGGTAGGAGATCTACATATCCGTATTGCCAAGCTTGCCTTCCACGCCAAGGAAAGTACCATCCGGACACGAGCCGGAGTCTTCAATCTTGTATCTTCGTAGTCTTGGAGTCCGGCGGATATTGATAGTCCGGCTGTCCGGACACCCCCTAGTCCAGGACTCCCTCAACCGTACTCATCAATGCACGGTGATCTTCTGAGATGGACGCCCTCTCAAGCAGATCCTTCAGCTCCCCCGGCCGAACACTAGTCGGCGCCGAACTCTCCGGCTCTGTCGGGCTTGGGGATACCCTCCGTGGCGACACTTGGGCTCGTCGCCCTATCCGACAGCGCAGTGACGGAGGCATCTCGCTCTCCATCATCTCGGACGAAGATCCCCGAGACGAGCTCATCGAGAAGGTCGGAGATCCGAACTACAAGGTAAAAAATTCGGTTATCCTCGGAACCACAAATAGGGATGTCTCGTTGCGAACTCCTTTTTTCTACTCACGGCTCATTGAAGGGCTGATGCTTTAGGGAGATTGTGCGGCGGGGCCTCCCGGACGCAGGACCTCAGTGAAGACTTCTTCCCCGCTTAGGGGCTTTGGCCTCCGGGTCTCGGATCACGGTGCTCTTCTCCCCTTTGGAGGGACGGATTCTCGATCCCCCCCTCTTTCAAGAGCCTCCTTGGACGAGGCAGTAGCTCCTCTACTTTCCCCTTCGCTTTCTTCTGAAGGCGCAACCTCCAGCATCTTGACCAGCCACGGGATCCGGCGCGATCTCTGGGGGGGCGGACACCGTATCGACTTTGCTTGCGCTATCCACTCTGTTGAAGGATAACGGGTTAAAAGGCGAATTGTAGAAAGGCAAACAAACAGTGCGTCCGAACACCGAGCTACTTACTTGAGTATCCGGCGATTGCAGCTTAGGCGGCATCCTCGGTCAATTCGGACACACCGCCTTTGTGATCCGAAGAACAACTTGTACATCTCCATGGGTGTCGTACCCATAAAGTGTTGGAGAATCCGTGGTCCCTCCGGATTGAACTCCCATAGCGAGAGAGGACGGCGTTTGCAGGGCAAGAGACGCCTAATTAGCATAACTCGCATCACCACGACTAGATCGATCTCCCTCGCTGGAGGTCTCGAATCCGCCTCGCAATAGGGGCACGTCTTTTAGCGACCCCAGTTGAGCCCTTGGTTGACCCACGACATCAACCGTCGAGGAGGTCCCGGCGGAATCTGGGCGGTGGCTTCGCTGCTTGCCCTTAGGAGCGGTAATGTAGAACCACTCCTGCTGCCTGGCAACCGAGCTCCTCTTGGAAGGAGCCCTCGGGCCCGGGCATCGGCCCTCCCGCTATGGCCGCCCACTGCACTCTGCTGACGCCCCAATCATCTTGGCTCCACATTGAAGGTCTTTAGCCACAGTGAAGTGGGGGTGACGCGGAGGAAGGCTTCGACGACAATAAATCGGAAATATGGACGATGGACTCGGAGCCAAGTCATGGAAATCCAGCCCGTAGTAGAACATGAGCCCTCTCACGAAAGGATCCGTCGGGAAGCCTAAACCCCGACGGAGGTGGGATACAAAGGCGACGTACTCGCCGGGCTCGGGGTGGGTATGGCCTGCCCTTGGCGGGCAGCTGTCTGCGAAATCTCGTAAGGCAGTGCTTGGCTTCGCAGCTTTAGCACGTCCTCCTCCGTGATGGAGGAGGGCATCCACCGACCACGAAGGTCGGAGCGGACATTGTTGAAGGTCAAAGCACACGAATCTGGGGCTCGGGTGTTGGAACTTGGAGCGAGGAGAAGATTCGATGGAGGATTGAAGAAAAGCGAGCCTTGGTCCTATTATAAAGAGGAGATACCAAGAGCCGTCTCGTGACCGTTCGGGACTCGCCGATAGAGGCGTGGCGGCAAGCGCGTTGGGTTACCCACGTCCATATTGATGAGAATCCGGGATAAGGGGAACACGATCTACTGCTTCGACAAGGCGTGCCAAGGAAACCGCCGCTAAACGCTACTGAGGTGGTATAATAAAAAGCGATTCAAGTAACTTGGAAGTGGCGTGGCGTCATGCTACTGAGGATCGTCGGTGATTGAACTTGTGTACATAATATTCTCTCTACGGTGGAGTGTGGAATTTATTTTGCGAGCGGACACTATCTGGTGTTCACAATCTTCTATGGATTATTCGAGGAGGAACCCGCCTTGCAATGCCGAACATTATCTTGCCGGACTCATCGTCATTGAAGCGAGTTCGGGGACTCTTGAGGAGTCTGGACTAGGGGTGTCCGGACAGCGGACTATCATCGTCCCACGGACTCCAAGACTATGTAGATACAAGATTGAAGACTTCATCCCGTGTCCGGATGGGACTTTCCTTGGCGTGGAAGGCAAGCTTGGCGTCTGGATATGTAGATCTCCTACCATTGTAACCGACTGTAACCCTAGCCTCTCCGGTGTCTATATAAACCGAAGGGTTTTAGTCCGTGAGACACAACAATCATACCATAGGCTAGCTTCTAGGGTTTAGCCTCCTTGATCTCGTGGTAGATCCACTCTTGTACTACCCATATCATCAATATCAATCAAGCGGGAGTAGGGTTTTACCTCCATCGAGAGGGCCCAACACAGGTAAAAACATCGTGTCCCTTGTCTCCTGTTACCATCCGCCTAGACACACAGTTCGGGACCCCCTACCCGAGATCCGCCGGTTTTGACACCGACAGCGACCTTTCCAAGAAGAAAATTGCACCCATAGGTTTCAACGTCACCGACACCGATTGGGACAAAGCTTCCGCCTAGAGCACCACACACCACCACCCCACTAATCCCCGTGGAAAGGGATCCGACCCTGCCAACAACCACCGGTAAATAGAACCAGTCAACAAAGATCTAGTGTCGGGGTGAACTCTTCGACGATACCTCCAAGGAGAAAAATGACAGCCATGGACGCCTTCACCACCTGTACGGCCTCCGACCAATAATTTCACCCAGAGGCCAATGGCCCTCCACCTTGATGAGACTCCTGAGAGGAAACTCAGTCACCAACAACACCAAACTAGCCAAAGATAGCCAAGTCTGGGGTGGTTATGGCAAACCACGCGAACTAGAACAAAGAGCCAGCTACCACCCGACACCTCAACACGACACCACACATGTTGCCTAGCCTTGCCACAGACACCACATCGCCACAACGAAAAGTCCAGAACATGTTGGCAATGGCACCGACCATAATGTCGGCACACACTAACCGTCGGAGCACCCACCACCGAGCCCAACCTCCATGACCCCAAAACCCGCGTCGTGGCAAGCCATGCCAGCCAATGACAGATGTAGAAGGGACTCAAATCCACGACAACGAATCAACCTCCAGTTTTCTGATGGAGTGAGTACCCACTTGACCTGGCAGCATAGCTTGGTCGGTTTAATCTCGGACAGTGGTAACCGATAATTGTCACTATTATGATAAATTTGGTATGGTCACAAGATCAACTTGGTATACATATAAATATAGCCAAAGCAGCATGACGCGAAGAAAACTTGGGACAAAGCAAGGAGAAAAACACCTATACGAAAGTTGCTGGCAGAGCACAGCGAAAGCAACTAAAGGAGACGCTGGTTGTCTCTGTCTTGCTCACCATGCTTTGCCCATCTGTTTATCCTAAGTCGAATTTGCTTAAGCTTGACAAACTCTATAGAAAAAAGTGATAAGATCTACAACACCAAATACACATAGTACGGTAATTAATAAATTTCATAAATGATCCCATGAGACTAATCTGGTGTCGTAGATGTTAATGTATTTTTCTACAGACTTGGTTAAACTTAAATAAATTTGACTTATGACAAACCCAGAACTTGAATTATTTTGTAACGGAGGCGGCATATTTCACTTCACCAAGCGTGCACCGAAGCAAGCAAGTAATGGCGAGTGACTAAGATTCTCGGGTGAGCAGCGTGGTGCGCTTGACCCCTATATCTATCTATCTACATATGTACATGCCAATTTGCCTATATACATTGCATGATACCTACCTTTGTGTGCTCGTCGTGGTTAGTTGTTCCTTAGGATCAAAAGAATCAAGCAAAGGGAGCGGTGATAAGTTATTCAATTGCAAGAAAGCGAAGGTTAAACATAAACATGGGCATCCCGGATCCCAAAGCGAGAATGGATCTTGCTTTATATCGTCTTAGGAGTGTTGATGAGTGAGTAGATGTGGCCTAATTAAGCTGATCAATGATGTAGTAGGGGCGCAAAGCCCATGCATCTTCATGCAACTTGGCGTGATATTTCGTGTGGAGAACTTTTATTTAGGGGTTTTGTGTAGAGAACTATTAGATGGAGAACTTGACTATTGGCTTGGGCCATGGGGCACGGGACACGATTCCTCGGTGCTAGCCCACTAGTAATCTCTCCAAGTTGCCAAAAAATCGTCGTACCACGTACGTGAGCCATGGCAACTTGTAGGCGATCCAACTGACCGGTTGCATGACCAGCATATGCTCCTGCATGAGGTGATCCCTCTCCCTCCCTCTCTCCTTTTCTTCTTCTTTGTGTTGTGCGAGGTGTGAGGCTCACCGCTCGCCCACTTTTGGTTCCGACGGGATGGATGCTTTTGGTGATGCGCTGCGAACGGACCGCCAACGAATGGTGCATGTCTCTTTTCATTTCTTTTGCATTGCAAAGGAAGGGGAAAACTCTCGATGGCCGACACGATCGAGCTATTCCCATGTGTAGCTAGGGTGCGTGGAGCAGTCCTACTCAGAGGGTACGTCGTCAAGGCCGTGTGCGTACGTGTACTCCTACACGACGCCTAGACTGATTGACACGTAACATATATTCAGTGGGAGGAGATGTTTCTGTCGACGACGAGGTGCCTACGATGACTTCGTAAATTTCAAGATGATATGCCGGCTCAGTCTTTCGAGGTGCTCATAGGAGTAGGGTGTGCATGTGTGCATCCATAGGGATGAGTGTAAACATGTATATATGAGCGCTTGCGTCTGTACTGTGTTAAAAAAAACACAAGACGTACGATCCAGCAGCAACGACGGGCATATGCTCCTCTCTGATCCTTTTCCAAAAGTGTACCGGCCAACGACGGCAGAGTGGCTACTTTCATTTGTTGTGATCGCAAGAAGGTGTACAAACACACCTTCTCGTCTGCATGTGCATCTGCTAACACGTTGATTAATTCTAAGATTGTGTGAACATCCACGCAGAGAGGATCGACACATCGAGCAAATTTGTCAAGGCCAAAGACTTCATGCATATCTGCGGTCTCCGGAGGAAGGACACGCATTTGGTGCCTATCGAGCTAAGGAAGCCAAACTTTTGACTTCACTGTTGCGTGTGCGTTTATATATATTAATCAGAGAGTACTTCTAGAGTTTCTGGCAAGCTGAACTCTTGGAGCAAGCAGGCATGTAGTATATATCTGATCTGTTAGGTGTGCTGCTTGTAAACTATTATGGGCAGCATTAACAACGTGGACGGACGGTCCAGCATGCATGAACGTGCTGCCAATGGTGGTGACCTTGGGCGGTTAGCGATTGGGACGGAGGAGCTGGAGGACAAACAATTATTGGATCAGTGTTCAACATCCACTGGATTCATTCATTTGCTTCAGAGTCTAACATTAGCATCTTTCAAAGAACCAAACTCTCTTTTTTTACACGGCCTGCTAGATGTTTGTATATATACCACCTGACCATTGTATCTGAACAATTCACTGTGTTCTTTAGGGCATGTAGAGATGTGTCTCCGGCGGATCCGTCTTTGGTGGATTTGTTCGGATTTGGTCGTAGTTACTCTACGTTCATGTGTTTTCGGGTTGGATCGTCTTGGTCCACGCTACTCTTCATCGACGGTGGTTGTTGTTCTATTGCGTTGGTCCTATATGACCTTAGCACGAAGGCTTCCCGACTGTCTACTACAAGAAGTTTTGCCCGGTTCCGGCGAGAGAGGGGCAATGACGGCGGCGCGCCTTCGACTCGCTTCAGTGATTGTAGTTGTCGCTAGATGGTCTACGGACCTGGATATAATTTTTATTACTACTGGTGTTCGTTGTACTGTCACGATTAAAGATGAATCAATCGAAAGTTTTCTGGCGAAAAAAAACTCAAAACATGGAAAGAATCTTAGCTTCTTTCCCCCTTAAAAAGAAGTGTGTTTTTGTTTTACATGCACAGTGAAATGGAGGTTCCATTTGCCCCAGCAAAGTGTGAAATGGTGGGGGCGACCTGCCCTCCGAATATACACCCTCCGCCTACCTTTGTCCCACTCAGCCCAATAATTCGCGTAGACAATGTGTATCCATCTCTACCTCACATTATTTTCTTTATTTGGACGGGCACAAGGCGATGTTTGGTAGGCTCCCCTTGGGACACAAAACATCTAACCTCACCTCACCTCACCTCGTGGAGAAGGACACTATGTGCGTCACCATGGCTGGCCTCCGGTCGTCCATTTCCATGCGCCTTTTGGCTCACTATAGCTTGTGCCCATTGACCGGTGCAGCTCATGAGTAGATTCCTTGTGCTTTTGACTATCCGCCTGCATTATTCGACCCCCCTTGTGCATCTCAGGGTTTGACCTGGCGCTGAATTGGTGGGTTTTAGTTTGGCCTAAATCTGGGTATAGATATTTTGCCTTTTCTTAGTTACACCCTTTCTGCCTAAAGTGTTTTGGAGTAACATCTTTGATCAAAGAGAGGAGGAACCGTTCTATATGTTTTTTTAAATAAGTTTTGCCGATTTGTATAGGCAATCCAAAGAGCATAGTGTGCATCATATGTACTACCATGCTTCCACGTTAAACAATAAAGTTTTTTTTTTGAATTGTTTGGATGGCTTACCACATGCGTCATGTGGTTATTGAACAATAAAGTTGATTGTGTAAGAATGGAAGTAAAATATGTCTAGACAACAATACATATTTATCGGAAAAAAATAACAACAATAAGTACATATGGATACTATCGTCAAGTACATAAGTGGATGGATGGACTTGACATCTTAACCTTCCTCTCCTTTGACAACTTACCTTCCCAAGGGGCAGCCATTGCTATCCTATCATCGGTGAGAACATAAAAGTAATTTATCATTGATCTCAGCTGACAACCGAAAGTAATTTATTCACAACCAACTTGCCATGGTGTCGATGTCTTACATAGGCTTCACCCCTGTTGCCCACATGAGATTTAATGGCAAAATCAATCGAGAATAACATAAAACATAGAATGTAAGAAAGTAGACAAAATTAGAACCACTTATAAAATTAGCTCACGTCCGGTGATTCCTTTTTTCTGGCTATACTTAATGAAACAACACACATGAATAAGAAATATCCATGATAAACCATGGCTGGCCTCCGGTCGCACATGCACCTTTTGGCTCACTATAGCTTGTGCCCATTGACCGGTGCAGCTCATGAGTAGATTCCTTGTGCTTTTGACTATCCGTCTGCATTATTTGACCCCCTTGTGCATCTCAGGTTTTGACCTGGCGCTGTATTGGTGGGTTTTAGTTTGGCCTAAATCTGGGTATAGATATTTTGCCTTTTCTTAGTTACACCCTTTCTACCTAAAGTGTTTTGGAGTAACATCCTTGATCAAAGAGCGGAGGAACCATTTTATATGTTTTTCTAAATAAGTTTCGTCTGATTTGTATTGGCAATCCAAAGAGCATAGTGCATCATATGTATCGTGCTTCCACATTAAACAATAAAGTTGATTGTGTGAGAATGGAAGTAAAAGCTGTCTAGACAACAATACATATTTATCGAAGAAAACAACAAAACAATGAGTACATACGAATACTATCGTCAAGTACATAAGTGGATGGATGGACTTGACTTCTTAACCTTCCCCTCCTTTGACACCTTACCTTCCGAAGGGGTAGCCATAGCTGTCATCAGCGAGAACATAAAAGTAATTTGTCATTGATCTCAGCTAACAACCGGAAATAACTTATTCACAACCAACTTGCCATGGTGTCCGATGTCTTACATAGGCTTCACCCTTGTTTGCGCACATGAGATTTTAATGGCAAAATCAATCGAGAATAACATAAAACATATAATGCAAAAAATACAGAAATTTAGGACCACTTCTAAAATTAGCTGTCTATGGTGGGTTTTTTTTGCGGGAAAATGATCCATGTTTATTCTCAATGAAACAACACAAGTCAATCTAATTCACCAAACCACACACATGAATAACAAATATCCATGATAAAACCAAAAGTTAGAGAAGGCATCCAAAGTCTCATATCAAGTTCCATCTTTTGCGTCTAGTCATTTCTCTAGACCTCTGGAGAGAACACTTCAAAAGACTGAACATGCACACACTATACTATCCTTGAAGGTTTTGAAAAGTCTCATGTGAGTCACTCACCTCAATTCCTGAAAGCTGGACACATTTTGTCTATAGACATACCCCTTACAAGAGAACTTATCAAACTAATGTTTTATCGATGTACGTGAAGGGATTGTATCGGGATCGACCACAACTTAATGAAACGGAAGAATCACCAATGAAACTAAACTTCATACTAAAATTGATGTCATCCCAATCAAAGCATAGCAAAGTGATGAACAACAATGTGTCAAATCTACAATTGGCGATTTGTAGGGCAAATAACACCATAGGCTCAACGATGTTGGTTACGTAAGCAATGATGTCACACTATAGGATGAGGATGTAGTCATGACGACATGGCCCACATTGTTAAGACATCATCACCAAGAACATACATATCTGACATGAAAACTAACATCACTCGGAAATGTTGATTCTGGTTTTCGAACCTCCTGAGGCGAGATGGCTGCTTGAGGAGGGAAAACAAAGAAATCACTTATGGAGGAAAGGGTCGAATCCAACATTTTTTCTCCATTACTTGATGTGGAAAGAGAGACTCATGGCCAAATGTTCTAGGAGAAACCTTCAAGGCTATTGGTGCCAGTTATTTCCACTTTTGCTCGCACGTACATTTGAACCACACGTTCCAGATGTAACATCTCCGTGTTTGTGGTTTTCCATTTTATGTGCATGCAATTTCCTTCCCCCTAACGCCTGACAGACAACACATGCATGGCTAATAAATAAGGAAGTTAAGATTACAACGGAGTACAATGACATAAAATGTGACATGATTAATGATTACATGACTTTTCAAACTTTTCAATACGAGAAAAAAAGGAAACCACTTCCAAAAAAATGGAAAACGAATCCAATGTATTTTCTCCATCCCTTGATGTGAAAAGGAAGACTCATGGCCAAATGTTCTAGGAGAAGCCATCAAGGCCACTGCGGTGGTTATTTCCACTTTTGCTCGCACGTACATTTGAACCATACGTGCCAGATGTACCCCCTCCGCATTTGTGGTTTTCCATTTCACATGCTTGCTCTTTCCGTCCCCTAATGCCTGACAGACAACACATGCATGGCTAATAAATAAGCAAGTTATGATTACACGAGCACATTTAACGTGGCGGCGGAGTACAAGGACATAAAATAGTTGTGACACTATTCAAGATTACATGACTTTTCGAACTTTCCTAGAAGAGAAAAAAACGAAACCACTTCTGAAAAAACGGATAACGAATCCAACTTTTCCCCCATCCCTTGACGTGGAAAGGGAGACTCATGGCCAAATGGTCTAGGAGAAACCATCAAGGCTACTGGCGGAGGTTATTTCCACTCTTGCTCGCACGTACATTTGAACCACATGTGTCAGATGTACCCTCTTTGTGTTTGTGGTTTTCCGTTTCATGTGCATGCTCTTTCCTCCCCCCTTAATGCTTGACAGACGGCACACACATGGCTACTAAATAAGGAAGTTAGATTACACGAGCACATTTAACCTGGCGGCGAAGTACAACGTCATAAAATAATTGTAACACAATTTAAGATTACCTGTCTTTTCGAACCTCCCGAGAAGAGAAAACAAGTAAACCACTTATAGAAAAATTTGATAACGAACCAAACATTTTTTCTGCCTTCTTTGACATGGAAAGAGAAACTAATGTCCAAATGTTCCAGGAGAGAAGGCTATTGGCGGCCGTTATTTCCACTTGTACTTGCACGTAAATTTGGACCACACGTGCGAGATGTACCCCCTCCCTGATTGTGATTTACGTTTCACGTGCACGCTCTCTCCTTCCCCCCTAACGCCTAACAGATCACACATGCATGTGTAATAAAGAAGAAAGTCAATTAAGATTACACAAGCACATTTAAGGTGGCGGAGAAGTACAACGACATAAAATAATTGCGACATGATCTTAGTGCCTAATAAACCGGGACTCCGGACTTTTGTTGAGCTTAACAAACCAGAAAAATAAAGGGAGCATGCTATTTTCCTCCCAAGCCCAATAACAGGAATTTGAATGGGCCATCTGACTCAATTCCACCAACTTTTTTTTGGGACATACTTGATTCCACCAACTAGCAAGTACGTACATCTCAAAACCAAACAACACAACTAGAATCGAAGCCCATTGCATCTTTTTGATGCGTAAATTCAAGCCCAGTGCATCTTTTTGCCATTGTCACTCAATTCAGTCCCTCCATCACAATGATGGAATCCAAACAGAGCCTAAGGTTATGATAAATGAATGGGTCCAGAAGGCCCCCTACAAACCGGCCCAGGTTTTCATGGGCCGCATGCCGCCGCCGCCGGCCTGCGGCCGGTGTCCCACACGTTATTAGTCCAACCCCAATCCTCTCGGCTCGCCCGTGACAGCGTGTCTGGAAATCCCAATCTCCGCCTCCGCCTCCTCCCCGCACCTGCGCCTAAAACCCTAGCTCGCCTCCCCCCTCCCCGCCCCGCCCCCATGGCGCCGAAGAAGCGGAAGGCGGATCCGGCGGCGGCGGCGGCCGCCGACCCCGCCGCCCACCACGAGAAGCCCGAGCAGAAGCCCCGCGTCGGGACCATCTACTACCCCATCACCGACGACCCCCCGGAGCCGGCCGCGGACGCCGCCGCCGCCGCCCTGGAGGAGGAGGACCTCGCCTACGACTACGAGGAGGAGGACGTCACCAAGCTGCTCGAGCCGCTCTCCCGGGAGCAGCTCGTCGCGCTGCTCCGCGCCGCCGCCGAGGCCAGCCCCGCGACCATGGCGGCCGTGCGCCGCGCGGCCGAGTCCGACCCCGCCAGCAGGAAGCTCTTCGTGCACGGCCTCGGCTGGGGCGCCGGCGTCGAGGACCTCCGCTCCGCCTTCTCCCGCTTCGGCGAGCTCGAGGACTGCCGCGTCATCACCGACAAGCAGTCCGGCAAGTCCAAGGGCTACGGCTTCGTCCTCTACCAGTCCCGCACCTCGGCGCTCCGCGCCCTCCGCCGCCCCCAGCTCGAAATCGGCGGCCGCCTCGCCTTCTGCCACCTCGCAGCCTCGGGCCCCGCTCCCCCGGCCTCCCAGTCCCAGAACCCTAGCTCCAACGCCAACGCCAGCTCGGGCGCCACCAACAACAGCAACCCCGCTTCCTCCTCCTCGCTGCCTGACAACATGCAGCGCAAGATCTTTGTTGGCAACGTGCACGCTGATGTTGATGTAAATCGCCTCTATGAGTACTTCTCGCAGTTTGGTGAGATTGAAGAGGGGCCGCTGGGCTTTGACAAGAGCACCGGCAAGCCGAAGGGGTTTGCGCTGTTTGTTTACAAGTCTGTGGACAGTGCTCGCCGTGCCCTGGAGGAGCCTATGAGGAATTTTGATGGCAAGATGCTCAATGTGCAGAAGGCCATAGATGGGAGGTCAAAGGGCTCATCCGGGTCCAACTCGAGTGCTAACAATGCCAATGCCACCGCTGCTTCTACACAAATGACCGTGCCCTCTATTGCCGCCATTAATCCATATGATCCATCAGCATATGGTGCCGCTGCTGTTCATGACATGGGGTTCGCCCAGCAAGCTGCCTTGCTGGGGATGGGTGCACAGCAGCAAGCGTTTGCGCAGCCCAATACTGCAATGCTGGCCATGATGGCAGCCGCGATGCAGAACCCAGCCATGCTTGCATCGCTAAATCCAGCTTTTGCTGCTGCTGCATTAGGCGCCGGGGGGCAAGCTGGCATTCCTGGTTTTGGAGCTCAGGGCTTTGGGACACAAGGGTTTGGGGCTGCTGGTGTCAATTTTCCAAATGCAGCAGGTCTTCAGGGAGCTGCAGCATATCAAGGAGGGCCTCCTGGTTTTCAGGGAACACCTGGGTTCCCCACTTCTGCTGGGTTTCAGGTCGGCCAAGCAGCTTCCCAAACGGGCACTACTGCAGCGGCCACTGGTGCTGCTGCTGGTTATCAGGCTGGATCTGCTGGGCAGGGCCAAGTGTCCAACACCCAGATTGGTGGCACTGGTTTTCAGGGTGGCTATTGAAAGCGCTAGGTATATCAACAACTCACAGCCTCTTCTATTCCAATGCCACACTCACTACTATTGACTTGAGTTCTTTCAATCTCTATGCATTCTTTCTGAGTTGGTGATTTTGCTCTATAGATTTCTGATTGATTCTCCCTATGTTTTAGTTTGGCATCTGCTGGTCGTGGTTCGTTCGTGTGGTTTTGCATTCGGATGGATTTTGAGCCTGTGTGGTGCCGAAGTATTGCAGAAGGGCTGTTGACTTTTACTATCAGATGCTTTCGAATCAAATACCTTTGGGGCAGTATTTGCAGAAGGAACTTTCTTGAAGTATTTATGTTGTTTCTATCGCCAACTATGTAGTTTTCCAGTTGCAACTTCATCATGTACCTTATAGTTCTGTAGTTGGTTTCATGTACTGAAGTATCTGTATTTGGCTACTTGGGTTGTCGTCTGGTCTTAATGATAATGTTGAATGGTTTCTGGGAACTTGATCTCATTCTGGTTGCAGTTGCTGTGGGATTTGGAGGAATGGGATATTCATATCTTTTGCATCCATCCTGGTAATTTCTGGCTTGAGGTTGAGTTTCGACAGCTGTGGACTTTAAATCTGCAGTTACAGGGGGCTTTATTCTCTTGGAAGTTGCTTCTTAAAGTGGCCACTCTTTTACTTTAGCCATGAGAATTAGGTTTGAACCACGCGGCATTATATACAATCTCAAATCAGCGGTGTGCATTTAAGGGTGGTGATCAACTGATCATAATTTATTAAAAGAAATTAGACCAATAGGGCTTAGCCGCGGTGGCTTTATAGTTAAGGGGAGACAACCATGAGGCCCACTGCAAAGGGCGGGGCTTCGACAAGGGTGGCAGGCTTGGTGCACGCCCATGCACGACACCTATAGCCAACTCGACGAGCAGTTTCGCAACTGATCGTAATAATTCATAAGGAACTTGACCTCTTTGAGGCATGTTCTTTACAAAGTATCTTGAACTCATGTTTGTTCATTCTCATTGCGCAACCAGTTGTGCCTTGGCTTTTCATAAGTAGGTTCCAAATTGAGTAATTATTCGGTAATGGTATATTGATATTTGTTTGAAATGACTTGATCTTCTTTTCACCTCCGTGTTCTTGCTGGTGGTCTTGATTTTAACCAAGCAGTCCGTAATTGTAATGGTAGACACTGTCGTCTTATGTTACGTTTGTATAGTGGGTTTGATTAACAATTTGGGCTCTACAAAAATGATAAAAATCATTGTGTTCAAATCCAAGTAGAGAATTATCTGATATCCATCATATTCTCCGCATGTTATTCAGCTTGTTGTTGTGTATGTAGCAAAATCCTGGATGCTATAGCTGAATAGCTGAAGTTGCTGTTGTTCGATGTTGCTCAGTTGTCCATTTTTATCCATTTTTGTTATGACAACAGCGACGTAGTTTAAATATGTCTAATGTTTAGGCAAGAAATAGGCGGATCAGGAAATAGTTAAGTAGGAGTGGATTGGAATCTAGAATTTTATCATACCATTCTAGTTGTGTTGCAGTGCGATTTGGAGGATAATCATCTCTTTTGCATTTATTTCCTGGTAATTTCTCGCTTGACGCTGAGTTTGACAGTTGTGGCCTTTAAATCTTCAATTATAGGGAGTTTTATTCTCCTTGGAAGTTGCTTCTTAAAGTGGGTACTGTTCACTTTAATCATAAGATAAGAAATACGTTTGGAGGGCGCCTCACCTTCACATTATATGCCATCTTGAGATAGTGTGGTGCATTTAAGGCTGGTGATCAACTGATCATAATTCATTAACAAAACTGCCATGCGCATGACGTTTTCTGGCTGATATGCACACACCACTGAATTGAACGGGGTAGGAGTGCTGGCCAAATGCATCTTGTGGTGGCTGCAGCGTGTCGGCTGTAAATCGGCAGCAGTATTGTCGTTCACATAGCAGTGCTCGTTCATTGATGGTAAACTAGACTAATAGGGGTTAGCCGCTGTTTCTTTATAGTCAAGGAGAGACAACCACGAGGCACCCAGGCATGATCACGGGTCGTGGGCTCGGCGCACATCCACCCGCACACCTATGCCAACTGGTTGTGTTCAGTTTCTCAACCGATCATAATTCATCAGAAACATGACCTCTTCAAGGCATGTTCTGTGCAAACTAAGTGTCTTCAACGTCATTATAGAAGATCAAAGCGTAGCACTCAGAACTCATGTTTGGTCAGTCTCTTTGCGAGACAATTCATGCCTTAGCCTTTCATAATTAGTTGCCTGGGTAGGCATTTCTTTTTGTTGTACCACACTAATCGAATCAAATTTCTGATGATGTTAATTTGCTCGTGTTAAATATGCTGATCAGCCAACAACAAACAAGTAGCAAAAGAGATGACTATTCTATAATGGCAATTGATACTTATTTGATTTGCAATGATTTGATCATTTGTTTTGCTTCCGTGTTCTTGATATTAACCAGTCAGTCCACAAACACCACCAGAAGTCTACTGGTAAACAATGAAGGGTTTTGTTGGCTTTTTATAGCTTGTTTGGTTGAACAATTTGGGCTCTAGAAAAATGATATAGTTAATTTCCTTCCAATCCAAGTTTAGACTTGTTTTGCCTCCATGTTCTTGCTGATGATCTTTTAGTCCAAACATCAGCAGAAGTCTACTGGTAAACTATGAAAGGTTTTGTTAGTTTTGTATAGCTGGTTTGGTTGAACAATTTGGGCTCCAGAAAAATAATATAAATCATTTCCTTCCAATCCAAGTTTAGACTCGTTTTGCCTCCATGTTCTTGCTGATGATCTTAGTCCAAGCATCACCAGAAGTTTACTGGTAAACATTGTCGGGTTTTGTTGACTTTGTATAGCTGGTTTGATTGAACAATTTGGCTTCTAGAAAAATAATATAAATCATTTCCTTTGAATCCAAGTTTAGACTCGTTTTGCCTCCATGTTCTTGCTGATGATCTTAGTCCAAACATCACCAGAAGTTTACTGGTAAACATTGTTGGCTTTGTATAGCTGGTTTAATTGAACAATTTGGCCTCTAGAAAAATAATAAATTCTGTCCAATACAAGTTTAGGCTTGTTTTGCTTCCATGTTCTTGCTGGTGATCTTGATTTTAACCAAGCAGTCCAAACATCACCAGAAGTCAGTAAAAAATGTCGGGTTTTGTTGTCTTTGTATAATGGGCTGATTGAGCAATTTGGGTTCTTGAAAAATGATAAAATCATACCCTTCCAATCCAAGTTTAGGCTTGTTTTGCCTCCATGTTCTTGCTGATGGTCTTGATTTTAACCAAGCAGTCCAAACACCACTGGAAATCAACTGGTAAACAATGTCGGGTTATGTTGGCTTTGTATAGCGGGTTTGATTGAACAATTTGGGCTCTAGAAAAATGATAAAAAATTATTCCCTTCCAATCCAATATATCCAGCATTTTCTCTGATGGCTATTTTGCTTGTTGTCGTCTGTTACTAAATCGTACATGCTGTAGCTGAAGTTGCTGTATGTCAATGTTCTTCTGCTGTCTACTGAGGCAAAAGGCAATTTAATAAATATGTCTGATGCTAAGTCCATTAATATGTGGATCCAGAAATAGTTAACTAGATTCGAATAAAGAATATTATCATACCATGGCTGCATTGGTGTTAAAGTCCAATAAACATGCTTAGAGCGGGCCAGTTATGGAATCAGCAGTGAGCTACTACTTGTCTTTCCTTAGTTAATTAATTTTCTTCTTTCCAATGGAGGAAGCGTAGATTCTTTTTCTGTTATGTTGATGGTCTGCCGGAGTATTTTACCAATGCTTATGCTTTGAGCCCTCGATAGCGTGTACTCCCTCCGTCCGGAAATACTTGTCGTAGAAATGGATACAAATGGATGTATCTAGAACTAAAATACATCTAGATACATCCATTCCTCGGACAAGTATTTCCGGACGGAGGGAGTATTTGTTTGGTTCTGGCAAGTATGTCATGAATATTTCTGTGGTTCTACCAACATATAAATGTCTGAATGTTCAGGCTGGTCAGTTTGCATGTGAAAACCACGCTAGTCTAACAAATTAGTAATATTATTTACAAAATCAGGATGCATACTACAAACTTTCAATTATGCAAACACGTTTCTTCTTGCCCATAATCTTAATTGCCTTGCTTCACTTATCCTTTTCAAGTAGCTACCATCGCTATGCTTTTGAGTCTTTTCGTTTAGGTTTAGTGTGGAAGAGTTTGTCCCTTGCATGGCTATGCTGCATCGGCGTCTTCTGTTTTCTGCTTTTCACACCGTTATGGTTGCACTCCTACTGTCATAAAGCTTCTGTTGTGGGAGGTTGGAAACTATGCCTTGAAAAATCTTTGTTAGACTCTTTCCAATGGATGAAGTGTTAGATTCTTTTCCTGTTCTCTTGATGGTCTGCCAGAGTGTTTTGACAATGCTTTACGCTACGTTTGGCTAAATACCGGCGCATTTGGCATCTAGTAATACAGCAGTTTCATAAACAGGTGTTTCTCCAATACCGTGGTATTTTTTGAGTATTTGAGAAAGTGCTCTGCATCTCCTTTTTCTAAACCGAACTGGGAAAAACTCTGGTAGAATTAGCAACTGAAGTATTCGTTGCCCAGGTATTAAATTACTACGGCTTTGGAATCACTATGCTGTATCTGTTTGGTTCTGGCAAGTATCTCATGAGTTCTTCTATGGTTCTGCCAACAGATAAATTTAATGCCTGAATGTTTTCCTGCACTAGAATATAAATTTGGTAAGGCTAGTTAGTTTTTGCATGTAAAAAACCTTGCCAGTCTATTAAGTTACTCCATCTGATCCATATTAATTGACCCTAAGTGTGCGTCAATTAATTTGTATTGGGGGGAGTAGTAATGTCATTGGCCAAAACAGGATGTAGACGATGATATGAATTGCAGTCCTTTTGAGCCTTGAAGTGTTGAAAGTCGCAAGCAACATACTTTTATTGGCTATATAAACACATTTCTGCTTGCCCATATTCTTAGTTGCCTCTCTTATCCTTTTCAAGTAGTGGTGGTAATGCTGCTTTAAATGTACCCATAACCGTCGTCGCTTGTGCTTTCAAGCCTTCTTTTCGTTTATTTAGGTTTAGTGTGAACAGTTTTAGTCAGGGGTGTTGTGAACGTTGCCTTTGTCAATTTGAAAAATCATTATTAGATCCTCCTGTTTTTAGTTATTTAAGTTTATCCTGTGATGACGCAAGTGAAGTATACATATGGTTTTCATTCTCCCGTTATTAGGCACTCCTGTTGAGCATTATATCGCTTCAGTTCTCGTGGCAGTATACATGCCGTATGTGTATGCGCATTGCCCTCTGGACTTGTTTGGGGATAGATTTTTGAGAGAAGAGGTAGATTTAGCTTTTTTGGTTATGGAGAGCGCGATTTTTAGGTTGCACACAGAGCGGTCGGTGGGTCAGGCAACCTAGAGCCTTTCTTTTAATGGTGCGGACTCGAGCGTGTCTATCAGCTGATATCCAAAGTTTCTTCTGCCTTGCCGAAGTTAGGAATCCTATTCCCCGAGTTGCCACCCCCCCACAAGCATCCAGCATGCAAAGTGACCTTTGTTCTTAACGAGAAGTGGCCAGGCACCTTCATGGTGCTGCTATGTACGTACTGTACTAATCTGCGTCCGTAATTTCTTTTTGCTCTCAACCGAGGACGCCGTTAAGCAGATTTCGCGTGCTGCTGCTGCTAAACATGCCGTGTTACGTGAAGAAGAAACGGGGTGGGCTCCCACTTGATCTGACCTGACGTTACACAGATATTTCCCTTCTGCCCGATCCGTCACGGCCGCGCCCTCACCTACCACGGCCCCTAGCCTTGAATGCTCTTTTCCAGCAAGCATTTTCTTTTCAAGAGCTCCCACCACTCCATGCGGTGCAAGGACGCGGAGGGGACACGTCACGCGCAATCCGCCGATGACGCGCTCCCGACCCGGCCATGCGTATGACTTCCGGGGCCCGCAGGTGCAGCCGCTCCGCTCCCAACGGGCGGGCGAGGACGACCGGCGCTCTCGGTGGGGATCTGGCGCGGCCTCACGCTGGCCGTTTGATCCGACGATGATTATCCCTTCCTTCCGCCTCTCTCTCGAACGGATTTCCTGCCATGCACCGGGTCCTTCTACAAACCAGCGGCGCAAAATCTCGCTTCGGCCCTCGGGTTGGCCAGGAATTTACGCGCCTGCCCTCCGCGCACACATCACTGCCCACCTGCCCTGCTGCCCGCTCCTCTATCCTCTCTCTCTCTCTCTCCAGCATCCTCTTTCTCTCCTCCCTTCCATGGAGTCGGCATAGCCAGTAGCCGGTTCTGCCCGTTGAGAGCGCTCATATATCCTCCACACCTCCAGATCTGTGGTCTGTTGGTTGTTGCTTCCTCCTCAGAACAACTAAGGTAACTAACATCTTCTGTTTATCTCGCCTTTATTAACGCATCTCAACTGCTTTTTACTCCTGCCAGTATCACGGATAATCATACGTCTCTTGTTCTTCCTGTTAATTAACCCTAGCTGCTGAAACAGAAATTTTTTGGCACCTGTTCTAGGCTCTGTGCTGTTTGGCCATGGCAAATTGCGCTATGAGTCTGTTTGTGTGCACCTGCAGAGTCTGAAACCGTCGGGATTCAGCACAGATTTTCTCACTCGCTGAGAGAAACACTCTCGTTTTCTGCATACTCGTTTTCTCTCTTATCTTTTTGCCTGGCACTTCTGTGAGCTAGTAGCTAGGGGCAGTAGTAGCGTCTGTTCAGAAGAAAAGATGTGTTTTCGCCTCTGTTCTCTGGCCTGCCAGTAGCGGAGGATAGGGTGGGTTTTTGCTAGAATTAGGTGCAACAAAATCTCTGGGAAGAATCGTTTTTTTCTGCCGGCCCGAACCTTGTTGGGAAAAGTAAAATGTTGCGGGCGGAGGTTTTAAGGTTCCCTGCTGCTGCTTGTGTGCTGCTGCCTCGCCTCTTCTAACGGTAAAAGTAAAAACCTTATCTCTGACCGACTGACGTGCTGATTTCTCTTCCTGCCCACGTGTTGTGTTCAGCCCCTGCATCCGCGCCCGGATCGGATGGACACCGCCATGCACCCCGCCGGCGCCGGCGACGACGACGTCCTCAAGGAACTGCTCACCGGCAACGCCGGCGCCGGCACCGAGGTAAAACCCAGACGAAATCCCTGCGGCAAAAATCACGTCTCTCTTTTCCCTTTTGTCTTTGTGGGTTACTTTGATGTTCTTTTTCTACCCTCGAGTAGCATGCGTGTATTTTTTTATATTTATAATAAAAAGATGAAAGAAAAAAAATATCACGGCCGTTTCATTCATGCTGCTGCTTTTGTACCGTTATGAGAGTGAGATATGGTTTGGACTTTTCCGGATGCGGAACCGTGCGGTGCGCTCTAGGCTGCGGTTTTCGGTTCTGGGCTTCAGTTCCGTGGGGGTGGGCCCCTGCGTCGGCCCGCTCCTCGCTTGCTTCTTTATTACAGCTCCTTGCCACTCGGGCCCGAATATTCGCTCCCCACAGGCCACGCGAATATGCCTTCAGAGATGCCCTCTCTCTCTCTCTGAAGAAAAAACTTCGTAGCTTAACCTGTAAGCAGCAGTGCTGGCAGGTGCTTAGGTCAAGTCAAGTGAGGGTATACGTGCGTATTATGCTACGGTTAATCACTTTCTTAAGCGTGAGACAGGCTGTCTTTAGACGTGAGAGCTGTCGCTCCCGCGGCCCCACCTGTCTGTCTCTGCTCGCCATTGAGAGTGACACAGGGGACTTTTCTGTAATTATTTGCGCTGGGGGGTCCTCTGACTAGAGATATTTGTGATAGGGTCGCTTTCTCCTCTCCACTGTCCATGTTTGTCCACAAAGCCAAGGGGCTTCGCTGCAAGTGAGCACCACATGGTTTTGTCATTTCTGTGCTCCCAGCCACAGCATGGTCCAGAGTAGCATACAAGGTATGGAACTGCATGGACTTGCTTGTGGTTATGGAGGTAGATCTTTGTGACACTCTGAAATAGATTCAGAAGATATATGGGTTGAAGGTAAACTGGCTGAGCTATATGTGTAAATAATGCAACTGAGGTTGTTCAGCCTCTTTATAAGTGAGGAACCGAGGGGTGAGATCAGGCTACACTAGCCTGAAGCTTCAGCTGGCCTGCTCCTTTCCTGCTAAAGTGCTGAGTGCACAGCAGCCGAACTTGGATATAGCAAACGGGGTTGTTTATTGAGCTATGCTCTTCTTCCTCATTAATATGATATCCTGAGTTTACTTTACCATTAAGAAAAACGAATGATCTGCTACCGCGCCCCTTGTTATTGACTAGCTTTTGGTCACTTTATTAATCCTTTGTTCCTGTGTTGTGCTTGTGGGTTTTTCAGTTTCGTTTCAGGCTTTGGTCTGGATGCTGGTATAGTGACTTAACTATGTTTGCCTGATCATTGTACAGGGCATTATTTGTGGTATGCCAGACTTCAAGATGGGTGGAAAGAGGGGCGATGAATCTGCCCCTACTGATGCTGGTGATGAAGACGGCGAAGATGATGACGGGGATGAGGATGGCGACTTCGCGGAGGGCGAAGAGGAAATCTCGGAAGGAGAGGAGTATGACAACCCCAAGGCCAGTGACGCCAAGAAGAAACAAATAGGCGAGGGTGAGGAGAATGGCGAGGACGATGAGGAAGAACAAGAGGAGCAGGAGGGTGGAGGAGGTGACGACGATGATGATGACGACGACGACGATGACAATGAGGACGACGACGACGATGACGACGATGTCGCTGCTGAAGACGATGAGGATGGAGTAGAAGAGGAGGATGACGACCAGGACAACGACGATGATGAGGAGGACGACGATGAGGACTCGCTCCAGCCCCCGAAGAAGAGGAAGAAGTGAAGCCCTTCGATGCCGGCTGCTTTAGTCACCATGCGATGAGATGTGCCTGTTCTTCACTGTGTTCTGGAAACTTTCCTTAGAGTTAAAAATGCCCCACACGATCACAATGTGTGGGCTTGTAGGAGCGATTAGAGGGAACTTTGTTGTCACCGTTGCTTTGCTTCTGTGGAGTTGATCGAACAGATGTTTCGCTAACATAATTGTACCTGAGTGGCGAAAGCCTCAAGATTTGAATATGTCAGTCAACTCTTTTTATCTCCTTCCGGCATCGTTCTGTGAAATCTTGTTCAGAACACATTGTGTTGGTAGCTCCTCAAATAAGGCCAAATCACATTGTTGATAGCTCCTGGATTTATCGTGGGTGCCGTCTGGTTTCTGCGTAATTCTGCAGATGATGGTGACTAGATGATTACGGTAATGTCTAGATATATGTCTTGTTAGTGTAGTACTCCCTCCGTTTCAAAATAATTGTCTCAACTTTGTACTAACTTGCGTAGTATAAAGTTGTGCTAAAGTTTTAGTACGAAGTTGTACTAAAGTTGCGACACTTATTTTGAAAGGGGGAGTATTTTCTAGATAATTAAACAAAACATCTATGTCCAAAAGAAAATAAAAGAACATAAAAGAACCATCTCCCTTGGTCTTTGCACGCTGTCCAAGCGACATGGCTCAGATGTCACACCCATAGACGTGATCTAGGAATGTGCCACAGTGCCACTGATGCCACCCTTCAGAGAAGTAAGGCATGTATAATGGTGCTATCTTAGGACTGTCACGTAAGATAAATGATCAGATGGAGAGAGAACTCACAAGAAAAGGCTCGTCTTCTCTTATTTAAGAGAAGACAAGAGATGATCTCTTAGCACACAATATGTCTCACCACGTTTTTAGGAATAGCTAGTTATTTAAGATAAGGCTAAGAGACGGCCCATTGTAGGCATTTTCTTTTGTTATCTCCAAATTGCATGCAAGACTTAAGATAAGACTGTTTTATCAACCATTGTATATGCCCTAAGAAATCGTTACATCCCTGTTAGGAGGTTTCTTTTTCCCTTTCGCGGTTGCGTTGCTAAGGCAATCATCCTCTCCAAGCTTCGTCAAGGAACCCATGGAGTGGCCAATGGCGGGAAAAGGATACCTCGGCTCCGGCTAAGAGTTTAGGTCAGCTGACTGGTGGTGGGAGAGGATCCCGGTGCTCCGGCTCTGGCTAGTAGTTAGGTTAGGTTTTTTCTCATAGGGGCGCTATTTGGGTGGATGTCGGCGTTTCATCTTTGAGCGTAGTCTTTTGGGCTCTGATTCACCTCGAGTTCGTCCATCGGTACGGAATCAACGGAGCTACGACCTAGATTTCCGTCGTCTCCTTGGGTCGCCGGGATTAGGGTTTCTCGCCGTTCGTGTGCGACCAGATTTTGCGTCGGGCGCTTTGGATTGATTCAATGGTTCAATGTGATGACTGCGGCTATGAGGTGCAGGTCCTTAGGTACACATGCACTAAGACTTCCCGACTGTTATCGACAAGATTAAGCCGACTCCTATAGGGGAACAACGAAACGGTGCGTTGGTGGATTGCTCTAGGTGGTGCAAAGTCCTTGATGTAATTATTGTTATGTTTGGGATGCTTTGTACATCTTATGAACCTTTATAATATAGTTCATTTTTGCAAAAAAAAAGTGGAGAGTGGCTTATATTTGGATATAAAAAATTAGTTCAAATTACAAACATTAATGATCAATGAACTTGTATGTTGAATTCCAATACTATGATGCATTATCGTGTATTTATCTGGTTTGTTGACAACCTTTAAATTTATGTGTCTACAAGTCCAAATAAATGTGCGTGCTCTTAAATTTGTGGCTCAATTTTTCTTGGTCACAAGATATCCAGTTGTCCAAGGTCTTCTTCCGTATCAGTTTGATTAACTTATGTAAATTTATACTAAAATTAAAATTGTCCATGCATTGCAACGGGCATAAATCAGTTAACCCATGATTTATCTGCCCATATTAATTTGATTATGCAAAAGAAATATGATTATCACAGAAGGCAAAACTTTATTTGGTAAGTAAATAAGAGGTGGGGCAGTTGAGGCGTCTGTCAAAAAAACCCGATGGAAAATCAGATATGGGAGAGGAAAAAGCAAAACAGGGAGAGATGGAGGTGAGAGAGCAAACGTAGGTAAGATTGAACAAAATAGGAGGGACGACAGAGCCTTACGTTCTTTTTTAAATAGGAGAGATGCATTTAGAATTACAAATGAGGCAATTTGGTACTCATACAGTCATACTCCAACTCACTTGTATCTAAAGCATGCCACGTGTTACAAACCCTAGTCACCAACGATCTCTATCGCCCACTACGTTGGTTCTCCTCCCCGACAGACTTCTTGCCACTGAGATCGGGGATCCGGACCCTAAAACTTTCTGTGTTAATTTCATGCATCCTTGGCGGTGGGGCAGCCAAGGTGGGGGCAGGGCCGGTCCTGAGATTTCGGGGGCCCGGGGCAAGACAGCGAAAAGGGGCCCTAAAGCCACATTTTTCTCTATTTCAATTCAACGAAATACGCGATGTTGGACACAAAAAATAAATACTCGATGCACTATAATTGGTGTTGCCTTGTCATGTCAACTATCCAACAAATAAAGGTCATAGACATTCACAGAAAATTTGGTGGTTTTTTCAATCCGTACTTGTATTTTTCTATTAAGTTCGTGCCTACTTAATATTTTCTCACTAGGTTGTTCCTGAACGGTAACAAAAGACATTCCTCGGAATTTCTAGTAGAAGTACTTGTATTAGTTCTAGAAATATGCCAATATCTCCTTCCTTAAACTCAATCAACTCATATGCAAGGTTATTTTCTTTACTCATTACCTGATGGATACTTTGTAGATAACATCTTGCTAATTAGCACACAAACATATGAAACAAGAAATAAAAAACACAGTTTGTTTTGAGGGTCATTAAAACACAGTTAGTAAAATAAAAATTGCTAACAAAGGCTTGGAACGAGGTAGGTACCTGGTAGAAAATAAAAAATTGCAAGATTTGGCTTCTGCTTACTAGTCACGAACAAAAAACAGAGCTCCTCTTTTCTAATCCCAAACAACACAAGAAATTGGAGGGTGAGAAAGAGATATGTACGGGGATGATCTTCATGAAACCAAAGAACGATCTATAAAGACTTATAGAAAAAGAGGGATTTGCATTGAAGAGGAGGTTGATTGAGATCTGAAAATTTGTACTCGGAGTACCTTCTTCCACTAATCACGCACAGGGCATAGCAGCAGAAAAATCACGAATAGAAGACACGGGCGGGAGAAGCGGAGTAGTAGAAGAAGAAGATTGCGCCGAGAATATTGCAAGCTGTTACCTTTTTCCCATCTGATTAGAATAAATCTATCTATGAGTACATTTTTAGGCGAGTCTATCACGTAAGTATGGAAACATATCCGTCGGGGGGCCCTTCGTACTCGTCGTTAGGGGAGTCTATCACGTACATATGGAAACCAATCCATCGGGGCCCGTTAAGCCTCGGGGCCCAGTATGCCGCCCTCCGCCCCCTCGGGGCGGCCACAGGTGGGGCGACATAGTGTGGAATAATTAATAATCGTTTGCAAACTCCATCCTCATCCTGGCGTGCCTAGCTTTCGCGACCAACATCGGTGAGGTGGTATTTTAAAAAAAAAGAATCATTTCATCATAGTGTGATCATGCTCTTTTCTTTCAACAATTTGGCGATGAAGTGTTGGTTTCATTGAATTCATGCTCCAGCCAACTCATCCAAAAGTCCGAACTGATGAAGGGAGGTGGGAAATATATTTCAACACTCCCCCTCACGTCTAGGCTATTTTAGTCCTTAGACGTGGGATCGATGTAGGCTGCAGAATCGTTTTATTTAATACTGCGTTGGCAGGGTCTTGAACTCAAGACCTCTTGGCTTGGATACCATATTGAATTCATGCTCCAACCAACTCATCCAAAAGTCTGGAATGATGGAGGAAGGTGGGCAATGTTGGGGAACGTTGCAGAAAATTAAAATTTTTCCTACGGCTTCACCAAGATCCATCTATGAGTTCATCTAAGCAACGAGTAACGGGAGAGAGATTGCATCTACATACCACTTGTAGATCGCGTGCGGAAGCTTGCAAGGTGATGATGGAGTCGTATTCGTACGTGATTCAGATCACCGATGTCCAAGCGCTAAACGGACAGCACCTCCGCGTTCAACACACGTCACGGACGGGACGACGGCGTCTCCTCCTTCTTGATCCAGCAAGGGGAAGGAGAGGTTGAGGAAGACAGCTCCACCGGCAAAGACAACGGCGTGGTGATGGTGGAGAAGCGATCTCGGCAGGCTTCACGAGCTCTTACGGAGGAGGAGATGTGTTGGGGAGGGAGGGCTGCGCCTTGGGAGTTGGTACTGCAGCCCCTTCCTCCCCCCTTATATAGGCACCACAGGGGTGGCGGCCCTGGAGATCCAATCTCCGGGGCGGCCAAGGGGTGGAGTGCCCCAAGCCAGTGGGCGCCCACCCCTAGGGTTTCAACCCTAGGCGCGGGGTGGGCCCTAGGGGCGCACCAGCCCCTTGTGGGCTGGTTCCTTCCCTTTCAGCCCATGGGGCCCTCCGGATAGGTGGCCCCACCGGTGGACCCTCGGACCCTTCCGGTGGTCCCAGATTTTACCAGTGACCCAAACTTTCCGATGGCGAATCACCACTTCCTATATATTATTCTTTACCTCCGGACCCTTCCGAACTCCTCGTGACGTCCGGGATCTCATCCGGACTCGAACAACATTCGGTGGTCACATACTTGACTTCCTACAAACCCTAGCGTCACCGAACCTTAAGTGTAGACCCTACGGGTTCGGAGACACGCAGACATGACCGAGACGACTCTCGGGCAATAACCAACAATGGGGTGCGGATATCCATGTTGGCTCCCACATGCTCCTCGATGATTTCATCGGTTGAACCACGATGTCGAGGATTCGATCAAACCTCAGATACAATTCCTTTGTCAATCGGTACATTACTTGCCCGAGACTCGATCGTCGGTATCCCAATACCTTGTTCGGTCTCATTACGGCAAGTCACTTTACTCAATCCGTAATGCATGATCCCGTGGCAACACCTTGGTCACATTGAGCTCATTATGATGATGCATTACCGAGTGGGCCCAGAGATACCTCTCCGTCATACGGAGTGACAAATCCGCCTCGATCCGTGTCAACCCAACAGATACTTTCGGAGATACCGTAATGCACCTTTATAGTCACCCGATTCGTTGTGACGTTTGATACACCAAAGGCACTCCTACGGTAACCGGGAGTTACACGATCTCATGGTCGAAGGAAAAGATACTTGACATTGGCAAAGCTTCTAGCAAACGAACTATACGATCTTTTATGCTATGCTTATGATTGGGTCTTGTCCATCACATCATTCTCCTAATGATGTGATCCCGTTATCAACGACATCCAATGTCCATAGTGAGGAAACCATGACTATCTATTGATCACAACGAGCTAGTCAACTAGAGGCTCACTAGGGACTCATTGGGTCTAAGTGTTCACACGTGTATTACGATTTCCGGATAATACATTTATAGCATGAACAAAAGACAATTATCATGAACATTGAAATATAATAATCCTTTTATTATTGCCTCTAGGGCATATTTCCAACAGTCTCCCACTTGCACTAGAGTCACCAATCTAGTTACATTGTGATGAATCGAACACACATAGAGTTCGGTGTTGATCATGTTTTGCACGCGAGAGAGGTTTAGTCAGCGGATCTGCGACATTCAGATCCGTGTGCACTTTGCAAATCTCTATGTCTCCATCTTGAACATTTTCACGGATGGAGTTGAAGCGGCGCTTGATGTGCTGGTCTTCTTGTGAAACCAGGCTCCTTGGCTAGGGCAATAGCTCCAGTGTTGTCACGAGAAGAGTTTGATCGGCCCGACGCATTGGGTATGACTCTAGGTCGGTGATGAACTCCTTCACCCAAATCGCTTCATGCGCTGCCTCCGAGGCCGCCATGTACTCCGCTTCACGTAGATCCCGCCACGATGCTCGCTTGCGGTTGCACCAGCTTCTCGCTCCACCATTCAACATATACACGTATCCGGTTTGTGACTTAGAGTCATCCAGATCTGAGTCGAAGCTAAGCGTCGGCGTAACCCTTTACTGACGAGCTCTTCGTCTCCTCCATAAACGAAAACATGTCCTTTGTCCTTTTCGGTACTTCAGATATTCTTGACCGCTGTCCGGTGTTCCTTGCGGGGTTACTTTGGCATCTTGCAACCAAACTTACGGCAAGGTTTACATCGGTCAGTACACAAATGGCATACATAATAGATCCTATGGCTGAAGCATAGGGATGACACTCATCTCTTCTTTATCTTTTGCCGTGGTCGGTGACCGAGCTGAGCTCGTTTCACACCTTGTAACATAGGCAAGAACCCTTCTTGGACTGATCCATTTGAACCTCTTCAAAATCTTATCAAGGTATGTGCTTTGTGAAAGACCTATGAGGCGCCTCGATCTATCTCTATAGATCTTGATGCCTAATATATAAGCAGCTTCTCCAAGGTCCTTCATTGAAAACACTTGTTCAAGTAGGCCTTAATGCTGTCCGAAGTTTTGTATCATTTCCCATCAAGAGTATGTCATCTACATATAACAGAGAAATGCTACTGAGCTCCCACTCACTTTCTTGTAAACGCAGCTTCTCCATAAGTCTCGATAAACCCAAACGCTTTGATCATCTCATCAAAGCGAATGTTCCAACTCCGAGATGCTTGCACCAGTCCATAAATGGATCACTGGAGCTTGCATACTTTGTTAGCGTTCTGAGGATCGACAAAACCTTCCGGCTGCATCATATACAGCTCTTCCTTAAGATGTCCGTTAAGGAATGCCGTTTTGACGTCCATCTGCCATATCTCATAATCATAGTATGCGGCAATTGCTAACATGATTCGGACGGACTTAAGCTTCGCTACGGGAGAGAATGTCTCGTCGTAGTCAATCCCTTGAACTTGTCGATAACCCTTAGCGACAAGTCGAGCTTTATAGATGGTAACTGTTGGGGAACGTAGTAATTTCAAAAATTTTCCTACGCACACGCAAGATCATGGTGATGTATAGCAACGAGAGGGGAGAGTGTTGTCTACGTACCCTCGTGAGACCCGGCGAAGCGATCACAACGTAGAGGAAGTAGTCGACGTTCTCCTCGCGATCCGACCGATCCGGCGCCGTTACTCGGCGCCCCAGTTCTTGACACACGTACAGCTCGATGGCGTCCCTCGTACTCGATCCAGCCGAGTGTCGAGGAGAGTTCCGTCGACGACGGCGTGGTGACGATCTTGATGTTTCACGGCGCAGGCTTCGCTAAGCTTCGCGACAGTATAACCGAGGTGGAATATGGTGGAGGGGCACCGACACGGCTAAGGAACGATCCAAAGATCAAACTTGTGTGTCCTAGGGTGCCCCCTGCCCGTATATAAAGGAGCAAGGGGAGGGGCTGGCCGGCCAAGGGAGGCGCCAAGGAGTCCTACTCCCTCTGGGAGTAGGATTCCCCAATCCTAGTTGGACTAGGATTCCTGAGGGAAAGAGAGAGGGGGCGGCCCTTTCCTAGTCCTAGTAGGACTAGGGAAGGGGAGGCCTTGGCCACCTAGGGCTGGCCCTTCTCCTTTCCACTAAGGCCCACTATGGCCCATTTACCTCCCGGGGTTCCGTAACCTCCGGTACTCCAGAAATTCTGTTTTACCGAACCATTCCGAACTCCAAACATAGGCTTCCAATATATCAATCTTTATGTCTCGACCATTCCGAGACTCCTCGTCATGTCCGTGATCACATCCGGACTCGAACTTCTTCGGTACATCAAAATACATAAACTCATAATAAGCATCATCGAAACCTTAAGCGTGCGGACCCTACGGTTCGAGAACAATGTAGACATGACCTAGAACTATTCACGGTCAATAACCAACAGCGGACCTGGATGCCCATATTGGTTCCTACATATTCTACGAAGATCTTTATCGGTCGACCGCATAACAACATACGTTGTTCCTTTGTCATCGGTATGTTACTTGCCCGAGATTCGATCGTCGGTATCCAATACCTAGTTCAATCTCGTTACCGCAAGTCTCTTTACTCGTTCCGTAATACATCATCTCACAACTAACTCATTAGTTGTAGTGCTTGCAAGGCTTCAGTGATGTGCATTACCGAGAGGGCCCAGAGATACCTCTCCGACAATCGGAGTGACAAAACCTAATCTCAAATCGCCAACCCAACATCTGCCTTTGGAGACACCTGTAGTACTCCTTTATAATCACCCGATTCGTTGTGACGTTTGGTAGCACCAAAGTGTTCCTCCGTAAACGGAGTTGCATAATCTCATAGTTACGGAACATGTATAAGTCATGGATAAAAGCAGTAGCAACATACTAAACGATCGTGTGCTAAGCTAATGGAATGGGTCATGTCAATCGATCATTCTACTAATGATGTGACCTTGTTAATCAAATAACAACTCTTTGTTCATGGTGCGAAACATGACCATCTTTGATTAACAAGCTAGTCTAGTAGAGGCATACTAGTGACATCTTGTTTTGTCTATGCATTCACACATGTATCATGTTTCCGGTTAATACAATTCTAGCATGAATGATAAACATTTATCATGAAATAAGGAAATAAATAATAACTTTATTATTGCCTCTAGGGCATATTTCCTTCAGTCTCCCACTTGCACTAGAGTCAATAATCTAGATCACATCACCATGTGATTAACATCGATAGTTCACATCGCCTATGTGACCAACACCCAAAGGGTTTACTAGATTCAGTAATCTAGTTCACATCGCTATGCGATTAACACCCAAAGAGTACTAAGGTGTGATCATGTTTTGCTTGTGAGAGAATCTTAGTCAACGGGTCTATTACATTCAGAGCCGTATGTATTTTGCAAATATTCTATGTCTACAATGCTCTGCACGGAGCTACTCTAGCTAATTGCTCCCACTTTCAATATGTATCCAGATTAAGACTTAGAATCATCTGGATCAGTGCCAAAACTTGTATCGACGTAACCCTTTACGATGAACCTTTTGTCACTTCCATAATCGAGAAACATATCCTTATTCCACTAAGGATAATTTTGACCGCTGTCCAGTGATCTACTCCTAGATCACTATTGTACTCCCTTGCCAAACTCAGTGCAGGGTATACAATAGATCCGGTACACAGAGATGGCATACTTTATAGAACCTATGGCCAAGGCATAGGGAATGACTTTCATTCTCTTTCTATCTTCTGCCGTGGTCGGGTTTTGAGTCTTACTCAATTTCACACCTTGTAACACAGGCAATCTTTCTTTGACTGTTCCATTTTGAACTACTTCAAAATCTTGTCAAGGTATGTACTCATTGAAAAACTTATCAAGCGTCTTGATCTATCTCTATAGATCTTGATGCTCAATATGTAAGCAGCTTCACCGAGGTCTTTCTTTGAAAAACTCCTTTCAAACACTCCTTTATGCTTTGCGGAATAATTCTACATTATTTCCGATCTACAATATGTCATTCACATATACTTATCAGAATGCTGTAGTGCTCCCACTCACTTTCTAGTAGATACAGGCTTCACTGCAAGTCTGTATAAACTATATGCTTTGATCGACTTATCAAAGCGTATATTCCAACTCCGAGATGCTTGCACCAGTCCATAGATGCACATTTTGTTAACACCTTTAGGATCGACAAAACCTCTTGGTTGCATCACATACAACTCTTCTTTAATAACTCCATTAAGGAATGTAGTTTTGTTTATCCATTTGCCAGATTTCATAAAATGCGGCAATTGCTAACATGATTCGGACAGATTTTTAAGCATCGATACGAGTGAGAAAAATCTCATTGTATTCAACATCTTGAACTTTGTCAAAAACCCTTTTCGACAAGTCTAGCTTTGTAGATAGTAACACTACTATCAGCGTCCGTCTTCCACTTGAAGATCCATTTATTTTCTATGGCTTGCCGATCATCGGGCAACTCCACCAAAGTCCACACTTTGTTCTCATACATGGATCTCATCTCAGATTTCATGGCCTCAAGCCATTTCGCGGAATCTGGGCTCATCATCACTCCCTCATAGTTCGTAGGTTTGTCATGGTCAAGTAACACGACCTCCAGAACAGGATTACCGTACCACTCTGGTGCGGATCTCACTCTGTTTTACCTACGAGGTTCAGTAGTAACTTGATCTGAAGTTACATGATCATCATCATTAGTTTCCTCACTAATTGGTGCAGTAGTCACAGGAACAGATTTCTGTGATGAACTACTTTTCAATAAGGGAGAAGGTACAATTACCTTATCAAGTTCTACTATCCTCCCACTCACTTCTTTCGAGAGAAACTCCTTCTCTAGAAAGGATCCATTTATTAGCAACGAATGTTTTGCCTTCGGATCTGTGATAGAAGGTGTACCCAACAATTTCCTTTGGGTATTCTATGAAGACGCACTTCTCCGATTTGGGTTTGAGCTTATCAGGATGAAACTTTTTTCACATAAGCATCGCAGCCCCAAACTTTAAGAAACGACAACTTTGGTTTCTTGCTAAACCACAGTTCATATAGTGTCGTCTCAACGGATTTAGATGGTGCCCTATTTAACGTGAATGCAGCTGTCTCTAATGCATGATCCCAAAACGATATTGGTAAATCGGTAAGAAACATCATAGATTGTACTATATCCAATAAAGTACGGTTATGACGCCGGACACACCATTATGATGTGGTGTTCGGTGGCATGAATTTGTGAAACTATTCCACATTGTTTTAATTGAAGACCAAACTCATAACTCAAATATTTGTCTCCGCGATCAGATCGTAGAAACCTTATTTTCTTGTCACAATGATTTTTCCACTTCACTCTGAAATTCTTTGAACCTTTCAACTATTTCAGACTTATGTTTCATCAAGTAGATATACCCATATCTGCTCAAATCATCTGTGAAGGTCAGAAAAATAACGATACCCGCCGTGAGCCTTAACACTCATTGGATCGCATACATCAGTATGTATTATTTCGAATAAGTCAATTGCTCGCTCCACTGTTCCGGAGAACGGAGTCTCAGTCATCTTGCCCATGAGGCATGGTTCGCAAGCATCAAGTGATTCATAATCAAGTGATTCCAAAATCCCATCAGCATGGAGTTTCTTCACGCGCTTTACACCAATATGACCTAAACGGCAGTGCCACAAATAAGTTGCACTATCATTATTAACTTTGCATCTTTTGGTTTCAATATTATGATTATATGTATCACTACGATCGAGATCCAATGAACCATTTTCATTGGGTGTGTAACCATATAAGGTTTTATTCATGTAAATGAACAACAGTTTATTCTCTTACTTAAATGAATAACCGTTTTGCAATAAACACGATCAAATCATATTCATGCTCAACGCAAACACCAAATAACATTTATTTAGGTTCAACACTAATCCCGAAAGTATAGGGAGTGTGCGATGATGATCATATCAATCTTGAAACTACTTTCAACACACATCGTCAATTCACCCTTAACTAGTTTCATTTTATTCGCAACTCCGTTTGAGTTACTACTCTTAGCAACCGAACCAGTACCAATTACCGAGGGGTTGCTATAAACACTAGTAAAGCACACATCAAACACCAGATATCAAATATACCCTTTTCACTTTGCCATCCTTTTATCCACCAAATATTTAGGGCAGTTCCGCTTCCAAAGACCATTTCCTTTGCGATGTAAGCACTTTCGGTTTAGTGCTTTGGTTCAGCTTTGGGCTTCTTCGTGGGAGTGACAACTTGCTTGTCAATCTACTTGAAGTTCCCTTTCTTTCCTTTGCCCTTTTCTTGAAACTAGTGATCTTGTCAACCATCAACACTTGATGCTCTTTCTTGATTTCTACCTTCGTCGATTTCAACATCACGAAGAGCTCGGGAATCATTTTCGCCATCCCTTGCATACTATAGTTCATCACGAAGTTCTACTAACTTGGTGATGGTGACTAGAAATTTCATCAATCACTATCTTATCCGGAAGATTAACTCCCACTTGATTCAAGCGATTGAAGTACCTGCACAATCTGAGCATATGCTCACTAGTTGAGCGATTCTCCTCCATCTTTTAGCTATAGAACTTGTTGGAGACTTCATATCTCTCAACTCGGGTATTTGCTTGAAATATTAACTTCAATTCCTGGAACATCTCATATGGTCCATGATGTTCAAAACATCTTTGAAGTCCCGATTCTAAGCCATAAAGCATGGTGCACAAAACTATCAAGTAGTCATCATACTGAGCTAGCCAAACGTTCATAACGTCTGCATCTGTTCTTGCAATAGGTCTGTCACCTAGCTGTGCATCAAGGACATAATTCTTCTGCGCAGCAATGAGGATAAACCTCAGATCACGGATCAAATCCGCATCATTGCTACTAACATTTTTCAACACAATTTTCTCTAGGAACATATCAAAATAAACATATGAAAGCAACATCGCAAGCTATTGATCTTACAACATAATTTGCAAAATACTACCAGGACTAAGTTCATGATAAATTTAAGTTCAATTAATCATATTACTTAAGAACTCCCACTTAGATAGACATCTCTCTAGTCATCTAAGTGATCACGTGATCCAAATCAACTAAACCATAACCGATCATCACGTGAAATGGAGTAGTTTTCAATGGTGAACATCTTATGTTGATCATATCTACTATATGATTCACGCTCGACCTTCGGTCTCCGTGTTCGAGGCCATATCTGCATATGCTAGGCTCGTCAAGTATAACCCGAGTATTCTCGTGTGCAAAACTGGCTTGCACCCGTTGTAGATGGACGTGAGCTTATCACACCCGATCATCACGTGGTGTCTGGGCACGACGAACTTTGGCAACGGTGCATACTCGGGGAGAACACTTCTTGATAATTTAGTGAGAGATCATCTTATAATGCTACCGTCAATCAAAGCAAGATAAGATGCATAAAAGGATAAACATCACATGCAAATCAATATAAGTGATATGATATGGTCATCATCATCTTGTGCTTCATGATCTCCATCTTGCAGCACCACCATGATCACCATCGTCACCGGCGCGACGCCTTGATCTCCATCGTAGCATTGTTGTTGTCTCGCCAAACTTATGCTTCTACGACTATCGCTACCGCTTAGTGATAAAGTAAAGCATTACAGGGCGATTGCATTGCATACAATAAAGCGACAACCATATGGCTCCAGCCGATTGCCGATAACCGGTTACAAAACATGATCATCTCATACAATAAAATATAGCATCACGTCTTGACCATATCACATCACAACATGCCCTGCAAAAATAAGTTAGGCGTCCTCTACTTTGTTGTTGCAAGTTTTACGTGGCTGCTACGGGCTTAAGCAAGAACCAGTCTCACCTCGCATCAAAACCACAGCGATACTTCGTCAAATAGACTCCGTTTAACCTTCTCAAGGACCGGCGTAGCCACACTTCAGTTCAACTAAAGTGAGAGAGACAGACACCCACCAGTCACCTTTAAGCAACGAGTGCTCGTGGCGGTGAAACCAGTCTCGCGTAAGCATCTGCGTAATGTCGGTCAGGCCGCTTCATCTCACAATACTGCTGAACCAAAGTATGACATGCTGGTAGGTAGTATGACTTGTATCGCCCACAACTCACTTGTGTTCTACTCGTGCAAAACATCAAACCATAGAACAAACCTAGGCTCGGATGCCATTTGTTGGGGAACGTAGTAATTTCAAAAATTTCCTACGCACACGCAAGATCATGGTGATGTATAGCAACGAGAGGGAGAGTGTTGTCTCGTACCCTCGTGAGACCCGGCGAAGCGATCACAACGTAGAGGAAGTAGTCGTCACGTTCTCCTCGCGATCCGACCGATCCGGCGCCGTTACTCGGCGCCCCGAGTTCTTGACACACGTACAGCTCGATGGCGTCCCTCGTACTCGATCCAGCCGAGTGTCGAGGAGAGTTCCGTCGGACGACGGCGTGGTGACGATCTTGATGTTTCACGGCGCAGGGCTTCGCTTAAGCTTCATGACGGTATAACCGAGGTGGAATATGGTGGAGGGGGGCACCGCACACGGCTAAGGAACGATCCAAAGATCAAACTTGTGTGTCCTAGGGTGCCCCCCTGCCCCCGTATATAAAGGAGCAAGGGGGGGGCTGGCCGGCCAAGGGAGGCGCCAGGAGTCCTACTCCTCTGGGAGTAGGATTCCCCCAATCCTAGTTGGACTAGGATTCCTGAGGGAAAGAGAGAGAGGGGGCGGCCCCTTTCCTAGTCCTAGTAGGACTAGGGAAGGGGGGCGCCATGACCACCTAGGGCTGGCCCTTCTCCTTTCCACTAAGGCCCACTATGGCCCATTTACCTCCCGGGGTTCCAGTAACCTCCGGTACTCGGAAATTCTGTTTTCGCCCGGAACCATTCCGAACTCCAAACATAGGCTTCCAATATATCAATCTTTATGTCTCGACCATTCCGAGACTCCTCGTCATGTCCGTGATCATATCCGGACTCGAACTTCTTCGGTACATCAAAATACATAAACTCATAATAACATCGCCATCGAAACCTTAAGCGTGCGGACCCTACGGTTCGAGAACAATGTAGACATGACCTAGAACTATTCACGGTCAATAACCAACAGCGGGACCTGGATGCCCATATTGGTTCCTACATATTCTACGAAGATCTTTATCGGTCAGACCGCATAACAACATACGTTGTTCCTTTGTCATCGGTATGTTACTTGCCCGAGATTCGATCGTCGGTATCAATACCTAGTTCAATCTCGTTACGCAAGTCTCTTTACTCGTTCCGTAATACATCATCTCACAACTAACTCATTAGTTGTAGTGCTTGCAAGGCTTCATGATGTGCATTACCGAGAGGGCCCAGAGATACCTCTCCAGACAATCGGAGTGACAAAACCTAATCTCAAATACGCCAACCCAACATCGCCTTTGGAGACACCTGTAGTACTCCTTTACAATCACCCGATTCGTTGTGACGTTTGGTAGCACCAAAGTGTTCCTCCGTAAACGGAGTTGCATAATCTCATAGTTACGGGAACATGTATAAGTCATGGATAAAAGCAGTAGCAACATACTAAACGATCGTGTGCTAAGCTAATGGAATGGGTCATGTCAATCAGATCATTCTACTAATGATGTGACCTTGTTAATCAAATAACAACTCTTTGTTCATGGTCTGGAAACATGACCATCTTTGATGAACAAGCTAGTCTAGTAGAGGCATACTAGTGACATCTTGTTTTGTCTATGCATTCACACATGTATCATGTTTCCGGTTAATACAATTCTAGCATGAATGATAAACATTTATCATGAAATAAGGAAATAAATAATAACTTTATTATTGCCTCTAGGGCATATTTCCTTCAGTAACATTACCATCCGCGTCTGTCTTCTTCTTAAAAATCCATTTATTTTCTATCACTCGCCGATCATCGGGCAAGTCTGTCAAAGTCCATACTTTGTTTTCATACATGGATTCTATCTCGGATTTCATGGCCTCAAGCCATTTGTTGGAATCCGGGCCCGCCATTGCTTCTTCATAGTTCGAAGGTTCATTGTTGTCCAACAACATGATTTCCATGACAGGGTTGTCGTACCACTGCAGTGCGGAACGTGTCCTCGTGGACCTTCGAAGTTCAAGAGTAACTTGATCCAAGTACCTTGATCATCATCAACGTTTTCCTCTTCAGTTGGTGTGGGCATCACAGGAACGGTTTCCTGCGCTGCACCACTTTCCCGTTCGAGAGGTAGTACTTCATCGAGTTCTACTTTCCTCCCACTTACTTCTTTCGAGAGAAACTCTTTCTCCAGAAAGCATCCGTTCTTAGCAACAAAGATCTTGCCTTCGGATCTTAAGTAGAAGGTATACCCGACGGTTTCCTTAGGGTATCCTATGAATACGCATTTTTCCGACTTGGGTTCGAGCTTTTCAGTTGAAGTTTCTTGACATAAGCATCGCATCCCCAAACTTTTAGAAACGATACTTAGGTTTCTTCCCAAACCATAATTCATACGGTGTCGTCTCAACGGATTTAGACGGTGCCCTATTTAAAGTGAATGTAGCTGTCTCTAGAGCGTATCCCCAAAATGACAGCGGTAAATCGGTAAGAGACATCATAGACCGCACCATATCCAATAGAGTGCGATTACGACGTTCGGACACACCGTTTCACTGAGGTGTTCCAGGCAGCGTGAGTTGTGAAACGATTCCACATTTTCTTAAGTGTGTGCCAAATTCGTGACTTAAATATTCTCCTCCACGATCGATCGTAGGAACTTTATCTTTCAGTCACGTTGATTCTCCACCTCACTCTGAAATTCCTTGAACTTTTCAAAAGTCTCAGACTTGTGTTTCATTAAGTAGACATACCCATATCTACTTAAGTCATCAGTGAGAGTGAGAACATAACGATATCCTCCGCGAGCCTCAACGCTCATTGGACCGCACACATCGGTATGTATGATTTCCAACAAGTTGGTTGCTCGCTCCATTGTTCTAAAAGACATATTTGCAAAGGTTTTTAGACTAAGTTCATGATAATAAAGTTCTTAATCAAAATTATGAACTCCCACTTAGATTAGACATCCCTCTAGTCATCTAAGTGTTACACGATCCGAGTCGACTAGCCCGTGTCCGATCATCACGTGAGACGGACTAGTCATCGTCGGTGAACATCTTCATGTTGATCGTATCTTCCATACGACTCGTGTTCGACCTTTCGGTCTCGTGTTCGAGGCCATGTCCGCACATGCTAGGCTCGTCAAGTTAACCCTAAGTGTTTTCGCTGTGTAAAACTGTCTTACACCCGTTGTATGTGAACGTAAGGATCCATCACACCCGATCATCACGTGGTGCTTAGAAACGACGAACTGTAGCAACGGTGCACAGTTAGGGGAGAACACTTCTTAAAATTTTATAAGGGATCATCTTATTTACTACCGTCGTCCTAAGTAAACAAGATGCATAAACATAATAAACATCACATGCAATTATATAGTTGTGACATGATATGGCCAATATCATCAAGCTCCATTGATCTCCATCTTCGGGGCTCCATGATCATTCTGTCACCGGCTTGACACCATGATCTCCATCATCATGATCTCCATCATCGTGTCTTCATGAAGTTGTCACGCCAACGACTACTTCTACTTCTATGACTAACGCGTTTAGCAATGAAGTAAAGTAGTTTACATGGCGTTCTTCAATGACACGCAGGTCATACAAAAATAAAGACAACTCCTATGGCTCCTGCCGGTTGTCATACTCATCGACATGCAAGTCGTGAATCCTATTACAAGAACATGATCTCATACATCACAATTCATCATTCATCACAACTTCGGCCATATCACATCACATGATCAATCGCTGCAAAAACAAGTTAGGCGTTCTCTAGTTGTTGTTGCATCTTTTACGTGGCTGCGATTGGGTTCTAGCAAGAACGTTTTCTTACCTACGAATCACCACAACGTGATTTTGTCAACTTCTATTTACCCTTCATAAGGGCCCTGTTCATCGAATCCGCTCCAACTAAAGTGGGAGAGACAGACACCCGCCACCACCTTATGCAACTAGTGCATGTCGATCGGTGGAACCGGTCTCACGAAGCGCACGTGTAAGGTTGGTCCGGGCCGCTTCATCCCACAATACCGTTGAGCAAGAAAAGACTAGTAGAGGCAAGTAAGATGACAAGATCAACGCCCACAACAAATTGTGTTCTACTCGTGCATTAGAGAACTACGCATAGACCTAGCTCATGATGCCATTGTTGGGGAGCGTTGCGAAAAATTAAAATTTTTCCTCGGCTTCACCAAGATCCATCTATGAGTTCATCTAAGCAACGAGTAACGGAGAGAGATTGCATCTACATACCACTTGTAGATCGCGTGCGAAGCTTGCAAGGTGATGATGGAGTCGTACTCGAACGTGATTCAGATCACCGATGTCCAAGCGCTGAACGGACAGCACCTCCGCGTTCAACACACGTGCGGACGAGCGGCGTCTCCTCCTTCTTGATCCAGCAAGGGGAAGGAGAGGTTGAGGAAGACAGCTCCACCGGCAGCACAACGGCGTGGTGATGGTGGAGAAGCAGTACTCCGACGGGGCTTCGCCGAGCTCTTACGGAGGAGGAGATGTGTTGGGAAGGGAAGGGGCTGCGCCTTGGGAGTTGGTACTGCAGCCCCTTCCTCCCCCTTTATATAGGCACCACAGGGGTGGCGGCCCTGAGATCCAATCTCCGGGGGGCGGCCAAGGGGTGGAGTGCCCCCAAGCCGGTGGGCGCCCACCCCTAGGGTTTCAACCCTAGGCGCAGGATGGGCCCTGGGGCGCACCAGCCCCTTGTGGGCTGGTTCCTTCCCCTTCAGCCCATGGGGCCCTCCGGATAGGTGGCCCCACCGGTGGACCTCGGGACCCTTCCGTGGTCCCAGATTTCTTACCGTGAGACCGAAACTTTCCCGATGGCGAATCACCACTTCCTATATATTATTCTTTACCTCCGGACCCTTCCGAACTCCTCGTGACGTCCGGGATCTCATCCGGACTCGAACAACATTCGGTGGTCACATACTTGACTTCCTACAAACCCTAAGCGTCACCGAACCTTAAGTGTGTAGACCCTACGGGTTCGGAGACACGCAGACATGACCGAGACGACTCTCGGGCAATAACCAACAATGGGGTCTGGATATCCATGTTGGCTCCCACATGCTCCTCGATGATTTCATCGGTTGAACCACGATGTCGAGGATTCGATCAAACCACATATACAATTCCTTTGTCAATCGATGCGTTACTTGCGAGACTCGATCGTCGGTATCCCAATACCTTGTTCGGTCTCGTTACGGCAAGTCACTTTACTCGCACCGTAATGCATGATCCGTGGCCAACACCTTGGTCACATTGAGCTCATTATGATGATGCATTACCGAGTGGGCCCAGAGATACCTCTCCGTCATACGGAGTGACAAATCCCATCTCGATCCGTGTCAACCCAACAGATACTTTCGGAGATACCGTAATGCACCTTTATAGCCACCCGATTCGTTGTGACGTTTGATACACCCAAGGCACTCCTACGGTAACCGGAGTTACACGATCTCATGGTCGAAGGAAAAGATACTTGACATTGGCAAAGCTTCTAGCAAACGAACTATACGATCTTTTATGCTATGCTTATGATTGGGTCTTGTCCATCACATCATTCTCCTAATGATGTGATCCGTTATCAACGACATCCAATGTCCATAGTCGAAAACCATGACTATCTATTGATCTGTGAGCTAGTCAACTAGAGGCTCACTAGGGACTCATTGGGTCTAAGTGTTCACACGTGTATTACGATTTCCGGATAATACATTTATAGCATGAACAAAAGACAATTATCATGAACATTGAAATATAATAATCCTTTTATTATTGCCTCTAGGGCATATTTCCAACAGGCAATATATTTCAACATGTTTGATAACCTGCCTTGTGAGGGTGTGTCTTTAGGTACGGTGCATTCAATGGTTTAAGATTCTCACCACTGACGGTGGACGATTGATGTGGCTATTCAAAACCTTCGAAGTTGGTTAATCTTGTGCGTGTATGGTCTTATGTGATTTGTTTTCCGAGTGCAAAGAAGAACATCAAGATGTGATTGGTGGAGCTAGAGATGACAAAGTTAGAGTGTTCTAACATAACTTTTAAGCTCATTAATGTTCTTTGCTAGTCATGTTTGCTAATTCCGTCTTTGATCTGTTCTAAGTCTTCATTTAAAGTTAATAAACTAACATCTTCGGTCTAAAAGAAACATGGCACTTAGAGGGAAAAACCCTTAAATGGAGGACTATAGTTAATTGAGGGCGTGTGCTTATTGTGTTTGTATTCTCTTGGTACTTCATATTGAGTCAATAAAATCCATCCTTTATCGAAAAAGCCCACCCTTCTACCTCCTGCCCGAAGGCATCCATCTCTAAGCTGAAAGTCATCGTTGACCGTGTAGAAGAAGGAAGAATATGAAAGAAGAGAAGAGAAACTTTCATGTGGTGGTAAGTTTATTTGGGGGATGGCGTAGACGACAAAAGTTTAACCCTCAAAGTATAAGAAATTGAAGGATGGGGTATGAGGTGGGGCATTAGAAAAAGGTTCGTGCCCCACACGTGTGGCAATGCTACACATCTGCCTACACACCGTGTGTGGCGTGAGCAGGAGGCAGCCCACACGGGCTATGGTGGCTGTGTGGGTAGAAACTAGTTCGCCCACACAGCGCAGCTGGCAAACCGCGTGCTGCGGGGCGTGTGGACGAACTCTCCAACGCCCACACACCAGCCCGTCCTACGTGGCATGCAAAATCTGTCTCAATGTGTCAAGATTCGTGCAAACTCGACTGGACGATGATCCACCGGTGTGGGCGAGTTGCAAAACTACCACACATGTGGGCGTTAGTATTTTCGTTGAAAAATGGGGATGGACATAAGATGCCTGATATAGCTATAAACAAAGTGTAGATAATCATTCGGGTATCTGTGGGATTGTCGATTCCATCGATGCGTGCTATGCTACATTACTATGTTCGTCGCCGGCCGGCCTCTAGTCTAGTCTAGGAAAAAAAAAGCCAAAGAGCTGCAGGAAGCCAAAAAGGGTATGCTCCATCTATGTAATATCCAGGAAAGAGAATATTCTTTCTTTCTACGTGCATATAACAGAGAAGCATCGATCACACCGCCTTGGAGGTCTGAAGGAGCAGCAATGGCGCAGGAGATAGAGCACACACAGCTCTCCGTCCGCGGCCTCAGCCTGCACGTTGCTCAAGTAGGAAAAGGTGAGGGACTTCTCTCTTCTGTTGGCATGGCCATGGCGGTCAGGCCGGTGAGCCCACCAAATTCAATGGAGTAAGCAGAGCAAGTGAGCAGCTAATGGATCTGTGTGCATGCTTTCTATTGCTCTGCATTTGCAGATGAGCTTGGGACGGTGGTGTTCCTGCACGGCTTCCCGGAGATATGGTACTCGTGGCGCCACCAGATGCAGGCCGTGGCCGCCGCTGGGTACCGCGCCATCGCGCCGGACAGCCGCGGGTACGGCCTGTCGGACCAGCCGCCGGAGCACGAGGAGCCCTCCTGGGAGGACCTCGTCGCCGACGTGCTTGGCATCCTCGACGCCCTCTCCATCCCCAAGGTAAGCAGCACCACACCACCCAAGAAAACCATGGTCCCAACTCCCAAGCGTAGACGAGTGAATGATCGTCGTCGTCCTTGTTTTCTTTCCTTCGTGCGTGCACCGTGCAGGCGTTCGTGGTGGGCAAGGACTTCGGCGCCATGCCGGCGTACGACTTCGCGCTGCGGCACCCGGGCCGCACCCGCGGCGTGGCGTGCCTGGGCATCCCCTTCAGCCCAGTCCCCTTCGACTTCGCCGGCACCATGCCGGAGGGCTTCTACCCGCTGCGGTGGCGCCAGCCGGGGCGGGCGGAGGCGGACTTCGGGCGGTACGACATCCGGCGCGTGGTGCGCACCATCTACGTGCTCTTCTCCGGCAGCGAGGTGCCCGTCGCCGAGCAAGGCCAGGAGACCATGGACCTCGCCGACGGCTCCGCGCCCCTGCCGGAGTGGTTCACGGAGGAGGACCTCGACGTGTACGCCGCGCTCTACGAGAACTCCGGCTTCGGGTTCCCGATCCGGATGCCCTACGGGTCCCTGGACAAGATGGCGACCCAGCTGGACGCCAGGTTCGAGGTGCCGGTGCTGATGGTGATGGGGGAGGACGACTACGTCATGAAGCTGCCGGGGTTCGAGGCCGCCGTGAGGGGCGGCATGATGGCCGCCTTCGCGCCTGACCTCAAGGTCGCCTTCGTACCGGAGGGCAGCCATTTCGTGCAGGAGCAGTTCCCGGCGCAGGTTAACGAGCTCCTCCTTGGTTTCTTGAAGGACCATCCGTGATCCCGGGCGTGGTGGGGATGACACTGTTTACAGTAATGTAAGGTGCAACTCGCAACAGTCGCTTGCCTTGCACAGCGACCACCACGTGTATCCTTGAAGCAAATATCCGAATCCAAGTGCCTTTGTATTGGTGTGCCTTGTATCAAACTCAGTGAGATGTGAGAACTCTTGGATTGATAAAACTCGAATGGTTATGGCATTTGCTTCGGCCTCCGTCCGCGAACAGGGGACCACACTAATGCCGGAGCCGACGCTGCCTTGTATATGCCCGTCAGTAAAGGGCAATTTAAAATTCAAATAAGTCTTATCCATACGCGCGCCGGGTCATACGAGCGTCGGATCACAGTAGCATCGGATCACGTGCCCGATCACGCCCAAAAAGAGGCACTATTATGTAGTTTTTACATGCCCGACCACAAAAGAATATCAGTCCGGTAGTCCATGCAGAAAATTAGATTTTCTGCCCTGCTGGACCGGCAGTTCGAGCTTCCATGCTCAAGGTGCTATCGGCGCCTTGTAACCATCCTCTGCTTCCTCCTCCTCTGCCGCCTCCATCTCATCCTTGTCCGTTGCCTCCAGTCATCTTTCTGCCGCTCCAACATCTTGTAGCGGACAACTTGCACGATTATTGTTGTGTCGGCATCCAAAGCGTCCAAATTCGAGGTCTAACATCTTGGTGTCCTCCGCATCGGCTGCTATCTGCACCTTCTTGTCTTCGAGCAACGCCTTCTTCTCCTCGGGCATGGCCTTGTTCTCTTTGATCAAGGTCCTATTCTCTTTGAGCGCTAGTTTCTTTCCGGTCGCCTCCATCAATAGTTTGAACCTCTCTGTCTTTTTTTTTCCTTCTTGATGTCGGACCGCTTGACGTATGACTCCTCCTTCTTTGACAAGATGTCCTCGAACTTCTCCATCAACTTGGCAGCTGCACCTTCTCGCTTTGCCCTCTCCTCCTCCCACTTCTTTCCCCGGAACCCTCTTCTAATCTTCTTTGGCGGTTCTTTTGTTGGGTCGTTGGATCCCCAGTTTCTTCCTCGGTGGCTTGGACGGCGGTCTTGGCTATGAATAGGCTTCACTTCGGTTGCCTATTCAACTTCAACCAAGAATGCATGGCGGTGAAGTTTATCTTCTCCAACTTTTTGAGCGTACACACACGAGATGGCTACAAAATAAAACAATTGTCAAGACCTATGCATACATATTCGGCTAGTGGCCAACAAAAACAATGCACATCCGGCTTTAAAACTATGCATATTCGGCTGGTGATCAATAATACTATGCATATCCGGTTGGTGATCAACAACACTGCATTTTTGCTAGTGATCAACAACATTATGCATATCCGGCTAGTAATCAACAACACTATGCATATCCGTCCAAATGAACTTACTTGCTCGTGGGTTTGCGCATGGCTAGGCTACCCTGCGATGAGATGCTTCAAGTGCCCGCAATACTTCCAGATGGCCTCGCGGATTTGCGCACCGCTGGGCCACCGTTTGATGACGAAGTTGAGTAGAACACCTTTCCTCACCATAAAAAATGCAGATCCATGAGGTGGTGTGTCATTGATAACTTGACTCTCAAGGGAAGGGAAGGGCCGAAGGGTCAAATGTTCCGAAGGACATTGCTGTGACATTGCAAAGTTATATGTTTATACTTTGTTGTATTTAATGTGTAGTGTTATGTGAACATCAAAGTGGTGGAACACATGTATATAATAGATGTGTATATGTGATATGTGAACATCCTTGGTCATCCTTTAGACCGGGAGATTTGTTATCGGAGCGATTGCCCAGCCCATGTAGATCTCTAACCGGCTTAGTCTAGATAAAAATTAACGAGGTAAATACACCGTTGGTGCTTGAACTTGTCACGGATGTTCACTTTAGTGCCTAAACTTGAAAAATACATTGAACTAGTTCCATAACTTGGCATGAGCGTGCAAATACAATTCAAATCTCTTCTGCATACGCACACGATGCTGACAAGGCATTCCGGCGTGGCATGGGGCCCGCTGTCAGCTACTAAATGGCAGGGCATGCAGCCTATTTTTTGGAAACCCCTTAAAACTATTTTCTTAGAAATAGGACCTCACATATAAACGACTGAAATAAAACTGAAAGCTAGACTGGTAGGGGATCGAACCAGTGAACTACTGTTAGCTCGCGGCTAGCCAGTCGACCGTAGCATAGTTGTATCGTCAAAACTTGATTCATGACCATTATGTACACTAGGCGAAACAACATAAATTAAAGGAATTTAATAATCCAGCAAAAAATAGTGTCGGGTCTGTGATCCAAACATCCGACAAAATGTTATATATCAGCCTTGGATACCACTTCTACCAAAAAGGTCTCATGTTTCTAAAGTATAATAAATATTTATGACTATATAACAAGCATGATTTCAAAAAGATACATGTCACATAATTCATGTGTTATTTTAAAACATATACATACAATTTAAATATTTATGAATTATAAAAATGTCTATTTTATTCAAATATTATTCATGTGAGGATCTGCAATCTGAGGGCGCACTAGGTTCGCTTGTTTTTTAAACACACAAACTTTTATATATTATATAAACTTTTTAAAACAACACTTTTTTTTCTTAAAGTATGAACACTTTTATGTACTACATAAATATTTTATTTATAACGTGGAAATGTTTAGAATTATATGGGAATCTATTTAAATATACAAAACTTCCTTAAATTAATTTAATATTTCATTAAAAATGTGAGCACTTTTAAAAATTGTAAAATTAATATCATTTAATATTTAATATTTTATTTTTTAAAATTATTTTTGGAGATATTTTATTAAATCATATGAATTTTAATGTACTTTAATCTAATTATATATATATATATATAAATGTATCATTTATAACACACAATTATAATTTACATAGTTTTACAAAAACTGGAAAAAACTGAAATGTTGAAAATGGTCCATTTTACCCACATGAGCGCATTATGTTATATAAAGAGAAATTTATCCTTTGTAAAATTACATGTTCTTGGTTGGAGTGGTATTTGTGGCCGCTATATAGTATTAGGGTGCAGGTTCAAATAATTGACCCGGCACTATTTTTGATCAAATAAATTAATTTGTTTATGTTGTTCAACCTGCTGTATAAAAAGCGTGTGAATATATATATATATATATATATATATATATATATATATATATATATATATATATATATATATGACAACAACTTTCACCTTGTCTGCTCGTTAGCCACTCCCACATGAGAGGTACAGGCAACAGGTTCGATCCCTCACCCAATTAGTAATTTTAGTTTTGTTGTTTCTCACCGAGGTCTTTTATGTAAGGAGAAAACAATTCCAGGAGTTTTTCCACATAAACCAGGACACTTGGGGTGCCTCGTGTTGGGGAACGTAGTAATTTCAAAAAATTTCCTACGCACACGCAAGATCATGGTGATGCATAGCAACGAGAGGGGAGAGTGTTGTCTACGTACCCTCGTAGACCCGGCGAAGCGATCACAACGTAGAGGAAGTAGTCGTGCGTTCTCCTCGCGATCCGACCGATCCGGCGCCGTTACTCCGACGCCCCGAGTTCTTGACACACGTCAGCTCGATGGCGTCCCTCGTACTCGATCCAGCCGAGTGTCGAGGGAGAGTTCCGTCGACCTGACGGCGTGGTGGCGATCTTGATGTTTCACGGCGCGAGGCTTCGCCTAAGCTTCATGACGGTATGACCGAGGTGGAATATGGTGGAGGGGGCACCGCACGGCTAAGGAACGATCCGTAGATCAAACTTGTGTGTCCTAGGGTGCCCCCTGCCCGTATATAAAGGAGGGAGGGAGGTGCGGCCGGCCCAAGGGAGGCGGCGGAGGAGTCCTACTCCCACCGAGTAGGACTCCCCCTCCTAGTTGGAATAGGATTCGGGAGGAAGAGGAAAGGGGCGCCGCCTCCTGTCCTATTCGGACTGGGGGAGGCGCGGCCACCTCTGGCCGGCCCTCCTCTTCTCCTCGAGGCCCACCGAGGCCCATTTACCTCCGGGGGTTCCAGTAACCTCCGGTACTCGGTAAATTCTGTTTTCACCGGAACCATTCCGAACTCCAAATATAGGCTTCCAATATATCAATCTTTATGTCTCGACCATTTGAGACTCCTCGTTATGTCCGTGATCACATCCGGGACTCGAACTTCTTCGGTACATCAAAATACATAAACTCATAATAAGCATCCATCGAAACCTTAAGCGTGCGGACCCTACGGTTCGAGAACAATGTAGACATGACCGAGACACGTCTCGGTCAATAACCAACAGCGGGACCTGGATGCCCATATTGGTTCCTACATATTCTCTGAAGATCTTTATCGGTCGGACCGCATAACAACATCGTTATTCCCTTTGTCATCGGTATGTTACTTGCCCGAGATTCGATCGTCGGTATCAATACCTAGTTCAATCTCGTTACGCAAGTCTCTTTACTCGCTCAGTAATACATCATCTCACAGCTAACTCATTAGTTGTAATGCTTGCAAGGCTTGATGATGTGTATTACCGAGAGGGCCCAGAGATACCTCTCCGACAATCGGAGTGACAAAACCTAATCTCAAATCGCCAACCCAACATCGCCTTTGGAGACACCTAGTACTCCTTTATAATCACCCGATTCGTTGTGACGTTTGGTAGCACCAAAGTGTTCCTCCGTAACAGGAGTTGCATAATCTCATAGTTACGAGGAACATGTATAAGTTATGGATAAAAGCAGTAGCAACATACTAAACGATCGTGTGCTAAGCTAATGGAATGGGTCTTGTCAATCAGATCATTCTACTAATGATGTGACCTTGTTAATCAAATAACAACTCTTTGTTCATGGTCAGGAAACATAACCATCTTTGATTAACAAGCTAGTCTAGTAGAGGCATACTAGTGACATATTGTTTGTTTATGCATTCACACATGTATCATGTTTCCGGTTAATACAATTCTAGCATGAATGATAAACATTTATCATGAAATAAGGAAATAAATAATAACTTTATTATTGCCTCTAGGGCATATTTCCTTGATCTCCCACTTGCACTAGAGTCAATAATCTAGATTACATAGTAATGATTCTAACACCCATGGAGTCTTGGTGCTGATCATGTTTTGCTCGTGGAAGAGGCTTAGTCAACGGTCCGCAACATTCAGATCCATATGTATCTTGCAAATCTCTATGTCTCCCACGGACTAAGTCCGGATGGAATTGAAGCGTCTCTTGATGTGCTTGGTCCTCTTGTGAAATCTGGATTCCTTCGCTAAGGCAATTGCTCGATATTGTCACGAAGATTTTCATTGGACCCGATGCACTAGGTATGACACCTAGATCGGATATGAACTCCTTCATCCAGACTCCTTCATTAGCTGCTTCGAAGCTGCTATGTACTCCGCTTCACATGTAGATCCCTTCTGACGCTTTGTTTAGAACTGCACCAACCGACAGCTCCTCCGTTTAGTGTAAATCGTATCCGGTCTGCGATTTAGAATCGTCGGGATCGATGTCAAAGCTTGCATCAACGTAACCGTTTACGATGAGCTCTTTGTCACCTCCATATCTGAGAAACATATCCTTAGTCCTTTTCGGTATTTCAGGATGTTCTTGACCGCTGTCCAGTGATCCACTCCTGGATTACTTTGGTACCTCCTGCTAAACTTATAGCAAGGCACACATCAGTCTGGTACACAGCATTGCATACATGATAGAGCCTATGGCTGAAGCATAGGGAACATCTTTTATTTTCTCTCTATCTTCTGCGGTGGTCGGGCATTGAGTCTTACTCAACTTCACACCTTGTAACATAGGCAAGAACCCTTTCTTTGCTTGATCCATTTTGAACTTCTTCAAAATTTTGTCAAGGTATGTGCTTTGTGAAAGTCCAATTAAGCGTCTTGATCTATCTCTATAGATCTTAATGCCCAATATGTAAGCAGCTTCACCGAGGTCTTTCATTGAAAACTCTTATTCAAGTATCCCTTTATGCTATCCAGAATTCTATATCATTTCCGATCAGCAATATGTCATCTACATATAATATCGAAATGCTCTGAGCTCCCACTCACTTTCTTGTAAATCTGAGCTTCTCCAAAAGTCAGACAAACCCAAATGCTTTGATCACACTATCAAAGCGTTTATTCCAACTCGAGATGCTTGCACCAGTCCATAAATGGATCGCTGGAGCTTGCACACTTTGTTAGCCCCTTTGGATCGACAAAACCTTACGGTTGCATCATATACAACTCTTCTTCCGTAAATCCATTCAGGAATGCGTCTTTACATCCATTTGCCAAATTTCATAATCATAAAATCGGCAATTGCTAACATGATTCGGACGGACTTAAGCATCGCTCTGGTGAGAAGGTCTCATCGTAGTCAATCCCTTGAACTTGTCGAAAACCCTTTGCGACAAGTCGAGCTTTGTAAACGATAATATTACCGTCGTCGTCGGTCTTCTTCTTGAAGATCCACTTGTTTTCTATTGCTTGCCTACCCTCGGGCAAGTCAACCAAAGTCCATACTTTGTTTTCATACATGGATCCCATCTCGATTTCATGGCCTCAAGCCATTTTGCGAATCTGGGCTCACCATCGCTTCTTCATAGTTCGTGGGTTCATCATGATCTAGTAGCATGATTTCCGAACAGGATTACCGTACCACTCAGTGCGGATCTTACTCTGGTTGATCTACGAGGTTCTGCGATAACTTGATCTGAAGTTTCATGATCAACATCATCAACTTCCTCACTACTTGGTGTAGATGTCTCAGAAACCGGTTTCTGCGACGAACTACTTTCAAGTAAGGGAGAAGGTACAATTACCTCATCAAGTTCTACTTTCCTCCCACTCACTTCTTTCGAGAGAAACTCCTTCTCTAGAAAGGATCCATTCTTAGCAACGAATGTCTTGCCTTCGGATCTGTGATAGAAGGTGTACCCAACTGTTTCCTTTGGGTATCCTATGAAGACACATTTCTCCGATTTGGGTTCGAGCTTATCAGGTTGAAGCTTTTTCACATAAGCATCGCATCCCCAAACTTTAAGAAAGCGACAACTTTGGTTTCTTGCCAAACCATAGTTCATAAGGTGTCGTCTCAGCGGTTTCGACGGTGTTCTATTCGATGTGAATCGGCCGTCTCTAGAGCATAACCCCAAAGCGATAGCGGTAAATCTGTAAGAGACATCATAGATCGCACCATATCTAGTAAAGTACGATTCGACGTTCGGACACACCATTTATTTGTGGTGTTCCGGTGGCGTGAGTTGCTGAAACTATTCGCATTGTTTCAAATGTAGACCAAACTCGTAACTCAAATATTCACCTCCACGATCAGATCGTAGAAACTTAATTTTCTTGTTACGATGATTTTCAACTTCACTCTGAAATTCTTTGAACTTTTCAAATGTTTCAGACTTATGTTTCATTAAGTAGATATACCCATATCTGCTTAAGTCATCTGTGAAGGTGAGAAAATAACGATATCCGCCACGAGCCTCAACATTCATCGGACCACATACATCTGTATGTATGATTTCCAACAAATCTGTTGCTCTCTCCATAGTACCGGAGAACGGGTTCTAGTCATCTTGCCCATGAGGCACGGTTACGCAAGTGCCAAGTGATTCATAATCAAGTGACTCCAAAAGTCCATCGATATGGAGTTTCTTCATGCGCTTTACACCGATATGACCTAAGCGGCGATGCCACAAATAAGTTGCACTATCATTATTAACTCTGCATCTTTTGGTTTCAACATTATGAATATGTGTATCACTACTATCGAGATTCATCAAAATAGACCACTCTTCAAGGGTGCATGACCATAAAAGATATTACTCATATAAATAGAACAACCATTATTCTCGATTTAAATGAATAACCGTCTCGCATCAAACAAGATCCAGATATAATGTTCATGCTCAGCGCAGCACCAAATAACAATTATTTAGGTCTAAAACTAATCCGAAGGTAGATGTAGAGGTAGCGTGCCGACCGCGATCACATCGACTTTGGAACCATTTCCCAGCGCATCGTCACCTCGTCCTTTGCGAGTTAAGCAATCCGTAGTCCTGTTTGAGTTGCAAATATTAGCAGCAGAACCAGATCAAATACCAGTGCTACTACGAGCTCTAGTAAGGTACACATCAATAACATGTATATCACATATACCTTTGTTCACCTTGCCATCCTTCTTATCCGCCAAATACTTGGGGCAGTTCCGCTTCGGTGACCGATCCGCTTGCGGTAGAAGCACTCGGTTTCAGGTTTAGGGCCAGACTTGGGTTTCTTCTCTGAGCAACAACTTGCTTGCTTGTTCTTCTTGAAGTTCCTTCTTCTTCCCTTTACCTTTCTTCTTGAAACTAGTGGTCTTATTGACCATCAACACTTGATGCTCCTTCTTGATTTCTACCTCTGCAGCCTTTAGCATTGCGAAGAGCTCGGTATAGTCTTTACTAACCCTTGCATATTATAGTTCATCACGAAGCCTTTGTAGCTTGGTGGCGTGATTGAAGAATTACATCAATGACACAATCATCCGGAAGATTAACTCCCAATTGCGTCAAGTGATTGTAGTAACCGGACATTCCAGTATGTGCTCACTAATGAAACTATTCTCCTCCATCTTGCAGCTATAGAACTTATTGGAGACTTCATATCTCTCAATCCGGGCATTACTTTGGAATATCAACTTCAACTCTGGAACATCTCATATGCTCCATGACGTTCAAAACATCGTTGAAGTCCGGTTCTAAGCCGTAAAGCATGGCACATTGAACTATAGAGTAGTCATCAGCTTTGCTCGCCAAGCGTTCACAACATCCGGTGTTGCTCCAAAGAAGAGCACGGCACCTAGCGGTGCATCCAGGGCGTAACTCTTACAGGCAGCAATGAGGATGATCCTCAAATTCTGGACCCGAATCCGTGTAATTGCTACCATCATCTTTCAACTTTGCTTTCTCAAGGAACGCATTAAAATTCAACGGAACAACAAAGACGAGCCATCTATCTACAATCAAACATAAACAAGCAAGATACTATCGGTACTAAGTTCATGATAAATTTAAGTTCAATTAATCATATTACTTAAGAACTCCCACTTAGAAAGACATCTCTCTAGTCATCTAAGTGATCACGTGATCCAAATCAACTAAACCATAACCGATCATCACGTGAAATGGAGTAGCTTTCAATGGCGAACATCTTATGTTGATCATATCTACTATATGATTCACGCTCGACCTTTCGGTCTCCGTGTTCTGAGGCCATGTCTGCATATGCTAGGCTTGTCAAGTATAACCCGAGTATTCTGCGTGTGCAAAACTGGCTTGCACCCGTTGTAGATGGACGTGAGCTTATCACACCCGATCATCACGTGGTGTGCAGGCACGACGAACTTTGGCAGCGGTGCATACTCGGGAGAACACTTCTTGATAATTTAGTGAGAGATCATCTTATAATGCTACCGTCAATCAAAGCAAGATAAGATGCATAAAGGATAAACATCACATGCAAATCAATATAAGTGATATGATATGGTCATCATCATCTTGTGCTTCGTGATCTTCATCTCCGCAGCACCACCATGATCACCATCGTCACCGGTGCGACACCTTGATCTCCATCGTAGCATCGTTGTCGTCTCGCCAAACTTATGCTTCTACGACTATCGCTACCGCTTAGTGATAAAGTAAAGCATTACAGGGCGATTGCATTGCATACAATAAGCGACAACCATATGGCTCCAGCCGATTGCCGATAACCGGTTACAAAACATGATCATCTCATACAATAAAATATAGCATCACGTCTTGACCATATCACATCACAACATGCCCTGCAAAAACAAGTTAGGCGTCCTCTACTTTGTTGTTGCAAATTTTACGTGGCTGCTACGGGCTTAAGCAAGAACCAGTCTCACCTACGCATCAAAACCACAACGATACTTCGTCAAATAGACTCGTTTAACCTTCTCAAGGACCGGGCGTAGCTACACTCGGTTCAACTAAAGTGAGAGAGACAGACACCCACGGTCACCTTTAAGCAACGAGTGCTCGTGGCGGTGAAACCTGTCTCGCGTAAGCGTCTGGCGTAATGTCGGTGGGCCGCTTCATCTCACAATACCGCTGAACCAAAGTATGACATGCTTGGTAGGTAGTATGACTTGTATCGCCCACAACTCACTTGTGTTCTACTCGTGCAAAACATCAAACCATAAAAACCTAGGCTCGGATGCCACTTTGTTGGGGAGCGTAGTAATTTCAAAAATTTCCTACGCACACGCAAGATCATGGTGATGCATAGCAGCGAGAGGGGAGAGTGTTGTCTCGTACCCTCGTGAGACCCGGCGGAAGCGATCTGGCGTAGAGGAAGTAGTCGTCGTTCTCCTCGCGATCCGACCGATCCGGCGCCGTTACTCCGGCGCCCGAGTTCTTGACACACGTACAGCTCGATGGCGTCCCTCGTACTCGATCCAGCCGAGTGTCGAGGAGAGTTCCACAAGACCTGACGGCGTGGTGGCGATCTTGATGTTTCACGGCGCAGGGCTTCGCCTAAGCTTCGCGACGGTATGACCGAGGTGGAATATGGTGGAGGGGGCACCGCACACGGCTAAGGAACGATCCGTAGATCAAACTTGTGTGTCTAGGGTGCCCCCTGCCCGTATATAAAGGAGGGAGGGGGAGGTGCGGCCGGCCCAAGGGAGGCGGCGGAGGAGTCCTACTCCCACCGGAGTAGGACTCCCCCTTCCTAGTTGGAATAGGATTGGGGGAGGGAAGAGGAAAGGGGCCGCCCCCTCCTTGTCCTATTCGGACTGGGGGGGGCGCGGCCACCTCTGGCCGGCCCTCCTCTTCTCCTCGAGGCCCACCGAGGCCCATTTACCTCCGGGGTTCCAGTAACCTCCGGTACTCGGTAAATTCTGTTTTCACGGAACCATTCGAACTCCAAATATAGGCTTCCAATATATCAATCTTTATGTCTCGACCATTTGAGACTCCTCGTTATGTCCGTGATCACATCCGGGACTCGAACTTCTTTGGTACATCAAAATACATAAACTCATAATAAGCATCATCGAAACCTTAAGCGTGCGGACCCTACGGTTCGAGAACAATGTAGACATGACCGAGACACGTCTCCGGTCAATAACCAACAGCGGGACCTGGATGCCCATATTGGTTCCTACATATTCTCGAAGATCTTTATCGGTCGGACCGCATAACAACATACGTTATTCCTTTGTCATTGGTATGTTACTTGCCCGAGATTCGATCGTCGGTATCCAATACCTAGTTCAATCTCGTTACGCAAGTCTCTTTACTCGCTCGTAATACATCATCTCACAGCTAACTCATTAGTTGTAATGCTTGCAAGGCTTCATGATGTGCATTACCGAGAGGGCCGAGAGATACCTCTCCGACAATCGGAGTGACAAAACCTAATCTCAAATCGCCAACCCAACATACGCCTTTGGAGACACTGTAGTACTCCTTTATAATCACCCGATTCGTTGTGACGTTTGGTAGCACCAAAGTGTTCCTCCGTAAACGGAGTTGCATAATCTCATAGTTACGAGGAACATGTATAAGTTATGGATAAAAGCGGTAGCAACATACTAAGCGATCGTGTGCTAAGCTAATGGAATGGGTCTTGTCAATCAGATCATTCTACTAATGATGTGACCTTGTTAATCAAATAACAACTCTTTGTTCATGGTCAGGAAACATAACCATCTTTGATTAACAAGCTAGTCTAGTAGAGGCATACTAGTGACATATTGTTTGTTTATGCATTCACACATGTATCATGTTTCCGGTTAATACAATTCTAGCATGAATGATAAACATTTATCATGAAATAAGGAAATAAATAATAACTTTATTATTGCCTCTAGGGCATATTTCCTTCACCTCGTCAGGGCCGTGGACGTATACATATAAGATGTGAATCGTATTTGCACGTCCATGCCAAGTTATGAAACCAGTTCAATGTATTTTCAAGTTCAGGCACTAAAGTGCACATTCATGGCAAGTTCAAGCACCAGTGGTGTAATTACCTCAAAATTAACCCATGAGCCAAGTTCATGGACTAGACATTACATTTTACAAATTTGATGGACTAAAGTGAATAAACATGGCAATTTCATATACCTAAAGTACAATGATCTTCTTTTCCGCTCATGTGGACCTCTAGAATGATAATATCTCGTACCACGATAAAAGTGAGTGCAGTATCTAAACTCATATTTTATGCATAACTCCATTTACTAGAAAACACTTTAAGAAATTATTTAAACTATGCAATAGAGACCCAATCATACTCCGGATCGGACCAAGCCATGCTTAACAAACCAGTCCGAAAATGCCAAACCCGGACCTGACCAAAAAAACATAAATAGTAGTTTTGCCCCCTAAAAACATGAATAATATTTTGTAGTACTATTTAACTTAATCATTTTTGGATTATTTAAATGCATTATATACCCCCCCCCCCTCTTAAAATACCGATGCCCCAGTTTAAGTTTTTCCCTACCTTCTTAGGCCAGGCTTTGGGGGGGGGGGACTAGTATAGGATCTGCCCTTATGTGAGACCAATCTTTTTGAAGATACAAACATATTCAAAAAATCTAAAATAATTTGAAGACACACATAAGTTTGATGTACAATCTCAAAAAGTTTCAGCTCCTAATTCAAACTACACTTATATAGAGAAACAGAAAAGACAAACACTATTCATCCAAAGTTGACACTATTCACAGCTGAATTTGTCATTTTTGTATCTCCAATTTTAGACCGAGTTTTTTTTTTGAGAATCAACCCAGCCACATCTTAAACGACAGAGTGGATACTGTTACAATCCTCCATGAGGATGCTACTGAGGATCGGAGGAACCTCTCCGGTAGATAGATAGTTTCCCTGTCTTCTGACAAGAGCAGCTAGCTCATGAGCCATCCTATTGCTGGGTCTTTTCACGGCAATGAAAAGCACCTCTTCAAACACTGTTTTGAAATGCCAAACATCCGTGACCAGGGGAAAGAGCGCAGTCTGATTACTCTCCTTATTGTTCAATATCGCTATGACGGATGCACAGTCCGATTCAACCCAAACTGGTCCCCTGTAGTATGCACTTAGGGCTGACAGCCCATGCAAAATAGCAGTGATCTCGGCTTCCTCTGAATTATTGCATGGTTGTAGACGCTGCCCACCCGCAATGGCGACTATCCCCAGGTGCGTTCTGGCAATAAATCCCGCAGCTGTGTCCCCATTTGACGACAGGAACGCTGCATCTGTGTTCAATTTCCAGATGCCCTCAGGGGGCGGATCCCACTTCCTCTTAGCTGTATGCGTGGAGTCGTTCAACGCCATGACTAAATTGCCTGCATGATTTGCGTCTACAGCTCTGACCCACTGGCCGTTGCATTGGCCCAAATCCCTAATTTGTTTCCCTCTCTTTATTTCTACACGTCGCACATCTCCTGGAGAGTCCCGTCGGCCGACTGGGTCGGGAGCAGCCTTACATTCCGTGAGCTCTACTCCACCAAACCTGATTTCTTCTGCGTATTTAGAAAGGAATTGAGCAGATTGGCTGATAGTGGCGTTGCCCTTTGCATGAACGCAGTCTTCACGGAGCCACCATGCTCGCCATAGCAGCAGCAGTATTTTCCTCTGTGCCTCAGCATTGCCTTTGCACAGTAGGTTCTGTAACCAGTCAATGCCTGTGTAGCGAAATTGATCTTCAGTTGGTAGCTCCCATTGTCTCCTCATTTCCTCTCTCAGCGCTCTGGCTTTTGTGCAGTTTATAACCGCATGATATTCATCTTCCGTTTCTCTCCCACAAATATTGCAGATCTTGTCCAGCTCGAGTGTTCTCTTCCACTTATTTTCTTTTGTGGGGAGGGTTTTGGTGGCCACTCTCCAAGCAAAGATTCTTATCTTTTCAGGGACCTTTGCTTTCCAAATAAGATCCCAAATGCTTCTGTTATCCGCCTCATTTACAGAAGAAGATGCCCTAGCACTACCTTGCTGCTTGAGGTTTGCACCAAGCTTATACGCACTACGGACGGAGAAAATGCCAGATTTCTCCTCATGCCAAGCTACACAGTCATCCACTTCTTTTGCAGGAGTTTTAACTTTACATATTTCTTCTGCATCATAGCTGTGGAACATTTGATAGATTAAGTTCTTGTCCCATTCATTGCTTCCTGGTTTCATGAGTTGGTTCACCCATCTTAACCTTGATCGCCTCTTGAAGACCGTGATCTTTAGGCCACTTTTCCTGGGCACCCATTGGTCCCTCTGGATTTGGATTCTCTTTCCATTGCCCACTCTCCATATTAGGCCCTTTTTTAGAAGCTCAAGGCCATGCTCTATACCCCTCCACGCTTGGGAAGCATCTGAAGCAAACACAGTGTCAAGAAGCTCACCCTTTGGGTAGTATTTCGATTTTAGGACTCTCGCGCACAAACTGTTCGGTTTTTTAAGGAGGCGCCAGCTCTGTCTCGCAAGGAGAGCTTGATTGAAAATTTGCATGTCCCGGAAGCCTATACCTCCCGCTCTCTTTGGTTTTATCATACGATCCCAAGCCATCCAATGAACTTTTCTCTGCCCTTCCTCTTCCCCCCACCAGAATTCTCTGATGAGTCTCTCGTACTTCTCACAGAAACCCACTGAGAATTTAAACACCCCCATAGCGAAAGTGGGTAGTGCTTGTACTATCGATTTAACATGCACCTCCTTAGCAGCGAAAGACATGTGCCTTCGAAACCCTTCATTACACCTCTTCAGAAATCTATCCATGATGGGTTGAAAATTCGACTCCTTCATCCTTCCTTCTGGTGTTGGGAGCCCCAAGTACTTACTTTCAAAAGTAGCTGTTTCGCAAGCGAGAATGTCCTTAATCTCATTCTGCAAACTGCTCGGGCAATGTTCACTGAAAAGGATCGAGCATTTGTTACTACTCAATAGTTGACCCGTGCATTTTTGGAACAGAGTGAGAGCTTTCTTGACTGCCCTGGCTTGGTCGCATGAGGCCTTAAAAAACACCAGACTGTCATCCGCAAATAGTAGATTCGAGATCCCCGGGCTACTCCGGGCCACCTTAACAGGTGAAATATTCCCGCCCTGGACCTCTCTATTGAATATTGTAGCAAGCCCATCTGCAACAAAGAGGAATAAATAAGGGCTGAGCGGATCCCCTTGCCTGAGGCCTCTGGAGGGCATAAACGATTCCAACACTTCTCCATTCAGTTTTACCGAGAAGCGGACAGATTTAACACAACTCATTATCCAACTAATCCAGAGTGAGTGGAAACCCATCTTCTCCATTGCACCTTCAAGGAAGTCCCAATCCACTCTGTCATATGCTTTGGCTAGGTCCAACTTATACGCACAATGCGTATTATGTGGGTTCTTACTATGCTGAATCTTATGAAAACATTCAAAAGCTATAATAGCGTTATCAGTGATCATCCTCCCTGGGATGAAAGCACTCTGTGTTTCTGATATCAAGTCGTTCAACAGAGGCCTCAAGCGGTTTACCAAGCATTTGGAAATCACCTTATAAATGACGTTGCATAGACTTATTGGGCGGAAATCTTTCAGACTCTGCGGATTTTTGCCTTTAGGGATCAGAACAATGGATGTGTCATTTATACCTTCAGGCATGATCCCATTCATGAAAAAATTTTGCACTGCCGCAATCACATCCTTCTTCAAAGTCTCCCAGTTTCGTTGAAAAAAGCGAGCCGGGAAGCCATCTGGACCTGGCGCTTTTAGAGGGCCGATCTGGAAGAGGGCGTCTCCAATCTCCTTCTCTGTAAACTCCTTTATCAGACTACTGTTCATTGCCTCTGTTACTGTACTTGGCAGAAGATCAATTAACTCGAACGGAGCCACATCTTTTTCCTTTGTGTACAGCTCTTTGAAGAACTCTGTAGCCATGGTGTTCAACACCTCCTTTTTCTCAACCCAAATTCCCGCATCATTCCTTAACTTTTTGATTAAGTTCTTTTTCTGTCTCCAGGTTGCTTTTTGGTGAAAATACCGTGTGTTCTGATCACCTTCTCTGATCCATGTAGCCCGCGAACGCTGTCTCCACATTACCTCCTCTCTGACTAGTAGCTCATCAATTTCCTCGTTCAATTTCTTGATTTGAGGCTCGTTCTCTCCAAGGTTCGGGGGCTCCATTAAAACCTTCAAGCGTTGTTTCTTCCTTCTAATACTCGAAGTCACAGAACCAAAGTCCTTCCTGGCCCAGGTTGTTAGCGAGCTTTGGACATCTTTAAGCTTTTGTGCGACATCGGATAGGTTGGTGGCCGCTCCTTTAACACCCCATGCCTCCCGGACTGTAGGCTCCAAGGAATGAACTCTTTCCCACATCATTTCATACCTGAAACTTTTCTTCTTGTTCATAGATTGTTCCTCCACAAGAGTGAGCAGTAGGGGAAAGTGATCTGACCTTGAAGTGACTATGTGTTGGATCTGAGCTTGGGGGAATATATCATACCAGCTAGGTGATGCCACGCCTCTGTCCAGTCTCGCTCTAACCTTCTTCCTACCACTCTGTTTGTTGTCAAAGGTCCACTCCGGGCCTTTGAACCCAAGATCATGCAGGTCACACCACCCCAGCACCTCTCTGAAGTTGCTCATGTTCCTTTCAGACCTTTTGGCAGCAGAGAAATGTTCTCCCTGCCACATGGTTTCATTGAAATCCCCCATCACCATCCATGGTTCTACTGACCTATCTTTGATTCTTTTCAGCAAACTCCACATATGGTGTCTCTGGTGGGCTCTTGGCTCACCATAAACGAAGGTACCTCTCCACACAGGGCCATTTGGATCATTACGCACATGAACATCAATGTACCGCGGTCCATAAGAGAGCAAATTTATTTCAATACTGTCGTCCCAAAACAGGGCGATGCCGGCACCTTTGCCCATCCCATCATGGGTGATACAATGTTTGAGGCCTATTCTTTCTCTTATTCTTTTCACGCTCTCTTCGCACTGCCGCGTCTCTGAGATGAACACGACAGTGGGACGGTATGTGCGCACTAGGCACACCAGTTCTTGAACCGAGTTTTGAGCTGATTTTTTTTGCAGTTGTAGATATACATCATAGGTATGTTGTCAAATAATTTCAGATTTTTTTGGATTGTTTAAATATGATTTTTTTCTATTAATCCCACGATCTCATTTAAAGGGCAGATTCTATTCTAGTCTCCTTCGACTTTGTGCGCAAAAGCTAAGCACGAGTCGGGCCCGGATGCCGGGTTTTCGGCCCTGGGCCCTTTACCCCGGCTTCCCTAGAAATTCCTTTTACAATCAACCTCTAGAAATTCCTTTTACCATTCATTAGAAAAATAATTCTGGACCTAAAAAAAAGAAAGAAAAACAATTCCTTTACCAGAAAAACAGTCTCGTATTCTCCCGAAGCCGCACATAACCAGGCCGCGTCGCACGGCCGTCTTCCCCGTTCTCCCCGCGCCGCTCCCCCTCTCCCCCGCCGTCGCCGGCTCGCCCCCGCGGCGCAAGGCGGTGACCCTGCAGGACGATCGGAGCCGCGTCGCCCTTCGCCTCCTCCGCCCTCCCCGGCGGCGAGTAGACCGAGACGCGGAGGCCTCCCCCGGCATCGCCCGCCATGTTGCGCCGGTACGGCCACCGACCTAGGTTTCCGCCCCGCCACGCCAAATTAGGGTTTCCACGCCTAATGCCGGGCTCTCTCTGCTTTCGCAGGTGCGTGCGGGATCTGTACCCGCTGCGGTCCCTCAGGAGGATCCCCAGGCCGATCTCCAGCGAGGTAATTAAGCGTCCCCGTTATGTCTCATGGCTCGATCCCCATTAGGACGGTCTCCGGTGGTTGCAGCCGGTCGAATTGCTTGCTCTGGTAGGCGTGTGTTGGGCTGAGAATTCGGTTGCTTGCGAGAGCTTACCTGGGATTTGCGGATTCGTTGATTAAGCTGTCAGTGTAGGGGTTGTTTTATGGTGCTCATGTTTGATTAGTTTGGGAATGCTGCTCGTCCTGTCATTTGTTTTAGTTAACGTAGCCCGTTTGTGCTCATCTGATTTGAGATGAGATTAACTACGGTCTGTCTGTATTTGGAGCATGATACTGTGGTACATATAGCAATGTTTGGAACTTGATAGGAGTTGGCATGAGCTTAATTGGTAATAAAATAATCCAATTAGATTGGGCTGACATGAATCATGTTATTTGTACTTATTTTGCCACATATGCGGTTTGTATTATTTTTCATACGGAACACCGATTACTCACTAACCCTTGATGAATGCTCCTAGAAGAAAATAGGACCACACTTTCTTGTGATATTTGTAATGTTATGTTGTTACTTATTCGTTAGTAGTATTATCAGTGCGAGCGCAAAATTCTACTGCAAGTTGATTGGACCTGTCAAAAGCCATGTATGGTTTTTTCCATGTGCTCATCACATATATTTACATAAATGCAGTGATTTTCTACGTGCAATGAATGCACACAATTTATGTTATTAGGTTTGTAATGCTTTTGCAACCGCCTTTCCTCATTCCATTCCTTAGCTTTGGAAGTTTGCACAATAGTTGGGACTTGGGAGTATTCTTGCATTTTTTTCTCTTTCTATTGCTGATAGGCCTGAAGTTCAAAAAAGTGACAGAATAACCTATTTATCAGGTCCAAAGTCCAACATTCGGTCAACTCAGAAGAAACTCAACAAAAGCATCCCAACAAGGTCCAGCACAGAAATCTGTCCCTGGACCTAAAGAAGAACCTTCTAAGTCTGGAAGCAAGGTTCCAAAGGTTCTGCTTGGAACTCTGGTTGTTGGTGCTGCTGGTATGGCCGCTTATCAAGCTGGCTACATAGACCTTCAGTTTATGGATGAAAAATTGCCTTCGACCATCAGGGAGCAAAATCTCACAAAGATGTATGAAAATCTGAAGTCCCCTTTTGATCAAAAGGTTGATCAGAAACAAACCATGTTGGATCCAAAGAATGGCATTGTTCAGGATGCACCCAAAGGCCTTCCAGCTGAAGGGATTCCAACTGCCGGTGAGCAGCCTACTCCTGCAGAAGAAAAAGAAACAGAAACCGTAACCCAGGGAACACTGCCAGTTCAAGATGAGCATGGTGCTGATACTAAACTGCCGTCTCAAGATACTCTCTCTGTTGACATAAAGCCAAATGTTGTAAATAAGGCAGCAGGTGAAGTTCCTCTTGGACAAGCTGACAAGATAAGTAGCACAGTTTCTCCAGTAGAATCAAGCCCAACAACGGCTGAAGTACAAAAGGTTTGAGTTCGTCCTGAACTTGTTATATAACCACCAATTTATCATCATTTGCATGTTGATTGGTATATCAAAGTACTTATATTTTCTCATTCCAAATTGGTAATTCGATGGATTCTACAGGCTTAACAAGGATTACTGTGTTGCTTTCAGTTTTTATAGATTATACACTGTAGAGGTTATGCCATATGATTTATGCAGAAGAAATATCTAGAAATGGAGATCTGAATGAAATCCTCCAGTAATCTAGTTTTAAAAAACATGATTAGTCATGCAGCTGTCACAGCTTGTTGTTTAACAATACTATCATCTATCTATGTTTGTGATTTCTGAATTTTTATTCGATTGGAATTTGACATTTAGAGCTGGCGCTCTTGAGCAATTTTGAGTTGATAGTATATTGACTTGAGTTATAACACTGTGAGTTTAGAACCACTAGATTGTAAGTTACTTTTTAGTAACACACCACCAGTTGTTCCATGTAGCAAAATCTGACGAAACTTTTTTTATGTCTGTATTTTTGCATGATGCTGTTTTTAAGTAAATATTGAATAAGGACGCTGGTAGAATCGTCTAATTGATAAATCCTTATCTGTAGGATCCATTAAGTGCTGATGTAGGTGAACAGAAATCTCTTGCTGAGACATATTTACTACAGGAGGAGCATGATATTCCTAAAGATGTGGTATGTATTCCCACCTTTAAAAATTGGACAATACCAACATTGGGAGAAATACTTCCTATTGATGGAGAGGCTGCTAGAAATAAGTTGATGACACTTAATATTCATATTTCAATGTTTACTTTATCTCTTTATGTTGTTAAACAGAGTGCTAAGGAGACTAAAAGTGATGGCATTGTTGGTGGTGTAAAAGCTTCCGATGATGGGAAAATTATGCTGGATATTATAGATGCTATTCATGCCGCTGAAAAAAAGCAGGCAGATACAGATGCTTACACGTATTCTGAAGAGAAAAGGAAGTTGAAGGTTTGTTATCCATTTGCACGTGATGTTTCTACTTAGCCATGGTCGTTGCTTTGTACACATCAAGGATTAGCAGTAGCATAGCATGCCTTCATGTATTTTTTGTACAGTATTGTTTTCCTCCTGTTGAGCTGTTTCAGTTCTCATGGACATCCAGCAGTTCCATAGCAGCTGCAGTGCTGCTAAATTAGTTCATGTTTTTATTGATAATGACAATAGTCATTGAACCTTTTGAGCATATATGCTCCCCTATTAAGAAAATATGATCATATTATTCTCCAACACTATAAGGTTTGCAAATTTAATGACACTTTCTTCCTTTTGCCCTAGTTTTTTCCCCCTTTCTTGACATTTATAACTAAAAACTGCTATTAATTTATCCCTCTCTTATTCCCAAGACATTAATACCATGGATATCATGTTTACTTCCCTCTAGTTCTCTTGGTTTCATACCATTCCCAATCCACTCGTGGCAAACAAAGTAACACCTTACATCTGAATGGACGGAGTAGCACAGAGTTGACAGTAATATTTTTTTCTTGGGTATGCTTGTGTTTTTTCAGGAAAGATACGAAAAGGAGTTGAAGGATACCAGGGCCCGGGAGCTCATGTACGCTGAAGAGGCAGCAATTCTGGATAAGGTTAGTCAGGCATGCTTTTTCTGATTTCCTTATGCACGCTCAAGTCATGTGTACGCTTGTATGTTTCTTCAGTGATGAGCCAGTTTGCTAGATGTAAAATTGGTAACAGTATTGGAAATTTCATGAAAACGACAATATCTGGATAATCTTTTTCATTGATACGTTGAGATGGCACTAACGTGATCAATCCAGGTAGTATATGGACTGTTAAAATTTCGAGTGTTCCACCCAACAAATATTGCGTCGACGTACATGTAGACGTTGAAGGAGTAGTAGTTTAACAATATTTCTCAAATGTTAGTGAATATGGATTAAATAAAATCAAAACATCAGAATTATATCTGCACAATGTGCATGCTTTTCTTCACTCTTGTCAGTGTATTTTAGTATGCACTATACTTGTATATAGTATCTTTTGTCTGTGTTTTAGTTTCAGATGATTGCTTTAATTTTGTGGCATTTTGAATTTCATGATGTTGCTTCAGGAGCTGAAGAAAGAGAAAATGAAGGCTGCTGCTGCAGTTAAAGAACTTCAAGAAAAAACTGAACAAAAGCTGATGGATGAGCTGCAGCGGAAGGTCTGTCAGATGTGCTTCGGTGTGCCATATTGTTTCTACCTTCCTTACATCAATTCTTTATGTAACTGTACTATGACTGACATAATAGGATGAGGAAGCAAGTCAACAAGTTGAGAAGGTACAAGAGTTGGCAAAAGCCGAACTGGCCGCAGCTCTTGCAAAGGAGAAAGCATCCCAGATCGAACAGATTGCTGAAGCAGATCTCAATGTATGAACCTGTACCATCTTTTCTTTTACAATGATAGGCAATGTTGTAAACAGCCTTATGAGGTTGGCATACTGCAACCCCAGTACCCTATACCAATACTTCAGGAGATGCGCGTGATAGTAGCGCGTGTCTCTCAAATGCGGTTTCGCAGCCTGATTTGCTGAATTGAGCGGTTACCTTGAAAGCTTTAGTGGTACGCACGAAAATGGTAATATCTATATACTGCTGGAGTACACAGATTATCTTAAGATCATCTAGACATATCAACTGAGTAAGTGCACCCCAGAAATTCTTAGAGACCATGGTACCAGAACATGCTCACTTGCAATGAACTAAGGAGCAAGCGAATTTGTTGACTAGTGAAGTTGCATGGATTGTATTGCAATCAAACATTATCTAAGAAGGGACTGTTTTCCTTCTTTTAAAATAATAGGTGATCTCTGTTTGTTCTATCTTCCATGTATACATCTTCCATTGCTAGACAATTTGTGCAGTGTGTACAGTTTCAGCTTGCTTGCACTTTTTTACTGCCTTTTTGGGCTTATTTTCAGATAGATGCTTTGTGTATGGCATTCTATGCGCGATCTGAAGAAGCTCGGCAGAGTCATTCTGTTCATAAGCTTGCTCTAGTAAGTATTTCACTTTGATCCCATCATGTACTTGCTTCGGAAGGCTGGAAGCTTAGTTATTATTGTCTAATCCTCTGCTTTCAGATTTCTAATGACATAATTCTTAATTCTCTGCAGGGCACTCTTGCTTTGGAAGAAGCTCTATCCAGCGGCTCGCCAATCCGGACAGAGGTCGATCAATTGCGTAAATCTCTTGAAGGTATTGATAAAGATTCACTGTTAGAATTGGCTCTTTCATCGCTTCCAGAAGATGTTCTCAAGTATGGATCAGATACCCGGATGGAGTTAAAACAGAAGGTAGGTTTTGTGCTGCAATAAATGTTCACATCTGCTTACAGCTTTTTATTTGTGTAATGTACTGTTGTTTAATATGAACTCAGTGTGAAAACTCAAGTAATACTAATGCATTCCTGATTGTTGTATCATTTTGAATATTAGAGATCGCTATTTACTTGCAGATGTTAATTACTTGTTTTGTTTGTAAACACATACAAGTCGTTTCAGATAGGGGTACACCCTGCAACACACACCTTTCACATCCATACCTTTGACCATTATTTTTCTAGTTATATGTAGAATAACTATAATGATCTGCAAGTACTTTTGATGCCCAAAACAATATTCATTCCCATCTGAGAACCTGAATACTTGGTAAAAGTTATATCTATTAATCATGCAATGATGTACTGTCAGTTGTGATGAACACTTATTGAGCAAAAACTAGTTTGGCTACCCTTACTATCATTTCTTTTTGCAGTTTAATTCCTTGAAGGCAACAATAAGACATTTCGGTCTTATACCATCAGGTGGTGGTGGCATACTGACGCATGCTGTCGCTCATGTTGCTTCTAACATCAAGGTGTGTTGATACAGGCAACTTTCTACTGGTTGATAAGCATTCTATATTGTGGAACCTGAAAATTTTGTATCTGAATCTTCTGATCAAGAGCTATCTAATGCTACTATTTATTCAAAGCATTATCTAATTTCAAGTCCAGACATTGTATTGCCTCCACATTTTTCACTTGTACTCCCTCCGTTTCTAAATATGTCTTTTTAGAGATTTCAATATGGACTACATACGGAGCAAAATGAGTGAATGTACACTCTAAAATATGTCTATATACATCCGTGTGTAGTTCGTATTGAAATCTCTAAAAAGACTTATATTTAGGAGCGGAGGGAGTAATAGTTGTCCTAGTTGACCCCCTGGGTTCTCTCCACCAGGCTTGATAGAGCATGGTTATCCTTTGGACTCCTTATAGCAATGGATCCTTCTGGCATGGTTACAATCAGTTATCATCTTATTAGTAAATTCGGCCGTCCTTAATAAAAAAAAAACCTGCACTGATGAGATGCTGTTGAAATTACAAATTACGCTTCTAAATCTGTTGCAACTGGTTTCAGGTCGAAGAGGACCCATCTGGAGATGGTCTTGAGTCTCTCATAAGCAGAGTGGAAGACTTGATTGTAGGAGGAGATTTGAGCGCAGCAGCCGAAGCCCTGACAGGAGGGTTGCAGGGGACCGCAGCGGAGGAAGCAGCTGCCGAGTGGGTGAAGCAGGCAAGGAAACGCGCGATTGCAGAGCAGACGCTCACCCTGCTTCACTCGTACGCTTCTTCAATCACATTTTCGTGATCTCGATCATTGATGCATCTTTTTTGGTTTCTTCTATTTGGCAAGATTTACATGCCAGCGCTGCAGATTTTACGATACTCACATGTTTCTCTATACCATGTCGCAAATGCATGGTCCTTGTAAACAGAGATAATAAATTTTGCCCTGTAGCCACTTGGTATTGTGATACTCCAGTCTCCAGACAAGTTTGGATAGATATGTCAATCTTTTTTTCTTTTCTTTTTGGTGAAAATGCGATGTTCGTGGTCTAGCTGCTGCTATGACAGTATGGTTGCAGGGAGGGGAACAATTTTATCAGTCAGAGTGCTCTTACATCTCAGTCCGTCACTTTACTAACTCTGCAAACAGGGCTCGGTTGCAACTATTGTTCAGGTGTATGAGGAAGATTAAGGCTAACAACGATAGGACCGTATAGCCGCCACTACATGTTGATACATATGACAACTACATATGACAACTATATATGTTGTAATAGGACGTAGGTAGAGTACACTCAGACATGAACTGCCGCAGTCCACTCTTCCTCACTCAGGGCGGGTGTGCCTGCATGGCCGGCTGCATGCCAGTGAGTGCATGCATGGCTGATTGCATGGTCATTTGGTCAATACTACATAAATAAAACACTGATAGTAAATCGTGCCCCTGGGTCAATAGAGTATTACCGCTTCACTTGTTAAATAAGAGAAGTGATTTTTCACTGCCATTATCATACGGTGTCATGCTTCACGTGCCAAAGTGAGATGCTGAGTGGGTGGACTCGTACTTGAAGGAAGCTCAGCATCCACTGGCTAGCTAGACGTTTAGATATTACTAGACGGTAAATGTTTAGGAACGGCTGACCGGCCGAACACTTGGCCGGTCCCCTTCCTCGCGCGCGTACGTCCAATGCCAGACCCACACATATCTTAGAGCATCTCCCGCCGCGTCCCCAACAGGCCCCCCAGACCACTTTTTCGGCGCCGGCGCCAAAAAAACGTCCCAGTCGCGCCCCTAGGACGCCGAAAAGTGCCGGTTCGGTCCGTTTTTGGGCCCGGCGGTCGCAGAACCGAACCAGCGTCTTGGGGCGTTCGGGGCTCGGCGCAAAAAAGCGGGTAGCCCACACCGTCGGTGAAAAGTCAAGTTTTCTTCCCGACTCGCCTCCCCTTACGCGCCCTCGGCTGCCACTAGTCAGTATCCGGCGCCGCCGCGAAAAATAACAAGGTTCGCGAGGCAGCCCTCCACCAGCAGCGGGCGTTTCCGCCGCGAGGGCGGTTTGGCGGCGGTACCGTCCACCGGCGCAAGGTGTTCGGCGATTTGCACCTCGGCGATGGACTCGGATAGCGAGCGCTTCGCCGTCTTTGTTGGAGGAGGAAGCCGGGGCCGACGTCCAGGAAGAAGAGCATCTCATGGTGCTAGTCGCCCTCGCCCAGCTGCTGGCGAGCAATGAAAAACCGCGGCGAGGTGGCTCGGCGCCGGGGCGGGTGAAAGCAAAGAACCAGCATCGTCTCGAAGGCTACTGCATGCTCTACTCCAACTACTTCGCCGATGCTCCACTTCACGGCGACAAAACATTTCGGCGCCGTTATCGGATGAGCCGAAAGCTCTTCCTCATGATTGTGAATTCCATCCGGGAGTTCGACAGCTACTTCAAGTGCAAGATAGATTGCACCGGCAAACTTGGATTCACCTCGATCCAGAAGTGCACGACAGCGATGAGGATGCTTGCATATGGAGCTCCCGGTGATTCACTCGACGACTATGGGCGCATGGCTGAGTCCACCAGCATTGAGTGTTTCTACAAGTTCTGTCGGGCAGTGGTGGCAGTGTTTGGACCGCAATACTTGAGAACACCCAATGCGGAAGACACTGCTCGGATCCTAGCACAGAATGCAGCAAGAGGATTTCCTGGGATGCTTGGAAGAACTGCTCATTTGCTTGGCAGGGGATGTACAAAGGCGCCAAAGGCGGTTGCAGTGTGGTACTTGAGGCGGTGGCCACACATGACCTCTGGATTTGGCACTCCTTCTTTGGTATGCTAGGAACTCACAATGACATCAACGTGCTGCAGTGCTCCCCTGTCTTTGCCAAGCTTGTTGAAGGTCATTGTCCTCCGGTGAACTTCGAGGTCAATGGGCGGCACTACAACAAGGGGTACTACCTAGCTGATGGCATCTATCCGAGATGGTCTACATTTATGAAGACTATCTCAAACGCTGTGCCAGGAGGCAAGAAGTCCCACTTTGCCAAGGTGTAGGAGGCTTGCCGGAAGGATGTCGAGCGGGCATTTGGTGTGCTCCAATCTCGATTTGTTTGTTGTCCGTACCTGCTTCGGACACAGTCGAAAGATCAAATGTGGGAGATCATGACTTGCTGTGTCTTGCACAACATGATCATCGAGAGCGAGCAAGAAGAGCCGGTGTTTGATCTTGAACCATACTACGAGCGGGGTCCTCTAGCGAAGTTGATCACCGACTACTGCAACTGGATTGCCTACCTCAGTATGCGTCAGGAGATCCGAGACCCACAGGTGCATCATCAACTGCAACAGGATCTGGTGGATCACCTATGGAGGCTCAAGGGTGAAGCCGGGCGCGACATGTGATGAGTTTTTATTTGTTGAAATATATAATTTGTATTAAATGATTTGTTGTTGCACTATTTTGTTGAAGTATTTGATTTTCTGTGATGAACTATGTGATAAAAAAAATTGTGTTGATAATTGAACGCCGAGCCACGACGAACCACGCCGAATATGGGGCTATTCTCTCCCATATGGGCCCTTTATTCGCCGAAAGTGGGCCAATATTGGCGCGTGGGGGCGACCTGGGGCGACAGCTGGATGCCCAACCGCCCCCAGCGCCGATTGTATCGCCGGCTCGCCCCCAGGGGGCGATTTTTTGCGTCCTGGGTGGGCCAACGGCTGGAGATGCTCTTATCCCTTCCACCGCCTTTTCCCTCTGTTTATCCCCAACATATCGTCTCTCCCTCTCTTCTCCGCTCCTCTTCCTCCATTAATCCCGACCAGAATTTGTGCATTCGGCGAGAGCCCGCCACAGGACCTCCCCTAGCCATGCTGCTTTCTTCTTCCTCCTCCAGCTAGTGGGGAATAACAGCCGCACCTGTGCCGGAGTGAGCGGTGATGGGGAACGTAGTAATTTCAAAAAATTTCCTATGCACACGCAAGATCATGGTGATGCATAGCAACGAGAGGGGAGAGTGTTGTCTACATACCCTTGTAGACCGAAGCGGAAGCGATCACAACGTAGAGGAAGTAGTCGTACGATCTCCTCGCGATCCAACCGATCCCAGCGCCGTTACTCCGGCGCCTCCGAGTTCTTGACACACGTCAGCTCGGTGGCGCTCCTCGGGCTCCGATCCAAAGAAAGCTCCGGGAGAGAGAGTTCGTCGAGACGACGGTGTGGTGGCGATCTTGATGTTCTATCGGCGCAGGCTTCGCCTAAGCACTGCTACGATATGACCGAGGTGGAATATGGTGGAGGGGCACCGACACGGCTGAGGAACGATCTCAAGGATCAACTTGTGTGTTCTAGGGTGCCCCCCCCTGTATATAAAGGAGCAAGGGGAGGGCCGGCCGGCCTAGGAGGCGCGCCAGGGGGGGGAGTCCTCCTCCTAGTGGGAGTAGGACTCCCTTTCCTAGTCCAACTAGGAAGGAGGAAGGGGAAGGAAGGAGAGGGAGAGGAGAGAGGGGGGGGGCGCCCCCTCCTTGTCCTATTCGGACTCCTCATGGGGGGCGCCACCTCCTGGTGCGCCCCTCTCTCTCTCTCTTGGCCCAATAAGGCCCATTACTTCCCGGGGTTCGGTAACCCTCGGCACTCCGGTTTTCTCCGGAAACTTCCGAACCTTTCCGTGTCCGAATATAGCCGTCCAATATATCAATCTTTATGTCTCGACCATTTGAGACTCCTCGTCATGTCCGTGATCACATCCGGACTCGAACTCCTTCGGTACATCAAAATACACAAACTCATAATATAACCGTCATCGAAACCTTAAGCGTGCGGACCCTACGGTTCGAGAACAATGTAGACATGACCGAGACACGTCTCCGGTCAATAACCAATAGCGGGACCGGATGCCCATATTGGCTCCTACATATTCTCGAAGATCTTTATCGGTCGAGACCGCATAACAACATACGTTGTTCCTTTGTCATCGGTATGTTACTTGCGAGATTCGATCGTCGGTATCCAATACCTAGTTCAATCTCGTTACGGCAAGTCTCTTTACTCGTTCCGTAATACATCATCTCACAGCTAACTCATTAGTTGTAATGCTTGCAAGGCTTAAGTGATGTGTATTACCGAGAGGGCCGAGAGATACCTCTCCGACAATCGGAGTGACAAATCCTAATCTCGAAATCGCCAACCCAACATCGCCTTTGGAGACACTGTAGTACTCCTTTATAATCACCCGATTCGTTGTGGCGTTTGGTAGTACCAAAGTGTTCCTCCGTAAACAGGAGTTGCATAATCTCATAGTTATAGGAACATGTATAAGTCATGGATAAAAGCAATAGCAACATACTAAGCGATCGGTGCTAAGCTAATGGAATGGGTCATGTCAATCGATCATTCAACTAATGATGTGACCTTGTTAATCAAATGACAACCCTTTGTCTATGGTTAGGAAACTTAACCATCTTTGATTAACAAGCTAGTCTAATAGAGGCATACTAGTGACACTGTTTGTCTATGTATTCACACATGTATTATGTTTCCGGTTAATACAATTCTAGCATGAATAATAAACATTTATCATGAAATAAGGAAATAAATAATAACTTTATTATTGCCTCTAGGGCATATTTCCTTCAGTTTCCCACTTGCACTAGAGTCAATAATCTAGATTACATAGTAATGATTCTAACACCCATGGAGTCTTGGTGCTGATCATGTTTTGCTCGTGGAAGAGGCTTAGTCAACGGGTCTGCTACATTCAGATCCGTATGTATCTTGCAAATCTCTATGTCTCCCGCCTAGACCAAGTCCCGGATGGAATTGAAGCGTCTCTTGATGTGTTTGGTTCTCTTGTGAAATCTGGATTCTTTCGCTAAAGCAATTGCTCCAGTATTGTCACAAAAGATTTTCATTGGACCCGATGCACTAGGTATGACACCTAGATCGGATATGAACTCCTTCATCCAGACTCCTTCATTAGCTGCTTCCGAAGCTGCTATGTACTCCGCTTTACATGTAGATCCCGCTACGATGCTTTGTTTAGAACTGCACCAACTGACAGCTCCTCCGTTTAGTGTAAATACGTATCCAGTTTGCGATTTAGAATCGTCCGGATCAGTGTCAAAGCTTGCATCAACGTAACCATTTACGATGAGCTCTTTGTCACCTCCATATCGAGAAACATATCCTTAGTCCTTTTCGGTATTTCAGGATGTTCTTGACGCTGTCCGATGATCCACTCTGGATTACTTTGGTACCTCCTGCTAAGCTTATAGCAAGGCACACATCAGTGCAGTACACAGCATTGCATACATGATAGAGCCTATGGCTGAAGCATAGGAACATCTTTCATTTTCTCTCTATCTTCTGCGGTGGTGGGAATTGAGTCTTACTCAACTTCACACCTTGTAACACAGGCAAGAACCCTTTCTTTGCTTGATCCATTTTGAACTTCTTCAAAATTTTGTCAAGGTATGTGCTTTGTGAAAGTCCAATTAAGCGTCTTGATCTATCTCTATAGATTTTGATGCCCAATATGTAAGCAGCTTCACCGAGGTCCTTCATCGAAAAACTCTTATTCAAGTATCCCTTTATGCTATCCAGAAATTCTATATCATTTCCGATTAGTAATATGTCATCTACATATAATATCAGAAATGCTACAGAGCTCCCACTCACTTTCTTGTAAATCAGACTTCTCCAAAAGTGCATATAAACTAAATGCTTTGATCACACTATCAAAGCGTTTATTCCAACTCCGAGATGCTTGCACCAGTCCATAAATGGATCGCTGGAGCTTGCACACTTTGTTAGCTCCTTTGGATCGATAAAACCTTACGGTTGCATCATATACAACTCTTCTTCCGTAAATCCATTCAGAATGCGTCTTTACATCCATTTGCCAAATTTCATAATCATAAAATGCGGCAATTGCTAACATGATTCAGACAGACTTAAGCATCGCTACGGGTGAGAAGGTCTCATCGTAGTCAATCCCTTGAACTTGTCGAAAACCCTTTGCGACAAGTCGAGCTTTGTAGATAGTAACATTACCGTCGTCGTCGGTCTTCTTCTTGAAGATCCACTTGTTTTCTATTGCTTGCCGACCCTCGGCAAGTCAACCAAAGTCCACACTTTGTTTTCATACATGGATCCCATCTCAGATTTCATGGCCTCAAGCCATTTTGCGGAATCTGGGCTCACCATCGCTTCTTCATAGTTCGTAGGTTCATCATGATCTAGTAGCATGACTTCCGAACAGGATTACCGTACCACTCAGTGCGGATCTTACTCTGGTTGATCTACGAGGTTACAGTAGTAACTTGATCGAAGTTTCATGATCAACATCATCAACTTCCTCACTATTTGGTGTAGATGTCTCGAAACCGGTTTCGTGATAAACTACTTTCAATAAGGGAGAAGGTACGATTACCTCATCAAGTTCTACTTTCCTCCCACTCACTTCTTTCGAGAGAAACTCCTTCTCTAGAAAGGATCCATTCTTAGCAACAAATGTCTTGCCTTCGGATCTGTGATAGAAGGTGTACCCAACTGTCTCCTTTGGGTATCCTATGAAGACACATTTCTCTGATTTGGGTTCGAGCTTATCAGGTTGAAGCTTTTTCACATAAGCATCACATCCCCAAACTTTAAGAAACGACAACTTTGGTTTCTTGCTAAACCATAGTTCATAAGGTGTCGTCTCAACGGATTTTGACGGTGTTCTATTCAGCGTGAATGCGGCCGTCTCAAGAGCATAACCCCAAAACGATAGCGGTAAATCTGTAAGAGACATCATAGATCGCACCATATCTAGTAAAGTGCGATTACGACGTTCGGACACACCATTACGTTGTGGTGTTCCGGGTGGCGTGAGTTGCGAAACTATTCCGCATTGTTTCAAATGTAGACCAAACTCGTAACTCAAATATTCGCCTCCACGATCAGATCGTAGAAACTTTATTTTCTTATTACGATGATTTTCAACTTCACTCTGAAATTCTTTGAACTTTTCAAATGTTTCAGACTTATGCTTCATTAAGTAGATATACCCATATCTGCTTAAATCATCTGTGAAGGTGAGAAAATAACGATATCCGCCACGAGCCTCAACATTCATCGGACCACATACATCTGTATGTATGATTTCCAACAACTCTGTTGCTCTCTCCATAGTACCAGAGAACGGGGTTCTAGTCATCTTGCCCATGAGGCACGGTTCGCAAGTGCCAAGTGATTCATAATCAAGTTACTCCAAAAGTCTATCAGTATGGAGTTTCTTCATGCGCTTTATACCGATATGACCTAAATGGCAGTGCCACAAATAAGTTGCACTATCATTATCAACTCTGCATCTTTTGGTTTCAACATTATGAATATGTGTATCACTACTATCGAGATTAATTAAAAATAGACCACTCTTCAAGGGTGCATGACCATAAAAGATATTACTCATATAAATAGAGCAACCATTATTCTCTGATTTAAATGAATAACCGTCTCGCATCAAACAAGATCCAGATATAATGTTCATGCTCAACGCGGGCACCAAATAACAATTATTTAGGTCTAAAACTAATCCCGAAGGTAGATGTAGAGGTAGCGCGCCGACCGCGATCACATCGACTTTGGAACCATTTCCCACGCGCATCGTCACCTCGTCCTTTGCCAGTGTTCGCTTAATCCGTAGTCCCTGGTTCGAGTTGCAAATATTAGCAACAGAACCAGTATCAAATACCCAGTGCTATCTGCGAGCTCTAGTAAGGTACACATCAATAACATGTATATCACATATACATTTGTTCACCTTGCCATCCTTCTTATCCGCCAAATACTTGGGGCAGTTCCGCTTCGGTGACCAATCTGCTTGCGTAGAAGCACTCGATTTCAGGTTTAGGTCCGCACTTGGGTTTCTTCTCTGAGCAGCAACTTGTTTGCTGTTCTTCTTGAAGTTCCTTCTTCTTCCCTTTGCCTTTCTTCTTGAAACTAGTGGTCTTATTGACCATCAACACTTGATGCTCCTTCTTGATTTCTACCTCCGCAGCCTTTAGCATTGCGAAGAGCTCGAGCATAGTCTTTACTAACCCTTGCATATTATAGTTCATCACGAAGCCTTTGTAGCTTGGTGGCGGTGATTGAAGAATTACATCAATGACACAATCATCCGGAAGATTAACTCCCGGTTGAGTCAAGTGATTGTAATACCCGGACATTACGAGTATGTGCTCACCGACAGACCCATTCTCCTCCATCTTGCAGCTATAGAACTTATTGGAGACTTCATATCTCTCAATCCGGGCATTTTGTTGAAATATCAACTTCAACTCCTGGAACATCTCATATGCTCCATGACGTTCAAAACGTCGTTGAAGACCCGGTTCTAAGCCGTAAAGCATGGCACATGAACTATAGAGTAGTCATCAGCTTTGCTCGCGAGACGTTCTTAACGTCGTCGGTTACATCGGCAAGCAGCTCGCACCCAGCGGTGCATCCAGGCGTAACTCTTACGTGCAGCAATGAGGATAATCCTCGAGTTCGGACCCGATCCGTGTAATTGCTACCATCATCTTTCAATTTTGCTTTCTCAAGGAACGCATTAAAATTCAACGGAACAACAAAGACGAGCCATCTATCTACAAACAAACATAGACAAGCAAGATTCTATCGGTACTAAGTTCATGATAAATTTAAGTTCAATTAATCATATTACTTAAGAACTCCCACTTAGACGACATCTCTCTAGTCATCTAAGTGATCACGTGATCCAAATCAACTAAACCATAACCGATCATCACGTGAAATGGAGTAGTTTTCAATGGTGAACATCTTATGTTGATCATATCTACTATATGATTCACGCTCGACCTTTCGGTCTCCGTGTTCCGAGGCCATATCTGCATATGCTAGGCTCGTCAAGTATAACTGAGTATTCTGCGTGTGCAAAACTGGCTTGCACCCGTTGTAGATGGACGTGAGAGCTTATCACACCGATCATCACGTGGTGTCTCGGCACGACGAACTTTGGCAACGGTGCATACTTAGGGAGAACACTACTTGATAATTTTAGTGAGAGATCATCTTAAAATGCTACCGTCAATCAAAGCAAGATAAGATGCATAAAGGATAAACATCACATGCAATTAATATAAGTGATATGATATGGCCATCATCATCTTGTGCTTGTGATCTCCATCTCCGAAGCACCGTCGTGATCACCATCGTCACCGGCGCGACACCTTGATCTCCATCGTAGCATCGTTGTCGTTTACGCCATCTATTGCTTCTCGACTATCGCTACCGCTTAGTGATAAAGTAAAGCAATTACAGAGCGTTGCATTTCATACAATAAGCGACAACCATATGGCTCCAGCCGATTGCCGATAACCGGTTACAAAACATGATCATCTCATACAATAAAATATAGCATCACGTCTTGACCATATCACATCACAACATGCCCTGCAAAAACAAGTTAGACGTCCTCTACTTTGTTGTTGCAAATTTTACGTGGCTGCTACGGGCTTAAGCAAGAACCAATCTCACCTACGCATCAAAACCACAACGATACTTCGTCAAATAGACTCCGTTTTAACCTTCTCAAGGACCGGTGTAGCCACACTCGGTTCAACTAAAGTGAGAGAGACAGACACCCGCCAGCCACCTTTAAGCACGAGTGCTCGTAGCAGTGAAACTAGTCTCGCGTAAGCGTCTGGCGTAATGTCGGTCCGGGCCGCTTCATCTCACAATACCGCTGAACCAAAGTATGACATGCTGGTAGGCGGTATGACTTGTATCGCCACAACTCACTTGTGTTCTACTCGTGCAAAACATCAAACCATAAAACCTAGGCTCGGATGCCACCGATGGGGAACGTAGTAATTTCAAAATTTTTCCCACGCACACGCAAGATCATGGTGATGCATAGCAACGAGAGGAGAGTGTTGTCTACATACCCTTGTAGACCGGCGGAAGCGATCACAACGTAGAGGAAGTAGTCGACGATCTCCTCGCGATCCAACCGATCCCAGCCGTTACTCCGGCGCCTCCGAGTTCTTGACACACGTGCAGCTCGGTGGCGCTCCTCGGGCTCCGATCCAGCAAAGCTCCGGGAGAGAGAGTTCCGTCGGACGACGGCGTGGTGGCGATCTTGATGTTCTACCGGCGCAGGCTTCGCCTAAGCACTGCTACGATATGACCGAGGTGGAATATGGTGGAGGGGGCACCGCACACGGCTAAGGAACGATCTCAAGGATCAACTTGTGTGTTCTAGGGTGCCCCCGCCCCGTATATAAAGGAGCAAGGGGAGGGCGGCCGGCCTAGGAGGCGCGCCAAGGAGGGGGAGTCCTCCTCCTAGTGGGAGTGGGACTCCCTTTCCTAGTCCAACTAGGAAGGAGGAAGGGGGAAGGAAGGAGAGGGAGAGGGAGAGGGAGAGGGAAAGGGGCGCGCCCCCTCCTTGTCCTATTCGGACTCCCCATGGGGGGGCACGCGCCACCTCCTGGTGCGGCCCTCTCTCCCCTCTTGGCCCAATAAGGCCCATTACTTCCCCGGGGGGTTCCGGTAACCCCTCCGGCACTCCGGTTTTCTCCGGAAACTTCCGGAACCTTTCCGGTGTCCGAATATAGCCGTCCAATATATCAATCTTTATGTCTCGACCATTTCGAGACTCCTCGTCATGTCCGTGATCACATCCGGGACTCCGAACTCCTTCGGTACATCAAAATACACAAACTCATAATATAACCGTCATCGAAACCTTAAGCGTGCGGACCCTACGGTTCGAGAACAATGTAGATATGACCGAGACACATCTCCGGTCAATAACCAATAGCGGGACCTGGATGCCCATATTGGCTCCTACATATTCTACGAAGATCTTTATCGGTCAGACCGCATAACAACATCGTTGTTCCTTTGTCATCGGTATGTTACTTGCCCGAGATTCGATCGTCGGTATCCAATACCTAGTTCAATCTCGTTACCGGCAAGTCTCTTTACTCGTTCCGTAATACATCATCTCACAGCTAACTCATTAGTTGTAATGCTTGCAAGGCTTAAGTGATGTGTATTACCGAGAGGGCCCAGAGATACCTCTCCGACAATCGGAGTGACAAATCCTAATCTCGAAATCGCCAACCCAACATCGCCTTTGGAGACACCTGTAGTACTCCTTTATAATCACCCGATTCGTTGTGGCGTTTGGTAGTACCAAAGTGTTCCTCCGGTAAACAGGAGTTGCATAATCTCATAGTTATAGGAACATGTATAAGTCATGGATAAAAGCAATAGCAACATACTAAACGATCGGGTGCTAAGCTAATGGAATGGGTCATGTCAATCAGATCATTCAACTAATGATGTGACCTTGTTAATCAAATGACAATCCCTTTGTCTATGGTTAGGAAACTTAACCATCTTTGATTAACAAGCTAGTCTAGTAGAGGCATACTAGTGACACTCTGTTTGTCTATGTATTCACACATGTATTATGTTTCCGGTTAATACAATTCTAGTATGAATAATAAACATTTATCATGAAATAAGGAAATAAATAATAACTTTATTATTGCCTCTAGGGCATATTTCCTTCAAGCGGTGCCCGGGGGGATGTGTGGTGAGCGGGGACCGCGATGATGGTGCTAGGCAGGCCACATGCCGGAGATGGAAGAGAGGGAGGTGGGTGATGGCGGTGCGGCGCATCACGGCAAGGATGGGGGCTGACTTGTGTCACCATTGATGCGAGCCAAGCATAAGAGCTGAGATGATGGCGGAGATGTTGGAACCAGCAGCAGTGCATGATGCAACCGGCAAGAGTAAAAGCTGGAACCATCGACGTGCAATGCTGGAACCAGCAGCGAGATGCCCTGCGACTGGTGGTCGGGATGCTGGTGAAAGCTTCAACCTGCATGGAAAAAAGCTTCAACCGTGGAAAATTTTATCAACCGGGCTAGAAAATAGCTTCAACTGCGGGAAAAGCTTCAACCAGGGAAGGAGAAAGCTTCAACCATGGGGGAAAAGCTTCAATGGGCGTGGATAAAAAGCTTCAATCGCGAAACAAATCTTCGAGCCGCGAGCGAAAAAGCTTCAACCAGTCTGTGAAAAAGCTTCAACCGAGGAAGGAGGAAGCTTCAACCATGAAAAAGCTTCAATGGCCATGGGAAAAAAGCTTCAAACCGTAGACATAGCCACAACCGACCCGAAAAAAGCTTCAAGGGACATGGAAAAAAGCTTCAACCGGCACGACATGGCGGTGGTGCATCGGTGTTCTATGGCGGAGGCGGCTAATTGTTGCAAACGACGAAAACGTTGAGCGATGATGGTGTTGCTACGGGACGATGGCGGCTGCGAGGACGGCGACCGGCGGCGAGGATAGGTACTGCGAGGACGGCGACCGACGGCGAGCTGGTGATGCTTCAAGGTCAGGTCTCGGGCATCCATGGCCATTGTCCAGCAGGAACCGCTGTTTCTTTTACCGTTCTCCCCTGCGCAGATTGTGGATCAGATGCGTTTTTTGTTGTGGAAAAAAACTCTGAAATGCGCCATCCGATGGTGGGTAACAACACAATCCGACGCACGCGCGTGGTGCGACCGGCTGAATCGTTGCGCCGGTCCGCGGGCGCTTATCACTGGCCTTAGACTAGCCACAGTGGGAGTAACTTCAGCAGTAACATCGAGTACAACTCAGCAAATTTGCTTATGTGGCAATGAGTTAATGAGGAGAGAGGTAGTTACAGTAACTTAGCTAGTTACTGTAACATCACATGTCTCAATGTAATATGAGTCTATAACCTAATAAATGAAGCTTTGCATGTTACCACACGTATGTTACTACCCACTATGAAGATAGTAACATAGTTAGGGATATGTGTATGTTACTAGTGTATGTTACTATGCATTGTGGTTAGTCTTACTAGAAGGATGCGCGCGCTTGGACGCACCTTTTTCACTTATTGGATAAGATTTTTATTTTAATTTGGTTGGCACCTGGCAGGCTGTTATGTTTGGCTGCCTTGTTTTGGTTTTGCTTGTCTTAGCCAGGCCTTAGTTGTGTTGGAGTAGGCCTCGCACCTGCCGCAGAAGCCGAGAAGGGCAAGGACCTTGGGCTATTGCCCACGCCCACCCAATAGAGATAGGAGTCGGATGGGTGGGGTGCAGTGTTGGCTTCCTTGGTGACCTTAGCCTTCTTGGTCAGCGCGACCATGGGGACGAGGCATGCTGCTGGTGGCCTTCACGATGGCCTCCTTCAAATCGCCAGCCATTGGGTCGTTGTGCTTGGGTGAGCAGATGGCGCTGAGATTTGACTGGAAGCACAGGAAAGTAATGGCTGGTGAATGGACCTCTGCTCAAGGCGACCCTAAGAACACAGGAAAGTGACATGACCACATCAACCGAAAATGCAACTTCACACCTAACTGGACGTCCCCTGTCTATATGGGCCATCGATTGCTCTAAGATTCGTGATTTGTTTTGGCAATATACACCTTTAGCTCTAACTGTTATCCATAGAGTCACCCCAATGCCACTAGAGGCACCTCCAGAAATTGTACTAGACTCGCATCATAATCTCATTGGTTGCCCAAAGTTTCAATCCAACATAAAGGAACTTATAGCATGAGCAAGATCTAATTCACGACAAAGATAATATGAGGGGATACATCACATAGTTCAACTCCATTAATAAAGCTGATCACAATCAAGACCGGGCACTTACATGATCAAAGGAGAGATATAGAACACATCAGTGGCGGAGCTACACCAGAATTCCTAGGGGGGGGGGGGACACAAAATGTGAACATTTGAGGGGGCAAAATACTAATTTTTCTTCCAGCTAAACCCTCGACTTAATGTTTTCTTCATAGAATTGTCCAAGGTTCCCCCGCGCAGTACACTCAGCTCCGACAGTGAACACATAGCCTCAACCTTGAGGGTTAACTACTCCCGGATCATCATATGAGCAGGAAGTGATGGTGGAGAGGTTCATGAAGAACCAATTTTCCCTACGACATGGTGCCAGAACACGGCCAAAACCAAAATCGGGAAGTGGCAGTGGCGAACAAATTAGGGTTCAATTACATTGGGTGTTTTGTAGTAGATATGGAGCCAGGGCGTCGACATGTGATGGAGGCGATGCCCACGCCCCGCGCTCACGCCAAGGGTGGCACGTGGAGGTTGTGCCCCCTCCCCCTCCAGTTGAGCTTCTGGCCCAGTGGCTCTTCTGGCTTGAAAAGTAGCATCCTATTTTTTTTTACTTTTTCTTTTTGATTCGTCCAATAGAAATCAATGAAAATATGCCAAGCTCATGTATAAATTGTGAATATAGCATGCATACTTTGAAAATTATAGATATGTTTGAGGCATATCAGTAGCCAAATGTTGACCCTCATCTATGTTTGAGGCATATAGTAGCCAAATGTTGACCCTCATCACTGACACGGTCATTGATGAGTTATCAGTAGTGATTTAATTTTTAGTAGTGTGCATAGTTCGTGCAAGCCGGACATTATCTCTCCCTAATAATAAAGCACGGATTGGGTCTCCGGATTCACCGTCACAATACACTTTTTCCCGTGATTTTACGCTTTCACTTTAAATTTAAAACATATTCAAGGTGGTACTAAATTTTGTCTCTGCAAAATTATCGACTCGATTGGCCGCTGCTTTCTTTGCCGCTTAGCTGGGCTGCGATCCAGTTGGGCCTTGGCCCGTCTCTCTATTGTATGCTAATAGAGGTAAACAGTGTCTGGGCAAGTGCAAACAACACTGTGATTTCCTAAAAGAAGAAAAAACTGTGTCCCGATCCCATCTCGACGCTCCAGCGCGCCGCCACCTCCTGCCGACCGCCGCCCCCTCCCCGGCGCCGCGCACCACCGACGCCGCGGCCGCTGGCGGCTCCCGCCCCTCCCTAGCTATCATGGTGCCGCCGGGACTCCTCCCCGCTGCTTCCACCTCGACAATGGTTCCCGCAACCCCGCCGGATTCGTCACCAGCCACTCCTTACCGCCGCACTCTGCCCGCCGTTGGGCCAATCTGCCTGGCTCCTGCTGCGAACAACGCCGCTGAGTGCACTGAAATCCATCGCATGGGACCTCGCCGCCCGCCACCCCGCTCGAGGTTGGGCAGCTCCTACCATACTACAATATGAACTCTGCTCGAGTACACACCCCAGGGTGTCTGACAGTGATTCCTTTGTCCGTTCTGCAAGCCGATGTAGGCATGTATAAGAACGCCTTGACCCCTCAACGGAAACCCCTGCTCAATTGCTTCCCATGCTCGACATTGCTGCATCGCAGTTTTGCGGACTTTGCCAGAATCTTGCCGTTTTGCAACTTCACCGGAATTCTGTCCACCCGTTCTCCACCCATGGTACGAGCTCCAGTGCCTTCTGGCTGATTGATGTAGATAAAATTGTACTGCTGACTTCTTAAAATTCGTCGTCAGGAAGATGTGTTCAATATGTTTGGTTAACAGCTGTTTTGATGCAGGCCTTAGTTTTGTTTTTTATGGCTGCAGGTTCATAATCTGGGTTGCACCAACTGCTTTTGGTTGGCGATGACTGCCATTCAGTTCTCGCCATGTTTGAACCACTCTTCACATGGACATCTCTATGCTCCTTATCTTACTGGTCATCATTATTGTTGATTATTTCTCCTTCTGTTGTTTTCTGTTATCCAATAGGTATTCTCTTACTACATATAGTTTTGGAGGACTAAGGAGCATGCCGTCCCTGATTAAATGTTGGTTGTGCTGATAGATTAAACCCCAATGTTTTCTATCTGAATGTTCTTTCATCCAATTAATCATCTATTTAGTTTCAGAGATTAAACCCAAATTTGTTTATGCATCCAACTAGAAATAGCACAACTGCAATGTTATTATTTTTCTATTAAATTTCACAGTAAAGATTTTGCAGCCGACGACCCACTGTACATAGCCACATCCTTTCTTCCTCACCCAGCGCATGACATTCTGGTTAGCCTCATACTATGGAGATGTTTGACGAGATGTGCGACAATAGTTTCAGTAAGTTTGTGTGATCGATTTTAACATGGCAGATATTTCGTTGTGTGCTTGTCAGTACTGTACATGAGGTACCATGCAGGGTGGTGACCCGGGATATGCTGGCAAGGCCAAAGAGTAGGCTCGCTGCGATCAGGCTGCTGGAGGCTCTTGCGGTCGCAGCCATGTCTGCTGGAGGTAAGTTTTGTAGCCTCTTCCTGTTAGTAGATGCTCTTGGTGTCTGAATTACCATTTAGGCTGTGTCTTCAGTGAAACTTGCAGGTATGTTGCTTGGCCCTACTATTCCTGTACCGTCTCATGCATTAGGTTTTGTGAAGTTTCAGCTCAGCCCTATGCCATGTTCTTTGTTAGTGTTCCAAAACATATTATGTCCGTGCTCTCCTTTCTCTATCTAAAATATCCATTACGCGGTCCTTTTGGGCATATCACTGAAAAAATCTGTGTGAGATGTTACAACAATAGTCATTATTTATTGCGAATTCATCGGCATTCAAATACAGAGAAAACTGCAAGAAAACAGATCCTGATGGGGTCGGACCATCAGATGCATGTAGTGCCACTGCTTTCAGATATGTCTGGAACACTGATTTTGAATGGATAACTAAATAGGAGGTGCTACATAGCACTCTGACATACACAGTATAATTCCAAGTTAAAGTCTGTACTGTACTTTTACTTAACCCCTAAAAAAATACATTATTATACAAACTAACATGTAACACAAGGTTTAGTCAGAATTGGCAATATTGTACAGATTAATGCACGGGCATTTGTTACAGGAAATATCATGCCGAAGTGAATATATAGTTTCAGTTTTGTATAAATACACCTTTGTGCCTTTTAAAAGTGTATCCAAACTTTCACTAAGTATGTAACGTGTATTTTTAATTTATTGCAGGTATGGCAGTGCAGTTCTGAATATCAAGTTGCACCAGACACTTAATTCTACTGAACCTAAACTGATAAGTGATAACTACTGATAAGCGTATAGTGAGAGTTTGGTATCCTAATACAGTGAGTTCCATTCTTCTCTGAACAGTGTTGACCTCATTTTTTTCATGGGTGGCATTGACTAATTTATTATTTGTTAGATGACGATGACCTCATCTCACTATTTCCCTTTTACGGAAATAACTTGATGAGCATTGAACCTAACTGTGAATGAATCCCACCACCCCCTAACTGAAAACCTCCTAATCCTATTTTGCTAGGTGCAGATTCGGCATTTTCCTTTTACAAAACTGGACTATGTGGGACATTGCCGTTTGTTGAAACAATTACGGTAGAGTAGTACATTGTTATCACTTTCGGTAACTTCATTCATGACACCTTTGAGCCATTCAAATGAGCCTTACGGTTAGCTTGGCCCATTACTACTCCTGTTGAATCCAATTCATTTTAGACATTGTGCATTTGTATTCATGTATGAGAAAGAACTTTCAGTGATTAAGTTACTTTATTGGACTTTATGTTGTTCAGGAGTTCCTTCAGTATGCCGATGAAGGAGACACACCAATTCCAAGCCCGATAAGCAGAAGGATGACATATTTCTTTGAGCTGGTGCACTGAAAGGGCCATCAGTAAAAATCTGGGAAATCTAATGAAGACAGCCAAGTCACTAAGGTTAGTGAGGAGGAGCAACAGTGTCGGTTCAGATATTCTCACTTGCATGTGTTTTTTTTACTGATTTATTGTATCGACATTGTCAAGTAGTCAATTAGCGATAGTACTTGTTTTCTGATTCTTGCATATTTGAGAGGGGCCAACTGTATGTGGGATTGATGATCAGGAACTAATTGAATGTCAGCCTCATTGCCATTTTGGGTAGAACTCTTATCAGCTGAACATTGCTTCTGATTAGGACTTGATGACGATACAAGATGGTGTAACAAGACAATGTAGTACGAGAATATTTCACAAATCACACAATCTGTGAAGAAGACTATGCGCTACTACACCGGATTATATAGATTCACACTTGATCTAAGATAGTACTGTATAATTCATTCAGTTCAATCTACATATGTAGGTAGGGAACAAGAATTATCTCGTAACAGAAAATACTTTACAAAGTTGTCATATTGGTTATTATTACTCCTAATAGTGATGCATTAATGATGTTAATAGCTTCATATGTCTGCGATAAGAGAACGTAAGCCTCGAAGTGCGTTGAGATTGTACTTACACATATCACTTCATCTGTTTGATTCATTTTGATTCATGACAAATGGCCTCTAAAGCTTGTGTCATGGAGTGGATCAACTAAATGTACTGTATTAGGATATCAATCACTTGATTTTTAAGGCTGCAAATTTATTATCCCGTTGCAACGCACGGGCCCTTTTGCTAGTAAAACAAGCACGGCGATTGCTAGCTCAAAGACATGGTTGACTCTACCCTAATTACAAATCGAAAGTGGCAACAATTAATATTATTTTCACCAATCCACACCGACAAGTGGGGAATCAACCAAACAAGCTGTACAACCTAATTAATCAAGGTTCTTTTCCTGACTAGATTTCCATTTTTCGCTTGAGGAAACATTTTTTGGATAAAGGCTTGAGGAAATTAATTAACATGGCCGAGATGAACTCATGTGGTAGTTGGTGGTAAGAACCGTCCCTCCATAGCCAACCAGACCGTTATTAGCGCTTGCACTTGTTGCAGTAATGGTTTTGCGCGGATAACTCGGATGCGCATCGGTAGCAGAAGCTGTATCCACACCTACAATCGGCCGGAGAAAATCAAATTACTACTACTACAATCGGCCGGAAAAACAAGCCGGGGATGAGCTCAAATCATGCATGCATGATGGGATCGTAATTTACAAGGAGAGCGATAGATGATGGATTTGTCGTACCTACATTTGATGTAGTTGCACCCTTCCGATTTCTCCACGAACATCTGGCACTCGGGGCACCGCTGCCAGCCCTCCTTGCCGACGAGACGCCGGAGCAAGAGGTCCTCCCGGCCGCGCTCGTCCGGCCCGAGCTTCTGGAAGTCCTCGCACCCGAAGCCGTCGTGCCACGGCACGGCGCACCGGGCGCAGAAAAGCCGGTGGCAGTGCGGGCACTCCGCCTCGGCGATCGCCGCCGCCCCGGCCTCGCTGTCGGCGAGCAGGAGCGCCGAGCATTCCCGGTACGGGCAGTACATCCTCTTGGCGCCTACCGCGAGCTCGCACAGCAGCAAGCCCCATTTGTCGAGGAGGTCCGTGGGGATGATGCCGTGGCAGCTCTCCGGCTCGACGGCACCGTCCTCACAGCCTGGGTGCGGGCATCCGATGCGAGCGACCTTGTCGTCAAGCTTGGCGGCGATGTACTGGGCGACGCAGCTCGAGCAGAAGGCGTGGGCGCACGAGTTGACGCTGAACTTGAGGGCGCCGGGCACCAGCTCCATGCAGATGGCGCAGTCGAAGAGCTCCCCGTCAACGTCGACCGGCAAATCTCCATTGCCCTTGGGCTTGGGGAGGAGGTCGGTGGGGTGATGCTTCGGAAGCTTTCCGGCTTGGCGGCGGCGTCCTTGCAGTTGACGGGCAACACAGCTCGAGCACAAGCCATGGGCGCACGAGGTGAAGCTGGGCCGTATACATGCACATGGCACCACATGCATGCACTTGGCGCAGTAGAAGCGCCGCTTACCGTCGCCGTCCGCCGGTGAATCTTCATTGCCCTCGCCATCGCTGTCCCACAAGGGGTCGTCCTCGCAGTCGGGGCATTCGACGGGAAGAGTAGCGATGTCCTGGCGCTGCTTCACAGCGACGTACTTGGCGACACAGCTCGAGCAGAAGACGTGGTCGTCGCACGAGCCGAAGCGGGATTTGAGGACGATGGGCGCCGTCTCCATGCACATGGGGCAGTAGAAGAGCTCACCGCGGCCGTCGTGGAGGCCATCCACGGGCGAATCGCCATTGCTATCGGCGATCAAGATGGGGTCGCGCGGCTGGGGTCGGGGCATCGGACTCGAGCCACGTTCTCGCCTAGTTTTGCTCGAGTCGACGCTGACTTTGAGGATGTCGGGCACCGTATCCATGCGCATGGTGGTATGTTCGTTGCCGTCAACCGGCGGATCTCCCTCGCCGTCGTCGGTGATGAACATGCCGTCGATTCGCGGTGATACTAGGAACGTTTCAGGCCTGAGTGAGTAGAGTGGGCAAATTTTGAGCTCGTTTCTAGCTAGACAATACAGATGCACCCCCACGCCGCGCGCGGTGGTACGGCGAACTCACCTCACCACGAACCAGGCGCGCGCGAGAAAGTAAAGAGAACTCACCTCACCACGAACACGACGACCACCGTTGCCACGGCGAGGACCCAGCAGCACCATGCCTTGGCTCGCCAGCTGAAGCCCGTTTCAGCGGCAGGCGGGGCTAGCGTTGGAGGTGTAGGCGCGTGTGTGTCCGCCGGGACTGCTGTTGTCTTTGACGTCGGCACTGCGCCCAGGCCCAGCTCAATAGGGCCGACGGCGACCGTCTTGGCCAGCTTGGCTTCCCCGTCGGTGACGCTCCTCCGGTAGCAGTAGCACACCTCTGGCTCTGGCGCCAAGAAGGCCTCGCTCCCGTTCTTGGCCACGAGGCCTTCCGCCGGCTGCCCCTCGGCCAAGAGGACGAATAGGAGGAGAAGTGCCGCGGCGGAGGAGGACACGATCCCGGCCAACGGCATCGATCGCGCTTCTTCGAATCCACCCGCCGTCGCTGTGCGATTCGTCCGGTCAAGGTCTTTCAGATGTGAGATAGCCTTCCCCGCTCCGCGTACGGCTCAAGCATGCATATCCGCGTACGACTCGCCGCCACGGCATCACCGTCGAAATTTCAGCTCTCGTTCCTCGAATCAGCCGGCCGTCTCCGTCGCCGTTGCGTGGCCTGTTTCCCTTCCTTTTGCACTTCTTTAATCTATCTAGTAAGTACTCCCTCCGTTTCTTTTTAGTCTGCATATAAGGTTTGGTCAAAGTCAAGCTTTGTTTAGTTTGACTAATTTTATATTAAAAAATATCAACATTCACAATATGAAATCAACATTTTCAGATGCACTATGAATGTATTTTCATATTATATAGTTTAAGTGTTCTAGATATTCATATTTTTTAATATAAATTTGGTCAAACTTTGTTTAGTTTGACTTTGACCAAAACTTATACGCGGAGTAAAAAGAAACGGAGGGAGTAGTAACTGGAATGTTTTTATCCAAACTGGCGACGTTGGGGGCAGGCCGTAGCCGTAGGTGTAGTAAGTATTTTTTGTTTTTTTAACACAGTACAAACGCAAGCGCTCATATACACACCCATACATTCACCGCTATAAACGCACACACGCACATCCTATCCCTAAGAGCACCTTCGAAAACTGAGCCGGCATCTCATCTTGAAATAATCTAGGAATAAATGCGAGCATCAGGATTTAAACCTGGTGGGCTGAGAATACCATAGTCCCTTTAACCATCCGACCACTTATTGGTTTACAGAATTTTTTGCGTTATGGCTGCAGAAGATGGGTCAAACGTGAGGTATTTCGGTACATCCTGTATGTGTAGCAAAGCTCTTCGGTACGTCAGGACCATCGTATATCTACGTTTTTCTGTTGTTGCGAATAATCATATATTTATACGTTGTTGCTAAATGGTTTCGCGGCTATGCGTGGCCGATAGATAGAGGGAAAACACGGCTGGAAGCTGAGCTTAGCTTGGACCGTACGCGAAAAGGACCGACTATCAAAGGATATACAACAGCTCCACGTACCTCCACGGAAACGCACACAATACTTCTTTCGCTTTTCCTCGAAACTTCAATCTACTGCATCCGGTCGCTCGGGGTCCACCCATTCTGAAAATACACACTTTTTACAATCGGAGATAACGATGTTATATGATATAGATATTTAAATATATGATTTTTTCGAGCCAACTATAGTCAGCAACAGATTTACGGGGGAAGAGACCCGATAAATCACGTGTGGACATGGTGCCAAGTAAGGTCGGTATCCCGCCCGCCCATTCCCACATGATCCGTGCATATATTATAGCATATATTATACGGTGAGCATGTATATTTATTTCTCTGCACCATATGCAACCTGTATAGCTTTTGTATTTTGTCTGACAGGTCAGGTCCGCTACATGCAAAAAACCAGACGCATTGAATCACTCATTTGTTGCAATAGCTACCTGCACCACGCTCCCCTCCGTCTCTTTAATCCATTCAGCCTTGTTGCTTCGGCTGTCTCTGCTCGGCGCTCGTTCTCGCTCTCTCTTGCAACCATCCTCCCGTTGCAAGTCTGAACCATGTGTTCATCCATGTCCCAGGGAAGCTCTCCACCACATTCATCTCATGTCATCTCCAACCAGGTCGCCTCGCTCTCTCTCATCCGTTGCCCAGAGTGCAAAGCCGGGCATGTGGTCTGGTTCATTTCACGCAGTAGTAAACCCGGGGAGGCATTTCTACAGCTGTGATTGCCATGCTATAGTAAGTTCATCATCTACTGTTCCATACATCGTTTGCACCCCGCCCGACTAACGCAAATGAGGATGTAGACTTTGGAAATGGAAGAACAAGTATATACAATACTTGAGTGCTAGATGGAGTCACCTAATATAGCAAATATCCGGCTTGCTTGGAAATGCTCATGCTGCCCAACCCTTCTTCATCAGTTCTCCTTGTTCATTTCTCACAGTGTGCCGTACGCCACCACAATGTGCTCATCCAAGTCCCAGCTTATCTCCACACCTCCCGAAGAACCTTTTCATCTTGGGCGTTGCGAACATGCTGCTAGTGGCCATGATCTGCATGCACAAATTCTGAAGCGACCCCTCGTGCGATGGATTTGATCCTGTTCCCATATGTACCCCGCGAGATGGATTTGTTGTAGTTCCTCTATGTACCCAAGGGGCAAGTTCTAGGAAGGAACACGACGATGAAGAAAATGATGATGACCCGCAACCGCTGCGCCCTCCAGAGAATTTCCACCATGGTCCTAGCTCTTCAAACCGCCACATACCAAGCAACAGCTTCAGGAAGGAACACGACGATGACGACGCTGCTGCCCAGACTGGTCCTAGGGTTTCCGCCGGTACGCGGAGAGGCGTGGGGAAGGAGAGTAGCACACTTACCAATGTTGCTAGAAATAAGTAGAAGGGGGATTTTTTTTGATCACATAGTAGAATTTGTTTTTTAAGGGGCAAAACTGCAAAAGGGAGTAGGATTCGATTTCTTTAGCAAAGTAGAATTCGGATAGGGTGAGAGAAAATAAGTTGGGGTATCGTCCTTTAGGCCCAGCGTTTCTTGGGCCAGGGCTCGTGGCGTGCTGAGCGTGAGGAGGAGTCTGAGCAGAACACATTCATTCTTCGATCTCTACCCCCCGGCCCCGTAGGACAAGGCAGCGGCGGCGGCGAGTATACTCGCAGACGGCAAGCCTAATCCCCCAAACAAACCAGAGAGCGAGAGGATTTGGACATCCCTCAGCTCTGAAGGAGATGGTGGGTGACTCCGCCGATGAACAGCAGTCTGAGTTCTTCAACGTGGTAAAGGAGATCATGTCCCTGCACAGGGAGCGCAGGGACCTGCTCGCCGCCCTCACCCCCGGGGTCTCCGTCTGGAAGCGGCGAGGGCCAGGAGAAGAGGCCCTAGTCCGGAGGCTCGCCGGAAGGGACTACACGGCCCCCGTCCAGGGCCAGGTCCAGACCCAGGTCCAGGAGATGGAGACGGAAGAATCGGCCTCAGCAGCGGAGCAGCTCGGGAGGTACTTCGATTCTATCGTGCACGATACGGAGGACCTGAGCCACCGGATGCTGTCCATGGCGCACGCTGTGGTCAGACCCGATAATGGCGCTGCCCTCTCCTCGTACACGGCCGACGAGCTCGTTAACTCGACGTCCGCATTAATGCACGCCTGCAAGGAGCTGTACCAAGACAGACGACGATAATGAGCAGGCGGCAGCAGAGGAGGAGCAGAGGAACACATTATTCTTGGATCTCTGCGACAAGTTCATGAGAGAACCCTAGAATTACGAGAACGAGTTGGCGTTAGCGATTACCCGGGAGGAGGTGGAGGAGTACGAGCAGGAGGTGGAGAAGCAGAGGAAAACGGCGGAGGAGCTGCGTCAGAAGAGCATGGCGTATCGGAAGCAATGGGAGGAGAGGCAGAAGCAGAGGGATAGGTACGAGAGGGAGAAGGAGATGGGAAACGTGGAGGAGTACGAGTTGAGGTGGGCGAAGGCGAAGGCGAAGGAGAAGGAGGAGAAGAAGAGGAGGGAGAAGGACCAGGAGGAGCAGAACAAGAAGGAGGAGGCCACAATGGAGTATCTCAAGACCGGGATGGAGGCGACCGGGAAATTATTCGCCCTCCATCGAAACGGATGGGAAACCGGATGGGGCAGCAAGAGTGTAAGGTGCGGCGGCTTCCAAGACACAAGTAAGCAAAACGTGCATCTTGATTTGTTTAATCTCTCTGCTTCTCGAGCTGTTTGTTGTGCTCTGTTATTTGGGGGCTCACTAATTTAGTTGATTATGTCTTTTATTTATATGGGCCCGACTAATGAGAGTTCGAGCAAGCCTGTGTTTGTTATGGCCATTTTGGTCCAAATCTAAGTTCAAAGTCTGATGTTGATGCTTTTCTGTCGGTAAATTTAGGGAAACAACAGTCATGTCATTCACCGCTTGTTTTGCAGCTTCCTACATGATGTAGATCTTTTTCATGCTAGGCTTTTTTCATGAATCAGAACACTTGGTAGTTTATTTTCTTCTTCTTATAGATGCAATGCATAGAGTTTTCTTAAGCACCAATTCCTATTGCATATGTTGAGTAATACTTTTGCCCCCTAATGTATGTTTGCATGCATATTGGGGGTCACAGTATTCCCTCCAACGGTTCAATATGATGTGATTTACAGTGATGTATTCTTTTGTTCTTAACTTGGTAGGAAGCTTGTGTTCTGTACTTCTGTTTCTTGAATGTCAGGAGATTTCAGTCATAATGTTCATGAATTGAACTTTTCATTTTCTTGAATATCAGGTTGTAGAGTAATGCATAAGAGTTGCACTCAAATGCATATGGCCAACATTTTTTAAAACTTGCTTTTCTGTCTTGAGTCAAGTGCATACGAGTTTCATTTTCTAGAACTTACTTACAGTTCAAATGATAAGGAGCTTCAGTCTGTTGTCATTGTATTTTTTGGTTCAATAAGTCCACTTTAAGTTCATGTGTTCACTTCAAGATCGTACAGTGTTGTCTGAACTTTCTTACAGTTCAAATAATCACGAATTACATTGTGTAGGCAGTTGTAATTTTGGTCGAATTTTAAATGCAAAGCGATCCTTTTATCTCTGAACTTTTCTATTAGTTTAGAGAAACATCAGTTATACGCTTACATAATTTAGGACTTGTTTTCTAGCTTTGGTATTCATCAGTGCTCGTACATGGATTACTGTGCTTCTTAAGCTATTTTTACAGTCCAGTTTTTACAGCGTTGAGTACTCCGTGGTATTATTCTCAACACATCACAAGTTGTTGTCAGGGCTTGTATCTTTTTGCTTCATGATTCAGGGCAGAGTTTGTTTTCAGTGTATACGTTCACAAGCATGACTTGCTGTTTAGGTTTATTTTTACAGCAATCATTTCTAGTATTTATTACTTGTACTTCTGCTTCATAGGGTAGTAGAATTTCTGCTGCTTTATTTTTTCTTCTTGTATTTGTTCCATGATCATTTGTCAAGTTTAAAATTTATTTGCTTCTACTTGTACGCACTTTTATCATTCACTGTCATATTTAAACACTTATTATTGTCCCAATGTTCATGATTTACAGTGGCGGAGTATCGATATGTTTGCTTGAAATATTAGTGCAATGCGTCTCATTGCTAACTGAACTTAGAGTAGTCGTACAGAATGTACTTGCGGGACTACATAACTGGTTCAATTTGTAAGAAGGAAACTCACTAGAATTTTTTTGTAGGGCTGTTAGTCGTGACACACAAGCAAAAGCAAGGGACACATACATGCATATTATTGGTTGTAAAATTCGAACCAAATTGTAGCAGATCACTAGCTTCCATTCTACTTGTATAAGTAAAGGGAATATATTTTTCTTAATTTGATTGTTCATATTATATTTCTGACAGTATGCACTCGGATTTACTTTTGCTGCAGCCACATTGAGCCCTATGCACTTTACGCTCTACACACCCAATACAATCCCATCGTCTTGTGGTGTCACCGGGAGCACCTTGCAGATCTACTCCATCCAAATTCTCGAACTAAAAAGAGGATTGAAGTGGCCACTCAAACTTTATGGAGTGGTCGCTGCTCGGGACACCGTGGATCGCAACCGCAACATTGTCTTCTCTCGGTCAAGTCGTAACTCTCAAGAACTCAATGAAGATGTACGCACTGTATTCATTTTTCTCTTCGTTTTCCATTGTTTCTTCTTCGTGCTTTTGTAGCCTATTGCAGTCAAGTAAGCATTTTTTTTGCCAAACCATTGCAATTAAACGATATGATCCTTGCAGGGTTCTTTATGTTTGACTGGTCCGTCTCGTGCCATTGTAGCTCTGGGCCCTGTTGACTTTGAAATTGAACTGAAAATACAAGAGGGAGAGGAGTCCCAAGACAAAGAACTGATCACTCTTAGCAAGCGGTATGACGGTACAGGTACCTCCCTCGTGTTCGAGAACAGTTTGTGTGTAGCGGAGTTAAAATGTAAGCAGATTTCTGAAGCGGTCCAGGCCACTGTCTTGGGTGTATGCGTTGTTGAAGGGGACTGGCCTTTCGAACATGGATGCCGAGTTGCTTGCTCCTTATCTGCTACTGCGGATGAAGTTGTGGCTGATCCAGATGAAATTGTGTTGCTTGATTGTCGCGGCGATGATGAAGAAGTGCGTGTAGGATCAGACGGTTACCTTCATCTGTCGAGGAATGTTGTGTCGGTGCAATCACAAGGAACATTGGTAGTTGTCATACGAACCTACTTGGAGTCCGGTCACGCTGCTCAAGATTCGAAGGTTGAATTCCCTGCCAAGCTTTGCCAAACTAGTGAGAGTGAATGTTCAGTTGGCAACAGTAAGGTGAAGATCGTTGTTGCTTGGTCCCTCCTTGTCAAGGAGAAGCAGGACCTCCTGCTGGATTGCCCAGCGGTAGAGCCTTGAAGAATTTGTGTATCATGCATGTAAGGTGTTCGACTCTAGCTTATGCCATCCAACTATTTAACTCTGGGTGGTTTGTTAAAATATTTGTGTACCGACTATTTAACTCTTAGTGGTTTCTTGAATTATCGTGTACCCGACTATTTAACTCAGATGTTGAAGTCTTTGTATATCGATCTGTTTGCATTTCATGGCTCGACTCCGATGTTATTCTATCTGTTCTTCCTTTCTTTTCATCACTTCCACATTAGCTTCCAAGAGTAAAGTCTCTTTTTTTTTACTGGATCATCTAGCATGCTCGTTGGTTCCAACGGGATCATCAAAAGGATGTTCTTTTACTAATGGATGACTGATCTCTTTTGGGCTGCCCGCAAGGAATTAACGGAATCGTCAAGTATTTTCAGCAAGTTGGAGCAGTAAATTTTCTGCAGTAAGGATTGCTGTCAAAAGTTTCCATAGTAGGAGCATCTGATAGAAAATCAGCTTCAGAATATAGCACAATGAAGGAGCATCAGAAACAGGGAGTAGATCATTTTGCACAAGGGGCACAAAATCAACAGCCACTTTGGATGAAGAGCAAGCTTCAACAGAAAATGCAGGGTGAAAGTTAATAGCAGAAGTTTCCATCACTCCCTTTTTAGATTCAGATGGAACAGTAGCAGATCTTTTCGGTGCTCGTGAATGTTTTTAACTCTTCGTGCAATTCCTCAACTTGGAACCTGTAAATTTAACAGTGTTCTTGGGAGAACGATATGATTATTTAGGATAAGGAAAATGTATGACAGCCCCTGGGTACCACTACACCCTCATGAACAGTACATTAAAAAAATCAAAGACAAAATAAAAGAAATCTGAAACTTTGGATGATCAAACATGATCAAAATTTTGACGTTCTTACAAAGTTTCTGCCACAAATAACATTCGAGGAGCCCCCACCAAAAAAATAAATCACTGCTCAAAAGTGCACTGATGTTATTTCTTTAGGTAAGGTCTCCTCGAATGTTATTTGTGGCTGAAACTTTGCAAGAACATCGAATGTTTGATCATCTTTGGTCCTCCAGAGTTTTAGATTTTTATTTTATTTCAGTTTCAACTGTTTACTAATTTACTGTTCATAGAAGGTGTAGGGCACCCAGGTGTTGAAAGTCCTGTCTTGAGGAGAATTATCAAAGCTAGCTGCTCCTATTCTTTCTTCCAGACTGTATCTATTTCTTGCCATAATTATGCTAGGAAAACTTGTATATCTGCTTTCACCTAAATCAATACCTGAAGAAATAATCAGCTGTTCAAAAAATGTGTATACTCTCTAAAATTCTTATTCCAGCGGGAACAAAACGGAACCAGTGTGCTAACCTATTCTACAATCTGAAAATCACATGTGATCGAGCTACATCCTCCAAAACTAACACCCCAAATCCAAGAACCTGCTGCGCTTCTCGTCGCCGGAGCTCGGCAACCGCGGCTGCTGCCGCGACGACGACGATGGCCTGCCGCCGCCGCCGAGCCCGAGCTTCCGGAACAGCCTGCTCAGCGCTCCCTTGGGCTTCCCAAGCCGGTGCACTTCCTGCCGCATGCTGGAGCACTCCTCCTCCAGGTTCACCACCCTCTGCCCGATCTCGTGCACGCTCATCGCCGACGCCGGCTCGCTGCTGCTCCCGGGCGTGTACACCTCGACCTCTTCGTTGTGGTTGTTCTCCGACCCCGTGCCGAAGTCCACCTCGCCGGTCCGGCTCTTCCTCGGGCGGGAGCTCCTTGGGGAGCCCTGGTCGGCGGCAGCGGCGGCGTTGTTGTCGCCGACGAAGAACCAGCTGGCCACCGTGGTGCGCAGCCGCAGCTGCTCAAAGAAGAGCACCTGCACCACCACCCGCAGCGGCAGCCGCTCGTTCTGCGCCGCGTGCGTGCACGCCTCCAGCGACAGCTTCTGGCAGTTCATCAGCCGGCACAGCTGCTCCCGCTCCGACTCCGTCAGCCACGGGTGCGCCTGCCATGACAGAGAGGTATCAAACGCAAGCTCATGAACATTCATTAACTCATGGCCGCCACCGGCCATTACCTACCTTGATGAAGATGTCGATGGCGCGGTAGAGACCGTCGTCGAGTGACCGGGCGTAGTCAGGGACGAGCGCCACGATTTGCTGGAACTGGGAGCACTTGAGGTTGGCGTCCGTGCCGACCTCGGCGAGGTACCCGTCGACGAGCTTGGCTACCGTGCTGGCCGGCATGAGCTCGCCGGGCGGGGCCTCGTCCGCCGTGATCTCCGGCAAGTGGTCGGCGTACGCCGTCGTGTTGGACAGCAGGAATTGCTCCAGCATCCGCTGCATGCAGTCCACGTCGTAGAGTGTGTCTGTGGAGTAGCTGGTGTTGGGGATCAGGAGGTCCTCCAGCGCCGCCTCCTCCAGCTGCTCGCCGGCCCGCTTCTCCAGCGCGTCACGGCATGCCGCGCCGGCGTGCAGGACCGTCGCCGTGCGGAGCATGCCTAGCAGGAACCTCGTCGTCGCGACGCCCTTCTCGGCAGGGAGCAGCGCCACGATCTCCTCCAGCAGCACCCGCTGCTCGCCGACCACGTCGTCCGACGTGCTGCCGTCGCCGACGTCGCGCCGGTTAAGGCCGAAGAGGTGCCGCCTGGCGTAGTGCGCGAGCGAGCCGGCTATGCCCTCGGGGCTCATGCCCCTGGACCGCATCTCGGAGATGAGCCGCTTGTACAGGGGCAGCCGGAGCGACGACGCCTGCCTGTACCACCACCCGGCGCCCGGCGACCGCGGCTTCCCGTAGGTGCTGATCCCGTTCCACATGACGGGCGGCGCGGCCGCGTCGACACACCTCGCCGTGTAGTTCTCGACCATGGGCCAGCCGAAGAGCGTCGGGTCGGCGCACGCCTTGGCCGCCAGCGACTCGATGCACCGGGGTGCGAGGAGGAGGTCCTCGGCGAGCTGCCGCACGCCCTCGTCGCCGTCGTCGCAGGCCTGCAGCGCGCGCACGGCCGCGTCCCAGCTGCCTAGCACGTCGCGGACGAAGAAGGCCTCGGCGTGGGCGGCGAGGTTGCCCTCGCCGGCCATGCCCAGGCGCTCGGCCGCGCAGCGCACGGGGACGACGTTGGCCGCGTTGAGCTCGAGTTGGATATCGTAGCAGAACTTGGCCACGAGCCCGAAGGCCGCCACGCCGCCCGGGAGGTCGTCGAGCTGCACGGTGCACGGCTTGCCGCCATCGTCATCGGAAGAGGTGGTGGAGTCGGCGATGAGCTTCTGCAGCGTGCTGCTCCGGTTGATTAAGGGGAACTGGATGGAAATACAGAGGGAAGTCAGTTTGCTGCATGCTGTCAGTACAGTAAATATGAAGAATCAACAATGTACAAGTGCAGCAAGCAAATTACTACAGGTAAGTGAAAGAGATGGCAAATTTCAGTTGTGAGTAGCACTTTCGTTCAAGTCATAATCATCCATGGAGGGTTATAATTACTGCATGTAGATATAGAGAGCAAAACAACCGTACGTACGTACCTTGTGAAGATGGAAGGAAATGTGCCCAATCTCGACGACCACATCGCTCGCAAGCTCGGTCAAGCAAACCCTGCAAGAATGGCAAGGAAGGCACTGTGATTTGTGAGCCATGATCAACATACTAGTACTCTGTAATTCCGTTGTTTTGCACTGTGTTTCCGATTGCACAAGTGCAGGAAAGGCATCTGCTGAAGGTTAGCTGTTTCGCTCCTGAATAATCTAGTATAAGTTTCTCCTGACAAATGGGTCTTGAAAAAAATCTTCCTCTCATTCGCAACTACCGTGCACTCCTACTCCTACATCGTTTCTGCAAGGTGTTCACTCAGATTCGGTCAGGTGGCGGACGTGGGCAGCTCACACGAGATCTTGCCGCCAAGGAGTTTCTAAGATGAAAAACGCAGTACTGCATGCGTAGGAAGACATAATTCGACAGGGTTGGGGGAGAGAGATGGGAGACGCAGGGGGGATGGGATGAGGGGAAATTGATCATATATATCAACATGGTGATGTGATGTGGAGGAGGGAGGTACCAGGAATTAGGGTCCCGGAGCTGGAAGCAGTCGGGCGATTTGGATCCGAGAACCCTCGTCGTAGCCGCCATCGCTCATCAATCAGCCGTTCAGTGGATCACTGTATCATCGATCGCATTTGGGAGGGAGGGAGGAAGGATCCGGCCGGCCGGGAGACGCCGCGACGAGATCGGAGAAAGGGAGAGGAAAAACAAAGAGACGAACGAACCGAACGCCATGCATGTGCGGGAGAACCCGTGGAGGTCGCCCCCGCCTGGTCAGCGGGAGCTCCACGCGCGCGCCGACAGGTGGGCCCGCCCGCCCCCCGCGCCAGGCAACGGCCCCGCCTACTTCCGCGCAAACCCAAACCCAAGCTGCTTCGTCCTGTAGCGTAGACATCCACTCCACTTTGACACCTTCGCACAAAGCGCCAATCACACACAACTCACAAAAAGCCGTAAGACAAGACAAGAAGGAAAATTGCAATCAAGACAAAGAGTTCGCTGAGCTCGACGCGGCTCCATCGCTGATATACAACTTTTCGGACCTCTAAAGTAGCTTAACGAATGCAAAGTTATTGTCATTGACAAAATTTAGCGAGGCAACACCTCGGACACGCATCGAACTTCATATATGGCACCCCCGCTCGACGATGATGTCGGAGGAGAAAAGCATGTGTGCTAGCCGCCGATCATGAACCCAACACATGATCCACAGTCTTTCAGTTGGCACCGACGCATACAATGACATTGTTAGGATCCAGGCACCCTGTTCGTGGCAACGTGGTTCTTTATTGACTGTACCATGAGATGACACTATTTAGCATTATAGCAGTCGTTCAGCCTGGGGCTTGCCCGCGGCTTGGCCCGATCCTGGCTACGCCACTGGATGCGAACGCTCCTGTGCTACCTCCTGAGCTAGATGCACAATGGAGGTTCATATATTCATAGATTCATATGTTCACTAGGTGCAACCATTCCTCTAGAATTTTTTTTGCAGCCATCAACACTAGTAGAGTACCCGTGCGTTGGTACGGGCTACAATGATACAAATAAATTAAAGAAATGATTAAGGCCGTCTTCAAGGTCGAAGCTCATATCTTCTTCATCCGCTCCGTTTATGTTCGAACATCAAACATGCACCCAGTAGGCTCCCCAAAACCCAATCGTCTGGACAGTCAGGACTCCATCAAATCTAACCCATATATAGGGGAGAAATATGTTCTTCCAAACTATTCGTCGTGTTATCACTAACACACGGGTCCCAACATAAAAACCCCACCCCACAACTATTCCTTTCCTTTTGCTGTCAGAACCTCCCCTTTCCGCTCGGTTCCCCGTCGTAGCCGGATATTTCTTGTGGATCCCTCTTCTTTAAAACCAAATGGTTCCCACCTCATCTTCGCCATGGCGCCTTCTCTCATTCACATCGTACTTCTGCACAAACCGCCAAGGAGGAGTCCTCCCGCCAACCGGCCCACGCTACAACCTGATCCCCTCCCCCACTGTTCGTGTTGATCCACCACAGCCATGAAAGGGATGAGGTGTGCGTCACATGTGACGCCCCCAAGCCAAGAAGGTAGATCTGATGTCTTTTGAGGCATTGTCACATTGTAACATACAGTAGAATGTCATGGATTACCACAAAACAAAAATATGATGTCCATTGTTGGGCACTCAATTGATAGGATACCGTCTCCATTATTAACTCAAAACAACCAACCAATACATTTACTCCTCTATCCTAACCAAAAAATTGTATGACTTGATAAAAAATATGAATCGCTCACTCGTGCAATTTGCTGCAAAGCCATCTCCAATGAAATGCATTTGCCATATTTTCTAAAATAGGGAAATCATTCCGCTCAGTCTGTCGTAATTGAATAGACCAACCCTATCATGGTTTCGTCACGGCAGATGTCCTAGCATGAGGACTTAGTCGTGAGGCCATCGCAACTGGACGGTTAGCTTGTCGGGGTTGATCAGAATCGAGAGACACATATTACCCAAGTTCGGCCCCTCACGATCTAGGTAATAGCCTACATCTTGCTTATTGTTTATTGCTGGAAGATCAATTACAAGGGAGCGGATTCGCTAGACCTAGTTATTGATCGATTGTAACTTAGTCTTCCTGCCTCAGGTACTCGCCTTTATATATAGGTCGAGGCCCTCGGCTTACAAGAGTCCGAGTCATAACATGATATGTGACTTAGTATGCTTCTAACTTGCCTTGTTCTCTAAGAAAGGAAACTCCGGGCGATTTATTCTTTTAGGCCATGAGCCGCCATCTTCGGATGCTGGGCCTTGAGTCGGCCCATTCTGTAAGCCGCTGCTACCTCTTGAGCATTGCGTTGGATTTCCCCGAAGAGGAGAGGATGATGCAGTAAAGTAGCGTAAGTATTTCCCTCAGTTTTTGAGAACCAAGGTATCAATCCAGTAGGAGACCACACACAAGTCCCTCGTACCTACACAAAACGATAGCTACTCGCAACCAACGCGATTAGGGGTTGTCAATCCCTTCACGGTCACTTACGAGAGTGAGATCTGATAGAGATGATAAATAATATTTTTGGTATTTTTGATAGATAGATGCAAAGTAAAAAGTAAAAGGCAAAGTAAAAACAAAGCAAGTAAATAAAGTGATAGAGATTGAAATGATAAGAATAGACCCGGGGTCCATAGGTTTCACTAGTGGATTCTCTCAAGAGCATAGATATTCTACGGTGGGTGAACAAATTACTGTTGAGCAATTGACAGAATTGAGCATAGTTATGAGCATATCTAGGCAATGATCATGTATATAGGCATCATGTCCAAAACAAGTAGATCGAAACGATTCTGCATCTACTACTATTACTCCACTCATCGACCGCTATCCAGCATGCATCTACAGTATTAAGTTAAAAACAGAGTAACACCTTAAGCAAGATGACATGATGTAGAGGGATAATTCATGCAATATGATAAAAACCCCATCTTTTTATCCTCGATGGCAACAATACAATACGTGCCTTGCAACCCTTTATGTCACTGGGTAAGGACACCGCAAGATTGAAACCAAAGCTAAGCACTTCTCCCATTGCAAGAACTACCAATCTAGTTGGCCAAATCAAAAAGGATAATTCGAAGAGACTTGCAAAGATAACTCAATCATACATAAAAGAATTCAGAGAAGAATCAAATATTTTCCATAGATAATACTGGATCATAGACCCACAATTCATCGGTCTCAACAAACACACCGCAAAAAAGAAGATTACATCGAATAGATCTTCATGAGAGAGGGGGAGAACATTGTATTGAGATCCAAAAAGAGAGAAGAAGCCATTTAGCTACTAGCTATGGACCCAAAGGTCTGAAGTAAACTACTCACACTTCATCGGAGGGGCTATGGTGTTGATGTAGAAGCCCTCCATGGTGGATGCCCCCTCCGGCGGAGCTCCGGAACAGGCCCCAAGATGGGATCTCATGGATACAGAAGGTTGCGGCGGTGGAATTAGGTTTTTGGCTCCTGTTCTAATCGTTTGGGGATACATAGGTATATATAGGAGGAAGGAGTACGTCGGTGGAGCAGCAGGGGGCCCACGAGGTAGGGGGGCGCGCCCTCCACCCTCGTGACCGCCTCTGGCATTGCTTCGAGTAGGGTCCAAGTCTCCTGGATCACGTTCGGTGGGAATCACGTTCCCGAAGGTTTTATTCTGTTTGGACTCTGTTTGATATTCTGTTTCTTCGAAACACTGAAATAGGCAAAAAAACAGCAATTCTGGGCTGGGCCTCCGGTTAATAGGTTAGTCCCAAAAATAATATAAAAGTGGAAAATAAAGCCCAATATAGTCCAAAACAGTAGATAAAGTAGCATGGAGCAATCAAAAATTATAGATACGTTGGAGACGTATCAGGCATCCCCAAGCTTAATTCCTACTCGTCCTCGAGTAGGTAAATGATAAAAAAGAATTTTTGATGCGGAGTGATACTTTGGCATAATTTCAATGTAAAACTTCTTAATTATGATATGAATATTCAGATCCGAAAGATTCAAGACAAAAGTTCACATTGACACAAAAAATAATAATACTTCAAGCATACTAATCAAAGCAATCATGTCTTCTCAAAATAACATGGCAAAAGAAAGTTCATCCCTACAAAATCATATAGTTAGGCTATGATTCATTTTCGTGACACAAAGATGTTCCCAACTTCTATATCCCCGATTACAAGCCAAGCAATTGTTTCATACTTAAATAATCTCAAACTTTTTCAACCTTCAGGCAATACATGAGCGTGAGCCATGGATATAACACTATGGGTGGAATAAAATATGATGATGGGGATTGTGTGGAGAAGACAAAAAAGGAGAAAGTCTCACGTTGACGAGGCTAATCAACGGGCTATGGAGATGCCCATCAATTGATGTCAACATGAGGAGTAGGGATTGCCATGCAACGGATGCACTAGAGCTATGAATGCTCAACAAAAATAAACTAGTGGGTGTGCATCCAACTCGCTTGCTCATGAAGACCTAGGGCATTTGAGGAAGCCCATCGTAGGAATATACAAGCCAAGTTCTATAATGAAAAATTCCCACTAGTATAAAAAGACAACTTATGAGACTCATGTGACGCCCCCGATTCAATCGTACACTAATCATACACGCAAACGTGTACGATCAAGATTAGGGACTCACGAAAGATATCACAACACAACTCTAAAAATAAAATAAGTCATACAGGCATCATAATACAAGCCAGGGGCCTCGATGGCTCGAATACAAATGCTCGATCATAGACGAGTCAACGGAAGCAACAATATCTGAGTACATACATAAGTTAAACAAGTTGCCATAAGATGGCTAGCACAAACTGGGATACAGATCGAAAGAGGCGTAGGCCTCCTGCCTGGGATCCTCCTAAACTACTCCTGATCGTCGCTCGCAGCCTACACGTAGTAGTAGGCACCTCCAGTGTAGTAGTCATCGTCGATGGTGGCGTCTGGCTCCTGGGCTCCAAAGTCTGGATGCGGCATCCGGGAAGAAGAGGAAAACGGGGGAAAAGAGGGAACAAAGCAACCGTGAGTACTCATCCAAAGTACTCGCAAGCAAGGAGCTACACTACATATGCATAAGTATATGTGTAAGGAGGCCATATCAGTGGACTGAACTGCAGAATGCCAGAATAAGAGGGGGATAGCTAGTCCTATCAAAGACTACGCTTCTGGCAGCCTCCGTCTTGCAGCACGTAGAAGAGAGTAGATTGAAGTCCTCCAAGTAGCATCGCATAGCATAATCCTACCCGGCAATCCTCCCCTCCTCGCCCTGTGGAAAAGCGATCACCGGGTTGTCTGTGGAACTTGTCTGGGTGTGTTTTATTAAGTATCCAGTTCTAGTTGTCATAAGGTTAAGGTACAACTCCGGGTCGTCCTTTTACCGAGGGACACGGCTATTCGAATAGATAAACTTCCCTGCAGGGTGCACCACATAACCCAACACGCTCGATCCCATTTGGCCGGACACAATTTCCTGGGTCATGCCCGGCCTCGGAAGATCAACACGTCGCAGCCCCACCTAGGCCTAACAGAGAGGTCAGCACGCCGGTCTAACTCATATGGCGCAGGGGTCTGGGCCCATCGCCCATTGCACACCGCACGTTATGGGCGGCGAAAGCGTAACTAGCCCCTTAATACAAGAGCAAGCTTACGTTCCAATCCGACGCCGCCGCTCGATCGGCGACGCCTAGAAGGCTTCGGCTGATACCACGACCTCGAGTGCCCATATCTTTCCCGCGTAGTTGGTTAGTGCGTATAGGCCAGTGGCCAGACTCAGATCAAATACCAAGATCTCGTTAAGCATGTTATTATGGAGCAACCGCGAACGCCGACCAGGGCCAGGCCCACCTCTCGCCTAGGTGGTCTCAACCTGCCCTGTCGCTCCGCTACAAAGTTCCACACAGAGGGCCGTCGGGACAAAGGTCCTTTCAGCCCCCAATCCGTGAATCACTCGCGGGTACTCTTTGAGCGGACCCGACTTTAGTCACCATCTGTAGTATGTATATATGTATAGTATATACCCGTGATCACCTCCCAAGTAATCACGGCCTGATAGTTTAACAAGGCAGACCGACAAGAATGTAGGGCCACAGATGATAAACTGGCATCCTATACTAAGTATCTAGGATTGCAGGCACTAGTAGAAAAGGGGGCAATGGTCCAGGCCGGTCCAGCCCATTAGTCCCGGTTCAAACCAGAACCGGGACCAATGGGGGCATCGGACCCGGTTCGTGAGCCCGGGGCCGGCCGGCCACGTGGGCCATTGGTCCCGGTTCGTCTGGACCTTTGGTCCCGGTTGGTAGGATGAACCGACCAATGATCCCGCCTCTGGCCAACAACCATTAGTCCCGTTCTTGGCACGAACCGGGACCAAAGGGAATCCATTAGTCCCGTTAAATGCGACCAACCGGGACCAATGGTGGTGCCTATATATACCCCCGCAAAGAGCAGAGCACACTACTGCTTTTTTGGCCGAGGGGAGAGGGCTTGTGGTGCTCTAGCTCACCTCATATGCACACAAGGTGTTCGATGGAATGCCCGAGCCACACTACTTAAGGTTTCTCCTCTCCAAGCTCGACCGCCAAGCTCCATTTTCCTCCATATTTGTCTAGGTTTAGCGGTCCGTCACGCCCCATTCCCGTCTTCAACGTCGCCGATCACCCGCACCGATCTCATCGGCGGCACCACCGTGGTGAGCCTCTTGTTCTTATCTTCTTTCGAAAGGAAAAATATTCTTATTTGTATGTTTAGATAGATATATACTTGTATAATTTTCTTACTTTTATTATTGCATCTTATATAGTGCGATGGTTTTGGTATCCGCCCGTCGGCCCTCGTCCCGCCTATGATTCGGATGTGGTATATATTATCTTTTCATAACTATTGGTTCATTTATTGTTTATGACAATTATGCCGACCAACGTGACATAGATTTTATTCATCTAGGAGGTTGTTGAACCGAAATTCCAACCGACCCTATTGTCGAGAGGTTAAATTTAGTTGAAGAAGAAAACAATTTGTTGAAGGAAAAATTAGAAAAATTGAGGAGGAGAAGATGATATTGGAGTTGCATGTTGCGGATGTCGCCGATGATCACAAGATCAAGATGGATGCAATGCGCTTGAAGATTAGAAAGATTAGAAAATATGCCATTCATACCGAGGCTTGGTATCATTATGTCGTTGGATCGGTTGTTACATTGGTTGCGATTATGATCGCATTTGTTTTCGCATTGAAATGTTTTACATAGTTTCAAAGTATGGTTTAATTAATTTAGATGCTCTGCAGAGCTTTATGTTGTTAGATGAGAACTATGTATGTACTTTGGTTTTAATGTGATGATGAACTTCTATTAATTTGGTCACTTAATTAATTATCTATTCATGATCTCTCTAATGATTTTTGACACACTTAATTATATATAATGCACACAGATGAACCGCAATGGATGTACGGTTCAAGACACACCTCCGAGTACATTAAGGCGTGCATAATTTTCTCGAAGTGGCTGAGGCAAACAAGCAGAATGGTTTTATGTGTTGTCCATGCCCTATATGTGGGAATACGAAGTCTTACTCGACCGGAAAATCCTGCACACCCACCGCTTTACAAGGGTTTCATGCCACACTATAATGTTTGGACGAGGCACGGAGAAATAGGGGTTATGATGGAAGACGGCGAAGAAGAAGAGTACGATGACAACTATGTGCCCCTGAATACGGTGATGCTCCGAAGATCAAGAGGAACCAGACGATGTGCACGATGATGCTGCAACGGAGAAGCTGCTGAAGATCAAGAGGAACCAGATGATGTGCCCGATGATGATGATCTCCGCCGGTCATTGTCGATGCAAGGACGCAATGCGAAAGTCAAAAGAGAAGATGAAGTTCGATCGCATGCTAGAGGACCACAAAAAGGGTTGTACCCCAATTGCGAAGATGGCAACACAAAGCTAGGTACCGTCTTTGGAATTGCTGCGATGGAAGGCAGAGAATGTCTTGGCTCGATAAAGGATTTGAGAAGCTACTTAAAATATTGAAGAAGAAGCTTCCAAAGGATAACGAATTGCCCGACAAGACATACGCAGCAAAGAAGGTCGTATGCCCTCTAGGATTGGAGGTGCGAAAGATACATGCATGCCCTAATGATCGCATCCTCTACATGGTGCGTATAAGGATCTGAACGCATGCCCGGTATGCGGTGCATTACGGTATAAGATCAGACGAGATGACCCTGGTGATGTTGACGGCGAGCCCCCCAGGAAGAGGGTTCCTGCGAAGGTGATGTGGTATGCTCCTATAATACCACGGTTGAAACGTCTGTTCAGAAACGGAGAGCATGCCAAGTTGATGCGATGGCACAGTGAGGACCGTAAGAAAGACGGGAAGTTGAGAGCACCCGCTGACGGGTCGCAGTGGAGAAAAATCGAGAGAAAGTATTGGGATGAGTTTGCAAGTGAGCCAAGGAACGTATGGTTTGCTTTAAGCGCGGATGGCATTAATCCTTTCGGGGAGCAGAGCAGCAATCACAGACTCGCCCGTGACTCTATGTATGTATAACCTTCCTCCTTGGATGTGCATGAAGCGGAAGTTCATTATGATGCCAGTTCTCATCCAAGGCCCTAAGCAACCCGGCAATGACATTGATGTGTACCTAAGGCCATTAGTTGAAGAACTTTTACAGCTGTGGAATGGAAACGGTGTACGTACGTGGGATGAGCACAAACAGGAGGAATTTAACCTAAAGGCGTTGCTGTTCGTGACCATCAACGATTGGCCCGCTCTCAGTAACCTTCGTGACGCACAAACAAGGATACCACGCATGCACGCACTGCTTACTTGACATCGATAGTATATACCGCAAGCTGCGGGAAGAATGTGTACATGGGCCATCGCCGATTTCTTCCGACCAACCATCAATGTCGAAAGAAAGGCAAGCATTTCAAAGGCGAGGCAGATCACCGGAAGAAGCCCGCCATGCGTCGGGTGATCACGTATTTGCTATGGTCAATGATTTACACGTAATCTTTGGAAAGGGTCCCGGCGGACTAGCTGTTCCGAGTACGCCGAGGGACACGCACCCATGTGGAAGAAGAAATCTATATTTTGGGACCTACCCTCTGGAAAGACCTAGAGGTCCGCTCTTGATCGACGTGATGCACGTGACGAAGAACCTTTGCGTGAACCTGCTAGGCTTCTTGGGCGTGTATGGGAAGACAAAAGATACAACTGAGGCACGGGAGGACCCGCAACGTTTGCACGAAAAAGACGGCATGCCTCCAAAGCAGTATGAAGGTCCTGCCACTATGCTCTTACCAAAGAAGAGAAGGAAATCTTCTTTGAATGCCTGCTTAGTATGAAGGTCCCGACCGGCTTCGTCGAATATAAAAGGAATAATAAATATGGCGGAGAAAAGTTTCGAACCTAAAGTCTCATGATCGCCACGTGATTATGACGCAATCGCTTCGGTTGCATTGAGGGGCTTCTACCGAAAACGTCCGATTAGCCATTGTGAAGCTATGTGCATTCCTCAATGCAATATCTCGAAGGTGATCGATCCGAAACCATACCAAGGCTAAGGAGTGATGTGGTGCAATGTCTTGTCGGTTTCGAGCTGGTGTTCCCACCATCCTTCTTCAATATCATGACGCACGTTCTTGTTCATCTAGTTGACGAGATTGTCATTACGGGACCCGATTTCTACACAATATGTACCCCTTTGAGAGGTTCATGGAGTCCTAAAGAAATATGTCCGTAATCGCTAGGCCGAAGGAAGCATCTCCATGGGCCATCAAGCAGAGGATGTCATCGGGTTTTGTGTTGACTTCATTCCTGGCCTTAAGAAGATAGGTCTCCCTAAATCGCGGTATGAGGGGAGACTGACCGAAAAGGCACGCTTGGAAAGGACTCAATAATATGCGAGGACGGATATTCTTGGTCTCAAGCCCACTACACGCTTCTACTGAACTCTACCTTGGTGACCCGTATGTCGATGAACACAAGAACGATCTGCGCTTCAAACACCCTTGAGGCGGTCGACGATCGGATTACATGTGAACACATCAGGACTTTCAGCAGTTGGTTGGAAGCACGTGTCGAGGTGACAACCTTTGTTTGTGAGGAGCTGTACTTGTTATCCAGAGGGACCATCTTTGACCGTATTGATTTGGAAAGGATACGAGATAAATGGGAATACATTTTACACGATTGACCAAGATCAAAAGAGCACCAACCAAAACAGCGGTGTCCGCTTTGATGCAACAACCGAGAGGGAAAGGACACATATTATGGTTACATAGTGGACATATGGGAACTTGACTACGGACATGATTTTAAGGTCCCTTTGTTTAAGTGCAAATGGGTCAATCTGTCGGGAGGCGGGTGCATGTAGACCCACATGACGGAATGACAACAATGGATCTGAAAAATCTTGGGTACAGCGACGAACCGTTCGTACTAGCCAATGATGTGGCACAGGTTATCTATGTGAAGGACATGTCCATGAGACCGAGAAAGAGAAAAGATAAGGAAGCAAATACATCATACGATGAGCCAAAGCGCCACATAGTTCTTTTCAGGGAAAAAGGGACATCGTGGGAGTGGAGGACAAGATGACATGTCATGTCAAGATTATGAAAAGTTTCATGAAATTCCTCCTTTAAAGTCAAGGCTGACCCAAATCCCGATAAACGATGAAGATTATCCATGGTTACTGGCGCAAATAAGCAAATGACACAAGCGAAGAAAAAGTGAAGACTTTCTCCGCAACTATTGTTCGCTTATGATACCATTATATTGTAACCGATGAGTATGATACCATTTTTCGTTTTGTACATGCACATGCTATGTGTGGGTCAATTTATGATATACCATGCCAACTTTCAACTTTTTCAGAGTTCATTTGAAATGTCTTATGGTTCGCCCTCGTAATAATTAAAAAACAACAATAAGTATTTTGTTGTAAGTAGAAACAAAATAAATTAAATAAAGCAAGAAAGAAAACAAAAAAAAGTGTTTTCAAATTTGAAAATTAGTAATGGCACTAACAGAAAGTTTATAATTTTCCTAAAACTAGAAGCAAAAAGATTTAAAAATAGAGCAAAAACAAAAGAAAATAAATAATGCAGAAAACAAAACAAAAAACAACAATAAGTATTTTGTTGTAAGTAGAAACAAAATAAATTAAATAAAGCAAGAAAGAAAACAAAAAAAGTGTTTTCAAATTTGAAAATTAGTAATGGCACTAACAGAAAGTTTATAATTTTCCTAAAACTAGAAGCAAAAAGATTTAAAAATAGAGCAAAAACAAAAGAAAATAAATAATGCAGAAAACAAAACAAAAAAACAACAATAAGTATTTTGTTGTAAGTAGAAACAAAATAAATTAAATAAAGCAAGAAAGAAAACAAAAAAAAGTGTTTTCAAATTTGAAAATTAGTAATGGCACTAACAGAAAGTTTATAATTTTCCTAAAACTAGAAGCAAAAAGATTTAAAAATAGAGCAAAAAACAAAAGAAAATAAATAATGCAGAAAACAAAACAAAAAAACAACAATAAGTATTTTGTTGTAAGTAGAAACAAAATAAATTAAATAAAGCAAGAAAGAAAACAAAAAAAAGTGTTTTCAAATTTGAAAATTAGTAATGGCACTAACAGAAAGTTTATAATTTTCCTAAAACTAGAAGCAAAAAGATTTAAAAATAGAGCAAAAAACAAAAGAAAATAAATAATGCAGAAAACAAAACAAAAAACAACAATAAGTATTTTGTTGTAAGTAGAAACAATATAAATTAAATAAAGCAAGAAAAAAAATGCCACCTACTGGGCCGCCACGGCCTGAATACGATCGGTATCCCTATTTGGGCCAGATTCAGCCCGCAGATGGCCTGAAGGTCCAACAGCAACGAAGGAACAAATAGGCCCGTAAGCTGCAGTTAAAAGGAGTTCAAGAGGAGCGGCAGCGGGGCTTATAAACCATCGCGCCCCTCTCAACTAGCGAGGTGGGACTAAACTTTGGCCCCGACGCTGGCAGCGTTGAGGCCTTTGGTCCCGGTTGGTGGCTCCAACCGGGACTAAAGAGACTTTAGTCCCGGTTGTAGCCACCAACCGGGACCAAAGTCCGCAGCTTCCCGCCTTTGGGCTGCCAAAAGAGGCCTTTGGTCCCGTTGGTGGCACCAACCGACTAAAGCAGATAGTCCTGGTTGGTGCCACCAACCGACTAAAGGATGTGCTATATAAGCAAACACTTGGCGCTTCCGCCAAATCGGCCACTTCTCCCCGACGCCTCTCCTCCTCGTCATTGCCGCCCGACGCCCCTACTCCACCTTGTTGCCGCCGCCCGCCGACGCCGTCAGTTACTCGCCTTCGCCCGCCGCCGCCCCTGTGAGCATAGCTCGCTCCGCGCCCTCCCGTCCAGCGCCCTGCATCCACCCAAGCCGCCGCCCACCACACACCCGCCGCCCCTTCAGCCTGCCACACACCGCCTGCCGTCTCAAGCTGCTGCCGCCGCCTCACCTGCTGTGCCACGCCCCCCCCCGCCCCTGCCCTGCCTGCATTTTTTGTTCATTGCATTTTTTTCATATGTATAATGTATATATATGTGGTATACCTATATATATATGTGATGAATGGTCGATGTGGCTATATATGTATGTATGAATATAATGTTCATAGCATTTTTTTTGTTTATATATGTTTTTCATATATGTATTAATTTTATATTTAGGTTGTTAGTAGATATCGATCGATTTTAGGTTAGTGCATTTTAGGTTAGTGTAGAGGAGAAAGTAAAATAAGGAAAAGGAAGAAAAGAGGAAGAAGGAAGAAGGAAGAAGAAGAAGAAGAAGAAAAAGAAGAAAAAAAGAGGAGAAGAAGTGTGTATATGTGTTTGTATGTATATATATGTGTACATATTCATAGTATTTTTTTTAAGTAAGTGTATTTTTTTTGTTCATTGCATTTTTTTCATATGTATAATGTATATATGTATGTGGTAGCTATATATATATGTGATGAATGGATGTGGCTATATATGTATGCATGTATGAATATAATGTTCATATAGCATTTTTTTTGTTTATATATGTTTTTTCATATATGTATTAATTTTATATTTAGGTTGTTAGTAGATATCGATCGATTTTAGGTTAGTGCATTTTAGGTTAGTGTAGAGGAGAAAGTAAAATAAGGAAAAGGAAGAAAAGAGGAAGAAAGGAAGAAGGAAGAAGAAGAAGAAAAAGAATGAGATCTATGATATTGGGTTCATTAACACAAATATCATAGATGTTTTTCTGGTTGAAAAGGACGCCCAAGAGGCCGAGGACAACTTGCTACAATCATTGATCAAAAATCAAAACAAAGATACCATACTCTTTCCTTACCACGGCCCGTGAGTGTTACTATCGTGTGCATATTCGGTTTTCCTTATTACTCGAGCGAGGTTAATGTAATTGATGAGTTATGCTTGCGTGTAGGTACCACTATATTCTTCTCGGAGATTAAGCTTGAGCGTGGACTAGTAACCGCCTTAGACTCTGACGGAAAGATCCCAAAGACCTATGCGGACTTGACCGACATGCTCAGAAGTAAGTTCAATCGATCATTATCGCACCATATCGGCAACTTTTTATTCATTTCTTGATATCTCAAGTAATAACAAATATTTTCTTTGTCTTGCAGGGTTTGAAACAGTTCACCGCACAAGCTCCGGACTGCCGAAGGAGCTGCGATATACATACCCGAAAGTAAGTACTCTTCGCGCCAAGCATCTCCGTTGATTCTATAGCTATACTTTCATCAATGCCATTTATATAATGCTTCATTATCAGTTTGATTGACCTCTATTTCTCGTAAAGTGCTTGTGGCAGGAGGAAGGAATGATTTACGTGGATACTACGTGTGCGAGTTCATCCACAACGCGACATTGAAAAACAAGCGGGCTACTCTAGAAGACAATATGAAGTGCGTAAGCAATAATATTCGCAATTTCATTTTATTACACCATCATTTCTGTTGAGTTTCATTCATATATATGTATTAATTAACCCCTTCTTCAAATTAATTAGACTTGGCAGATGCGAGATGAACTCCTACCACCGGATCGCATGAAAGCAATTCAAGAGGAATTGGCGGGATTCTTTCTTGATCACGCCATCAAGAAAGCCGGAGAATACCATGTGGAACTTGAATTCAAATCCTAGTGGTTTGTAATTAAGAGATCTTATATAGATTGTACATGTATGTAGCCAAGAAAACTTGTTGTTCGACCAATCTCTCGAGAAGGAGAGGTCGATCGATCACTTCTCTCGGTATGCATGACGAACTTCAGATCTTGAATGGTTCTCTCGATCACTTATGTATATTTACTACGAAGGCGTCGAGCAAGCACGGACATAATTAAGAGAGGACACTTCTCTCTATTAATTAGCTAGCTAACGAAACACCTAAATTAACCCCCCAAAACCCCCAACCCCCTCCTTTCAAAAAAAAACAAAAACCAGGCCATCGGAATGCAGACACGTGACGCCTTTTGGTCCCGGTTGGAGCCTCCAACCGGGACCAAAGGCCCCGACCGCCTCGGCGCCAGGCCACGTGGAGCTCATTGGTCCCGGTTCGTACGAACCGGACTAATGGGTTAAGGTATTAGTAACGACCCATTAGTCCGGTTCCCGAACCGACAAAAGGCCCTACGAACCGGACTGATTGGTGGTTTTCTACTAGTGAGGTAAGGTATCAACAGATGTAGCAACAATGTCAGGCTATGCATTAGAATAGGATTAACGGAAAGCAGTAACATGCTACACTACTCTAATGCAAGCAGTATAGAGGAGAATAGGTGATATCTGGTGATCAAGGGGGGGGCTTGCCTGGTTGCTCTGGCAAGAAGGAGGGGTCGTCAACTCCGTAGTCGAACTGGGGGTCATCGGCAGCCATCGGGGTCTACCGGAAAGAAGTAACGGAGGGGGTACACAATAAATAACAGAGAAATCAAAGCATCACAAAGCGTAACATGGCAATACGCGGTGCTAGAGGTGACCTAACGCAGTAGGAGGTGTTACCGGCGAAGGGGGAAAACATCCAGGAATGTATCCCCGGTGTTTCGCGATTCCGGACAGATGAACTGGAGGTGAAATGTTGCAGGTTCGCTATGCTAGGGACGCGTGGCAGACGAAAGGGCTGCGTATTCGGATTCGTCTCGTCGTTCTGAGCAACTTTCATGTACAAAGTTTTTCCATGTGAGCTACAGTTTATTTTATATGATTTTCTAAAGTTGTAAATCATTTTTAGAATTTATTTAATTAATTTAATTCAACATTATCCAGAATAGTGCATGCTGACGTCATCATGACGTCAACAGTCAATAGAGGTGTTGACTAGGTCAAGCTGACGCGTGGGTCCCAGCTGTCATTGAGTGTTAATTAACCTAACAGATTAATTAACTAACCTAAGTGATTAGGTTAATCTAATCAGGATTAATTAAGTTAATTAATTACTTAATTAATTAACTAATTAATATTTTATTTATTTTATTATTTTCGTTCTTTTTTTATAAAAAGTTCTAGGGTGGGGCCCCTTTTCATAGGCCCCTAGGCCTAACGGGCGCAGCCTCGACGGGCGGTTGCCGGCCGCCGCCTCCTCCTTTTAGCGGGACGAGGCCGAGCGGGGGCCAGCAAAGCGCAGCTGGCCGGCGCAGTGACGGCGAGGACGACGCCGAGTAGGGCTGCCATGCTGGAGGCCCGAGCGGCGGGGTGGATGCCGAGAAGGGAGGCCGGCTATGGCAGCAGGGTCGAGCGGGGGCCGGCATGGCTAGGCAGTTGGTGCGGCAACGAACAGCGCAGGGGGGCTGCGGGGCGAGGCCGCGGCAGAGGGGCAGCGCGTGCGGCAACCGCAGGCGGAGGCAGAAGGGCCAGTGAAGGACGGCGTCACAGGAGGGAGAGGAGATTGGGGTGCGGTGAGCGTGTGCTGGTGCACGTGCGGGGCAGAGATCAGGGGGGCGCGAGCGCAAGCGGGAGCAGAGCTCCGGGCGCATGGTGGAACAACGACGTACGGCCACGAATTCGAAGGGGGCAAGCTGGGGGTGGAGGAGGAGCTCACTTTGAGCCTGTAGATGAACAAGGTGGGCTCGGGGAGGCTCCGGCCAAGCGAATCGTAGACGAGCACTGAAGTGCCCGAGGATGATGACGACGGCGATCCAGCGATGCGACGGAGATGGGCTCGATCTGGTCCTTGTAGACGAAGTAGCGAGCAGCGGAGGTTCTTCTATACGTGCTAAGTCAATTTGGCGTCGAGGTTGGTCATGGCTACGAGGTGCTCCATGGCCACGGCAGCGTTCAAGCCCGATCCCGATTAGATCGGGGGAAAGGGAGAGTGGGGGCGCAAGTGGGGGGAGTGGGGGTGTCGGTGCCTAGGGTTTCAGCACCAGGGGATTAAGGGAGTGGGGATGGGCCGGCCTGGCATGTGGCTGGGCCGAGGCCCGATGGGAGGGGGGCCTTTTGGCCTTTTATTTATTATGTTTTATATTTTTACTTGTTCTTTTCGATTTTCTTTTATTTCTTAATAGTTTATGGTTTTACCGAAAGAAAACCCCAACTAAAATAGAGTTACAATTCCAACTACTGCCACAAAAAGTTTTACCCCTGAACAAAATAGTTTAGTATTTTATAAAATCAAAAAGGCATTTATTTAATTGTTTTACCTATTGTTTTAATTACTTAAGTGCATTTAAATCTTTTATAAAAATGTGGTTTCTCCATCATAAGTACCTATGCATTATTTGGCACAACCCGAACATTTTAGTTTTTTACTTTTGAAAACTTTAATTGTCTTAACTTTAATTTAAATCTTGAATTTGAATCTGTTTCGAACTAATGCAAGATCATCAACAGTAACCGAGGTGACGTGGCATCGTTAACGCGGGATTACTGTAGCCTAATTATCCGGGCGTCACAATTCTCCTCCACTACAAGAAATCTCGTCCCGAGATTTAAGAGGGGTGTAAGGGGGAAAGTTTTGGTTACGAAATTCTAACGGATCTTCTTGTCTTTGGTTGCTCTTCTTGAAGAGGTCGATCCATTACATTGACGTCTTTATTTCTCTGCTTCATGTCATCATGGTGAAGTCATCCTTTTCTTCGGGAACTCCAACGCACTTACGAAAGAATAAAGGGTGGGCATCCCGGGAGAACATACCTCTGCAAGGTCGACTATTTGGTCGATAACATCGAGGAAGGTGGCGGAAGTAACTCTCGAATTGAAACGTAAGAAAATATCAAGAGCAAAGTAAGGAGGTATCATGGGAAGTTTCGAGTGTGCATGCAATCGTTCGATGCCTGAAACAGGGTGTGAAAGGGGTTCAAAGCAATGGGAATAACTATTGTGTCTGATACTAGAATTGATGATCTCTCAGAAGATGGCTCGTGAATTACATACGAAGCCAAGCGAGGGGAATAACCATTAGAAACAGGGTTGTACAGGAGAGTCAGGTTTCGATCCTGTGGAACTGTGGGTTATGGGCCCACCATGTGGGTTAAAAGTAGGAAGGCAGTGACGATTTGCACGATCATGTAAGCAAGGCATGCCAGAGGATAGCCTGTCAGTTATGTCGGCAACAACATTGGTACCAAGGGCGAGGGACGAAGAGAACCATTCTCCTGCGCGTTGAACGAGGCAGACCAATAAGCAAAGTTCTCGTCCATTGGTGGTTATCGAATGTCATCAACAATAGTAACACGGTCTTAATGACATGGTTGTACAACAGGGTGTTTACATAAGCAGTGAATCATTACTACTTAGATCATATAAACCACGAGAAAGGTTAAACAAGACAATGGAAAGGAAAAGGTGATCATCATATTAAACAGAACAATGGCAAGGAAAATGTGTTTAAACACATATTTCAGGGGTATATCCTTCCCAAGGACAAGCAGAGCATGAATCCATGACAGGATATAACGTAGAAAACCCTTTGGGAAAGGGGGAAGAAATTTCATGACATTACTCATACAACAGTGTTTGGATAATTTGATAAAGAAAATTTAGCATTGTGCTTCAGATGTTCTTATTGAAAATCGGAGTACCACATACATGCTTCGAGATAGCATTGGCATGGTCTTCAAGCAAAGGTTAGAATTTGGATACAAAGGATCCATCGGAAACAACTTATAGAATAAGTCTTGCAATTTCCTCATGGAAGAATGGATAATCTTGCTGAAAAGGAATCTATAGCAACAGGGGCCCTAGCCAGGTGTGCTAGGCACGACATCAGCTTACTGGGTCACATAAAGACCAGGGTTATATCTCTTGGAAAATATGTTCCAACAATCGTATTGGACCGAGATTCAGTTCTGATTGGTGGCAGGATACCTAGGAAGAAAAGGTGCAACACAAATTGTCGAGATGACGTTGTAACATTCTCGGGCCATGAACTAAGGAAGCGAGTTCCAAAACAAGAGTTCATCATTAAACCAAGGAGAGGATGAGGAGGTAGCTGATGAACTCAGCGACAACTCATTGAGATTTCCAAAAGATGGATTTCCACAATTATGTGAACAAGGAGATAACATTTGTCGGATCAAATGATATAAAGAGGTATGCTCGACGAAAACATACCCAATTTAAACATTGGTTGAAAAGTGCACCCAAAATATGGGCTTAGGTAGCATGACCGATGTTATAATGGTGATTCGATAACCAATGGTCTAAGAATGAAATTTCGACCATTAACTTCAAAGCAATAGAGTTGCTAGAAGGAAAGAATCCAGCCAACACCGTTCACTTGTTGGAATCAACACGAGGACCAAGAAAGAATGGTGATGGTGGGAAGTATCACTATACCAAGAATTCTTAAGAGGTGGAGTAATTCTCACAACATCCTTGACATAAAAGGTGGTAATACTTCAAGGTAGAACGTAATACAAGCTCAATAGCAAGTTGCATCCACAACCTGAACAAGTTTATGATGAAAGAAAGATAAGGATGTTGTCGATGGTAACTCAAATTACCAAGGGAAGAGGATGGTACTTACCATCAGGAATTTGGTTGATATCCTGGAAGGAGTCAAAATGTTGACGATGATCACGACATATTTGCCGAGAGATTTCATGAAGATGTAATCGATTAGCGATGGCATCAAGTCAAAGGAATGATGAAGCGCAAGTTTATTGGAACCACGGGTACGACACAAACTCGAAACCAAGCTTGTTGTTCAAGGTGAAATGATATGACGAGGAAGATCGACATAAGCTTAGCTCATCATCGAAAGTTGTGCTCCGGGAAGAAGGAACAGGCAGCACAGTTAAAATTTAGCACAAAAATGATATAGCCGATCAGGCTATAAATGACTTGAAGTATTATTAAACTCATAAGCAACAAAAATTACTTAGAGTTATCTTATTGGAGCGCGGAATCGATTCACTTATGGATGTTCTCGGTTGACGACAACCCAGAACCCGTGGAGTCACTATGACAGGGAAGGTACTACTTCATCAGAAATTCATAAGATATACCATCGAGATATCATGGAGTAATACAAGAAGGCAGATCAAAATAGAGGTTGGGCAGGCGTATTGATCTGTAGAAGGCAAGTACTCTAACATGTCCGAGAAATGGAATGAAGAATAAAATATGTTCGGAACCATGGTTGCAAAAGACCAATTCCCATATATAAGATGAACTTATACCAAAGAGGGTTTAAGAGAAGCATCCATGACAAGATCAGCATCGTGTCCATGGGCATGAACGCAAGGTTCAAGGTCGACTCCCATTTCTCCAATACACAACTTCTCATTTACTGCTCTCGGTTAAGAATGTTTAGAGTTTGAAAGTTTAACTGGCGGAATACCAGAAGGTTATGACCCATGAAGACTTTTGGGTTCACACAAATTAAGGAAGGTATATGTTCATCCAATCGGGGCATCTTAGAAACATATACCACAACTCCAGGAGTAATTCATACAAGCTAGAAAGCAGCACCTGGTTGAGAAAGCAGAGGATGCAATTTACTCAAGGCATTATGTATCCGAGGACGGCTTAGAAGATCACTGAATATGAAGGACGCTGTCAGATAAAATCCAACAAAGTATCTGACAGTCCATAACAGTGTTAATGTAAGTACTAGCACAATCAAAGGAAGAAACAATGCAAAGGCACTGCATTATAGAAACAACTGTCTAATTCAAAGTTCAGATGCAAAGGAATTTATGATTTCCAAATCAAGGGATCAGAAGCAAACACTCTGATTAAGGATGGATAACTTGAGTAAGCTTAGGGGTACAAACGACGACAATTTGATTGGTCGAGATCCAGCTCATGTTAAAAATGACGTGTGAGCCGGAAGGATGAATTCTAGGATATGATTGAGGATTGCGAGCATTCGCAACTTATTGAATCAATGGACTCAAAATGATAGTAACAAAGGATGCTAACACGATTACTTATGGGATTAACCATAATGCAGCAAGCGAGAATTTCAAGGGCAATAAGCTGCTGAGGATTTTCGGAAAATCGAATAGTATTTCGAAGACCTTTCTGAAATACATGAATCAACTGGGGATGAGCGGATACTCGATAAGTGTGGGAAAATTATCCGTAGGGGTATTCATGGGGCAAGAACTACAAGGCGGTAAGCTCAAAGGATTCTCGAAATATCCGAGAGTATTTCAGGACATCTTGTAATAACAAGAGCAACTGAGGATGACAATATGAACAACATGAAGGAAATATGCCCTAGAGGCAATAATAAAGTTATTATTTATTTCCTCATATCATGATAAATGTTTATTATTCATGCTAGAATTGTATTAACCGGAAACATGATACATGTGTGAATACATAGACAAATATATATAGTCACTAGTATGCCTCTACTTGACTAGCTCATTAATCAAAGATGGTTATGTTTCCTAACCATAGACATGTGTTGTCATTTGATTAATGAGATCACATCATTAGGAGAATGATGTGATTGACATGACCCATCCCGTTAGCTTAGCACTTGATCGTTTAGTATTCTGCTATTGCTTCCTTCATGACTTATACATGTTCCTGTAACTATGAGGATTGTGTAACTCCCGTTTACCGGAAAGAACACTTTGGGTACTACCAAACGTCACAACGTAACTGGGTGATTATAAAGGAGTACTACAGGTGTTTCCGAAGGTACATGTTGAGTTAGCATAATTCGAGATTAGGTTTTGTCACTCCGATTGTCGGAGAGGTATCTCTGGCCCTCTCGGTAATACTCATCACCCAAGCCTTGCAAGCATGTAACTAATAAGTTAGTTATGAGATGAAGTATTACGGAACGAGTAAAGAGACTTGCGATAACGAGATTGAACTAGGTATTGGATACCGACGATCAAATCTCGGCAAGTAACATACCAATGACAAAGGGAATAACGTATGTTGTTATGCGGTTTGACCGATAAAGATCTTCATAGAATATGTAGGAACCAATATGGGCATCCAGGTCCCGCTATTGGTTATTGACCGAGACGGTCTCGGTCATGTCTACATTGTTCTCAAACCGTAGGGTCCGCACGCTTAAGGTTTCGATGGCATGCTTATATTATGAGTTTATGTATTTTGATGTACCGAAGTTTGTTCGGAGTCCCGGATGTGATCACGGACATGACGAGGAGTCTCGAAATGGTCGAGACATAAATATTGATATATTGGACGGATATATTTGGACACCGGAAAGGTTCCGGAGAAGTTTGGAGCTACCGGGAGGTTACCGGAACCCCCCGGGAGGTATATGGGCCTTATTGGGCCCATATAGGAAGAAGGGAGAAGGAACAAGGGAGGGGCGCCCCAGCCCAATCCGACTGGGGAGGGGGGCCCCCCTTTCCTTTCTCCTTCCCCTTTTCCTATTACTACTACTAGTACTTATTCCTAATACTAGTACTCTTTCCTTCCCCTCCAAATAAGATAAGGAAAGGGGGAAACCTACTTGGAGTAGGTTTCCCCTCCTCTATGGCGCCCCCCTTGGGCGGCCTCCTCCTCCCTCCCTCCTTTATATACGGGGTAGGGGGCACCTGAACACACAAGTTGATCATTGAGATCGTTCCTTAGCCGTGTGCGGTGCCCCTTCCACGATATTACACCTCGGTCATATTGTAGCGGTGCTTAGGCGAAGCCCCGCGACAGAGAACATCAAGATCGTCACCACACCGTCGTCTTGACGGAACTCCCCTCGGCGCCTCTGCTGGATCGGAGATCGAGGTGCGCCATCGAGCTGTCGCGTGTCAAGAACTCGGAGGTGCCGAGTAACGGTGCTCGGATCGGTTGAACCGGAAGACGTCGACTACTTCCACTACGCTGTGTCAACGCTTCCGCTTTGGTCTCACGAGGGTACGTAGACAACACTCTCCCTCGTTGCAATGTCATCACCATGATCTTGCGTGTGCGTGGAAATTTTTGAAATTACTCGCTCCCCAACAAAGGCATCCGAGCCTAGGTTTTATGGTTTGATGTTATATGCACGAGTAGAACACAAGTGAGTTGTGGACGATATAAGTCATACTGCCTACCAGCATGTCATACTTTGGTTCAGCGGTATTGTTGGATGAAGCGGCCGGACCGACATTACGCGTACGCTTACGCGAGACTGGTTTTACCGCCGTGCTTTGCACACAGTGACTAGCGGTGTCTGTTTCTCCAACTTTAGTTGAACCGAGTGTAGCTACGCCCGGTCCTTGTGAAGGTTAAAACGGAGTCTATTTGACAAACTATCGTTGTGGTTTTGATGCGTAGGTGAGATTGGTTCTTGCTTAAGCCCGTAGCAGCCACGTAAAATTTGCAACAACAAAGTAGAGGACGCCTAACTTGTTTTTGCAGGGCATGTTGTGATGTGATATGGCCAAGATATGATGCTATATTTTATTGTATGAGATGATCATGTTTTGTAACCGGTTATCGGCAATCGGCAGGAGCCATATGGTTGTCGCTTTATTGTATGAAATGCAACGCATACTGTAATTGCTTTACTTTATCACTAAGCGGTAGCGATAGTCATAGAAGCAATAGATGGCGTAAATGACAACGATGCTATGATGGAGATCAAGGTGTCGCGCCGGTGGCGATGGTGATCACGACGGTGCTTCGAAGATGGAGATCACAAGCACAAGATGATGATGGCCATATCATATCACTTATATTGATTGCATGTGATGTTTATCCTTTATGCATCTTATCTTGCTTTGATTGACGGTAGCATTTTAAGATGATCTCTCACTAAATTATCAAGAAGTGTTCTCCCTGAGTATGCACCGTTGCGAAAGTTCTTCGTGCTGAGACACCACGTGATGATCGGGTGTGATAGGCTCTACGTTCAAATACAACGGGTGCAAAACAGTTGCACACGCGGAATACTCAGGTTATACTTGACGAGCCTAGCATATACAGATATGGCCTCGGAACACGGAGACCGAAAGGTCGAGCGTGAATCATATAGTAGATATGATCAACATAGAGATGTTCACCATTGAAACTACTCCATCTCACGTGATGATCGGACATGGTTTAGTTGATTTGGATCACGTGATCACTTAGATGACTAGAGAGATGTCCGTCTGAGTGGGAGTTCTTAAGTAATATGATTAATTGAACTTAAATTTATCATGAACTTAGTACCTGATAGTATTTTGCTTGTCTATGTTTGTTTGTAGATAGATGGCTCGTGCTGTTGTTCCGTTGAATTTTAATGCGTTCCTTGAGAAAGCAAAGTTGAAAGATGATGGTAGCAATTACACGGATCGGGTCCGTAACTCGAGGATTATCCTCATTGCTGCACGTAAGAGTTATGTCTGGAAGCACCGCTGGGTGCCGTGCTGCTTCTGATGCAACCGACGACGTTAAGAACGTCTGCGAGCAAAGCGATGACTACTCTATAGTTCAATGTGCCATGCTTTACGCCTTAGAACCGGGTCTTCAACGACGTTTTGAACGTCATGGAGCATATGAGATGTTCCAGACTTGAAGTTAATATTTCAAGCAAATGCCCGGATTGAGAGATATGAAGTCTCCAATAAGTTCTATAGCTGCAAGATGGAGGAGAACAGTTACATCGGTGAGCATATACTCAAAATGTCCGGGTATAATAATCACTTGATTCAACTAGGAGTTAATCTTCCGGATGATAGCGTCATTGATGTAATTCTCCAATCATCGCCACCAAGCTACAAGAGCTTTGTGATGAACTATAATATGCAAGGGATGAACAAGACTATTCCCGAGCTCTTTGCGATCTTTGAAAGTCATGGAGGTAGAAATCAAGAAGGAGCATCAAGTGTTGATGGTCAACAAGACCACTAGTTTCAAGAAGAAGGGCAAAGGGAAGAAGAAGGAACTTCAAAAGAACAGCAAACAAGTTGCTGCTCAAGAGAAGAAACCCAAGTCTGGACCTAAGCCTGAAATCGAGTGCTTCTCTCGCAAGCGATCGACACCGAAGCGGAACTGCCCCAAGTATTTGGCGGATAAGAAGGATGGCAAAGTGAACAAAGGTATATGTGATATACATGTTATTGATGTGTACCTTACTAATGCTCGCAGAGCACCTGGTATTTGATACTAGTTCTGTTGCTAACATTTGCAACTCAAACAGGACTACTGATTAGCGAAGATTAGCTAAGGACGAGGTGACGATCGCGCGTGGGAAATGGTTCCAAAGTCGATGTGATCGCGGTCGGCACGCTACCTCTACATCTACCATCGGGATTAGTTTTAGACCTGAATAATTGTTATTTGGTGCCGCGTTGAGCATGAACATTATATCTGGATCTTGTTTGATGCGAGACGGTTATTCATTTAAATCAGAGAATAATGGTTGTTCTATTTATATGAGTAATATCTTTTATGGTCATGCACCCTTGAAGAGTGGTCTATTTTTATTGAATCTCGATAGTAGTGATACACATATTCATAATGTTGAAGCCAAAAGATGCAGAGTTGATAATGATAGTGCAACATATTTGTGGCAATCGCCGTTTAGGTCATATCGGTGTAAAACGCATGAAGAAACTCCATACTGATGGACTTCTGGAATCACTTGATTATGAATCACTTGGTACTTGCGAACCGTGCCTCATGGGCAAGATGACCAAAACACCATTCTCCGGTTCTATGGAGAGAGCAACAGATTTGTTGGAAATCATACATACAGATGTATGTGGCCCGATGAATGTTGAGGCTCGTGGCAGATATCGTTATTTTCTCACCTTCATAGATGATTTGAGCAGATATGGGTATATCTACTTGATGAAGCACAAGTCTGAAACATTTGAAAAGTTCAAAGAATTTCAGAGTGAAGTAGAAAATCATCGTAACAAGAAAATAAAATTTCTACGATCTGATCATGGAGGAGAATATTTGAGTTACGAGTTTGGTTTACATTTGAAACAATGTGGAATAGTTTCGCAACTCACGCCACCTGGAACACCACAACGAAATGGTGTGTCCGAACGTCGTAATCGTACTTTACTTGATATGGTGCGATCTATGATGTCTCTTACCGATTTACCGCTATCGTTTTGGGGTTATGCTTTAGAGACGGCCGCATTCACGTTAAATAGGGCACCATCAAAATCCGTTGAGACGACGCCTTATGAACTGTGGTTTGGCAAGAAACCAAAGTTGTCGTTTCTCAAAGTTTGGGGTTGCGATGCTTATGTGAAGAAACTTCAACCGATAAGCTCGAACCCAAATCGAGAAATGTGTCTTCATAGGATACCCAAAGGAGACTATTGGGTACACCTTCTATCACAGATCCGAGGGCAAGATTTTCGTTGCTAAATTCGGATCCTTTCTAGAGAAGGAGTTTCTCTCGAAAGAAGTGAGTGGGAGGAAAGTAGAACTTGATGAGATAATCAGATCTACTCCCTTATTGGAAAGTAGTTCATCACAAGAACCGGTACTGTGACGACTACACCAATTAGTGAGGAAGCTAATGATATTAATCATGAAACTTCAGATCAAGTTTCTCTCGAACCTCGTGGGTCTACGAGTAAGATCCGCACTGTGTGGTACGGAAATCCTATTCTGGAAGTCATGTTACTAGACCATGATGAACCTACGAACTATGAGGAAGCGATGATGAGCCCAGATTCCGCAAAATGGCTAGAGGCCATGAAATCTGAGATAGGATCCATGTATGAAAACAAAGTATGGACTTTGGTTGACTTGCCCGATGATTGGCAAGCCATTGAGAATAAATGGATCTTTAAGAAGAAGACTGACGCTGATGGTAATGTTACTGTCTACAAAGCTCGACTTGTTGCGAAAGGTTTTCGACAAGTTCAAGGGGTTGACTATGATGAGACTTTCTCACCCGTAGCGATGCTTAAGTCTGTCCGAATCATGTTGGCTATTGCTGCATTTCATGATTCTGAAATTTGGCAAATGGATGTCAAGACTGCATTCTTGAATGGATTTCTAGAAGAAGAGTTGTATATGATGCAGCTCAAGGTTTTGTTGATCCAAAAGGTGCCGACAAAGTGTGCAAACTCCAGCGTTCCATTTATGGACTGGTGCAAGCATCTCGGAGTTGGAATAAACGCTTTGACAAGGTGATCAAAGATATGGTTTTATATGCACTTTTGGAGAAGCTCATTTACAAGAAAGTGAGTGGGAGCTCAGAGCATTTCTAGTTTTATATGTTGATGACATATTATTAATTGGAAATGATATAGAATTTCTGGATAGCATAAAGGGATACTTGAATAAAAGTTTTTCGATGAAAGACCTCGGTGAAGCTGCTTACATATTGGGCATCAAGATCTATAGAGATAGATCAAGACGCTTAATAGGACTTTCACAAAGCACATACCTTGACAAAATTTTGAAAAAGTTCAAAATGGATCAGGCAAAGAAAGGATTCTTGCCTGTGCTACAAGGTGTGAAGTTGAGTCGAACTCAATGCCCGACCACAGCAGAAGATAGAGAGAAAATGAAAGATGTTCCCTATGCTTCAGCCATAGGCTCTATCATGTATGCAATGTTGTGTACCAGACCTGACGTATGCTTAGCAATAAGCTTGGCAGGTAGGTACCAAAGTAATCCAGGAGTGGATCACTGGACAGCGGTCAAGAACATCCTGAAATACCTGAAAAGGACTAAGGATATGTTTCTCGTATATGGAGGTGACAAAGAGCTAGTCGTAAATGGTTACGTTGATGCAAGCTTTGACACTGATCCGGACGATTCTAAATCACAAACCGGATACGTGTTTATATTAAATGGTGGAGCTGTAAGTTGGTGCAGTTCAAAACAAAGCGTCGTAGCAGGATCTACATGTGAAGCGGAGTACATAGCTGCTTCTGAAGCGGCAAATGAGGGAGTCTGGATGAAGGAGTTCATTTCCGATCTAGGTGTCATACCTAGTGCATCGGGACCAATGAAGATCTTCTGTGACAATAATGGTGCAATTGCCTTGGCAAAGGAATCCAGATTTCACAAGAGGACCAAGCACATCAAGAGACGCTTCAATTCCATTCGGGACCAAGTCCAAGTGGGAGACATAGAGATTTGCAAGATACATACGGATCTGAATGTTGCAGACCCATTGACTAAGCCTCTCTCACGAGAAAAACATGATCAGCACCAAGACTCCATGGGTGTTAGAATCATTACTATGTAATCTAGATTATTGACTCTAGTGCAAGTGGGAGACTTAAGGAAATATGCCCTAGAGGCAATAATAAAGTTATTATTTATTTCCTCATATCATGATAAATGTTTATTATTCATGCTAGAATTGTATTAACCGGAAACATGATACATGTGTGAATACATAGACAAATATATATAGTCACTAGTATGCCTCTACTTGACTAGCTCATTAATCAAAGATGGTTATGTTTCCTAACCATAGACATGTGTTGTCATTTGATTAATGAGATCACATCATTAGGAGAATGATGTGATTGACATGACCCATCCCGTTAGCTTAGCACTTGATCGTTTAGTATTCTGCTATTGCTTCCTTCATGACTTATACATGTTCCTGTAACTATGAGGATTGTGTAACTCCCGTTTACCGAAAGAACACTTTGGGTACTACCAAACGTCACAACGTAACTGGGTGATTATAAAGGAGTACTACAGGTGTTTCCGAAGGTACATGTTGAGTTAGCATAATTCGAGATTAGGTTTTGTCACTCCGATTGTCGGAGAGGTATCTCTGGGCCCTCTCGGTAATACTCATCACCCAAGCCTTGCAAGCATGTAACTAATAAGTTAGTTATGAGATGAAGTATTACGGAACGAGTAAAGAGACTTGCCGGTAACGAGATTGAACTAGGTATTGGATACCGACGATCAAATCTCGGGCAAGTAACATACCAATGACAAAGGGAATAACGTATGTTGTTATGCGGTTTGACCGATAAAGATCTTCATAGAATATGTAGGAACCAATATGGGCATCCAGGTCCCGCTATTGGTTATTGACCAGAGACGTGTCTCGGTCATGTCTACATTGTTCTCAAACCGTAGGGTCCGCACGCTTAAGGTTTCGATGATAGTTATATTATGAGTTTATGTATTTTGATGTACGAAGTTTGTTCGAGTCCGGATGTGATCACGGACATGACGAGGAGTCTCAAAATGGTCGAGACATAAAGATTGATATATTGGACGGATATATTTGGACACCGGAAAGGTTCCGGAGAAGTTTGGAGCTACCGGAGGTTACCGAACCCCGGGAGGTATATGGGCCTTATTGGGCCCATATAGGAAGAAGGGAGAAGGAACAAGGGAGGGGGGCGCGCCCCCCCAGCCCAATCCGAATTGGGGAGGGGGGCCGGCCCCCCCTTTCCTTTCTCCTTCCCCCCTTTTCCTATTACTACTACTAGTACTTATTCCTAATACTAGTACTCTTTCCTTCCCCCTCCAAATAAGATAAGGAAAAGGGGGGGAAACCTACTCCATCTATGGCGCGCCCCCTTGGGCCGGCCTCCTCCTCCCTCCCTCCTTTATATACGGGGGTAGGGGGGCACCTTGGAACACACAAGTTGATCATTGAGATCGTTCCTTAGCCGTGCGCGGTGCCCCCCTCCACGATATTACACCTCGGTCATATTGTAGCGGTGCTTAGGCGAAGCCCTGTGACAGGAGAACATCAAGATCGTCACCACGCCGTCGTCTTGTGGAACTCCCCTCGGCGCCTCTGCTGGATCGGAGATCGAGGGTGCGTCATCGAGCTGTCTGCGTGTCAAGAACTCGGAGGTGCCGAAGTAACGGTGCTGGATCGGTTGAACCGGGAAGACGTCGACTACTTCCACTATGCTGTGTCAACGCTTCGCTTGGTCTCACGAGGGCGTAGACAACACTCTCCCCTCGTTGCAATGTCATCACCATGATCTTGCGTGTGCGTAGGAATTTTTTTGAAATTACTACGTTCCCCAACACAACAGGTGTAAGTAGTTATCAAGAGGGAATTATCGATGGAAGTGAATAGCAAAAGCGATGGCACATAGCCTCGAGAGCACATCGTAGAGTATCTTCGGAATCTTCTGGTGCAGCAGGCGGTCATCGGTAACACAGGGCTCTCCGGGTGAAAGTGATCACGAGATCCTAATGTTAGAGTTAGCAAAATTCATTTAACCCGAATAGAAGAGAGTTCAGAGCCCCAGAGTAAAGGTCGAGGAGTAAAAGATCCTAATACCACCCAATGGCGACGTGGGCCCATAAGGCACACATCCAAGTTAGTAAAAGTTTTGTAGTGACTAGACTCAACTTTGGCCAAGGAGTGTGGAAGGGGGATTCCTACAAACAGTCGGCTCTGATACCAACTTTTGATGCCCCCGATTCAATCGTACACTAATCATACACGCAAACGTGTACGATCAAGATCAGTGACCCACGGGAAGATATCACAACACAACTCTAAAAATAAAATAAGTCATACAAGCATCATAATACAAGCCAGGGGCCTCGAGGGCTCGAATACAAATGCTCAATCATAGACGAGTCAGCGGAAGCAACAATATCTGAGTACACACATAAGTTAAACAAGTTGCCATAAGATGGCTAGCACAAACTGGGATACAGATAAAAGGCGTAGGCCTCCTACCTGGGATCCTCCTAAACTACTCCTGATCGTCGCCCGCAGCCTGCACGTAGTAGTAGGCACCTCCAGTGTAGTAGTAGTCATCGACGGTGGCGTCTGGCTCCTGGGATCCAAAGTCTGGTTGCGGCATCCGGGAAGAAGAGGAAAACGGGGGAAAAGAGGGAACAAAGCAACCGTGAGTACTCATCCAAAGTACTCGCAAGCAAGGAGCTACACTACATATGCATAAGTATATGTGTAAGGAGGCCATATCAGTGGACTGAACTGCAGAATGCCAGAATAAGAGGGGGATAGCTAGTCCTATCGAAGACTACGCTTCTGGCAGCCTCCGTCTTGCAGCATGTAGAAGAGAGTAGATTGAAGTCCTCCAAGTAGCATCGCATAGCATAATCCTACCCGGCGATCCTCCCCTCATCGCCGTGTGGAAAAGCGATCACCGGGTTCTCTGTAGAACTTGTCTGGGTGTGTTTTATTAAGTATCCAGTTCTAGTTGTCATAAGGTCAAGGTACAACTCCGGGTCATCCTTTTACTGAGGGACACGGCTATTCGAATAGATAAACTTCCCTGCAGGGGTGCACCACATAACCCAACACGCTCGATCCCATTTGGCCGGACACACTTTCCTGGGTCATGCCTGGCCTCGGAAGATCAACACATTGCAGCCCCACCTAGGCCTAACAGAGAGGTCAACACGCCGGTCTAACTCCTATGGCGCAGGGGTCTGGGCCCATCGCCCATTGCACACCTACAGGTTGCGTGGGCGGCTGAAAGCAGAACTAGCCCCCTTAATACAAGAGCAGGATTACGTTCCAATTCGGCGCGCGCCGCTCAGTCGCTGACGTCTAGAAGGCTTCGGCTGATACCACGACGTCGAGTGCCCATATCTATCCCGCGTAGTTGGTTAGTGCGTATAGGCCAGTGGCTAGACTCAGATCAAATACCAAGATCTCATTAAGCATGTTATTATGGAGAAACCGCGAACGCCGACCAGGGCCAGGCCCAACTCTCGCCTAGGTGGTCTCAACCTGCCCTGTCGCTCCGCCACAAAGTTCCACACAGAGGGCCGTCGGGACAAAGGTCCTTTCAGCCCCCAATCCGTGAATCACTCGCGGGTACTCTTCGAGCGGACCCGACTTTAGTCACCATCTGTAGTATGTATATATGTATAGATATACCCGTGATCACCTCCCAAGTGATCACGGCCCGATAGTTTAGCAAGGCAGAACGACAAGAATGTAGGGCCACAGATGATAAACTAGCATCCTATACTAAGTATCTAGGATTGCAGGTAAGGTATCAACAGATGTAGCAACAATGTCAGGCTATGCATCAGAATAGGATTAACGGAAAGCAGTAACATGCTACACTACTCTAATGCAAGCAGTATAGAGGAGAATAGGCGATATCTGGTGATCAAGGGGGGGGGCTTGCCTGGTTGCTCTGGCAAGAAGGAGGGGTCGTCAACTCCGTAGTCGAACTGGGGGTCATCGGCAGCCATCGGGGTCTACCGGAAAGAAGTAACGGAGGGGGAACACAATAAATAATAGAGAAATCAAAGCATCACAAAGCGTAACATGGCAATACGTGGTGCTAGAGGTGACCTAACGCAGTAGGAGGTGTTACCGGCGAAGGGGGAAAACATCCGGGAATGTATCCCCGGTGTTTCGCGATTCTGGACAGATGAACTGGAGGTGAAATGTTGCAGGTTCGCTATGCTAGGGACGCGTGGCAGACGAACGGGCTGCATATTCGGATTCGTCTCGTCGTTCTGAGCAACTTTCATGTACAAAGTTTTTCCATCTGAGCTACGGTTTATTTTATATGATTTTCTAAATTTTTAAATCATTTTTAGAATTTATTTAATTAATTTAATTCAACATTATCCAGAATAGTGCATGCTGACATCATCATGATGTCAACATGACGTCAACAGTCAATAGAGGTGTTGACTGGGTCAAGCTGACGCGTAGGTCCCAGCTGTCATTGAGTGTTAATTAACCTAACAGATTAATTAACTAACCTAAGTGATTAGGTTAATCTAATCAGGATTAATTAAGTTAATTAATTACTTAATTAATTAACTAATTAATATTTTATTTATTATATTATTTTCATTCTTTTTTATAAAAAGTTCCAGGGTGGGGCCCCTTGTCATAGGCCCCTAGGCCTAACGGGCGCCCGTCAGGCGGGCTTGGCCGAAGCCGCCTTGCCTTATGTGAGGGTGAGGCCGAGGGGGGCAGTGCAAGCGCCCGGTCGCGCAGAAAGCGAGGACGACGCCGAGCAGGGGCTGCCATGAGGAGGCTGGCGGCGGCGCGGGATGCCGAGAAGGGAGGCCGGCTATGGCAGCAGGGTTGAGCGGGGGCCGGCATGGCTAAGAGGTTGGTCTGGACTGACAGCAGCAGGGGGGCGGGCTCAGGCGAGGCCGGGCAGACAGCGCGGCGCAACCGCAGGCGGAGGCAGAAGGGCCAGTGAAGGACGACGTCGCAGGAGGGAGAGGAGATCGGGGTGCGGTGAGCGCGTGCTGGTGCACGTACGGGGCAGAGATCAGGGGGGCGCGAGCTCAAGCGGGAGCAGAGCTCCGGGCGCATGGTGGAACAACGACATACGGCCATGAATTCGAAGGGGGCAAGCTGGGGGTGGAGGAGGAGCTCACTTTGAGCCTGTAGATGAACAAGGTGGGCTCGGGAAGGCTCCGGCAAGCGAATCGTAGACGAGCGCTGAAGTGCCCGAGGATGATGACGACGGTGATCCAACAATGCGACGGAGATGGGCTCAATCTGGTCCTTGTAGACAAAGCAGCGAGCAGCGGAGGTTCTTCTGGACGTGCTAAGTCGACTTAGCGTCGAGGTTGGTCATGGCTACGAGGTGCTCCATGGCCACGGCGGCGTTCAAGCCCGATCCCGATTGGATCGGGGGAAAGGGAGAGTGGGGGCGCGAGTGGGGGGAGTGGGGGTGTCGGTGCCTAGGGTTTTAGCACCAGGGGGTTAAGGGAGTGGGGATGGGCCGGCCTGGCATGTGGCTAGGCCGAGGCCCGATGGGAGGGGGGCCTTTTGGCCTTTTATTTATTATGTTTTATATTTTTACTTGTTCTTTTCTATTTCTTTTATTTCTTAATAGTTTATGGTTTTACCAAAAGAAACCCCAACTAAAATAGAGTTTCAATTCCAACTACTGCAACAAAAAGTTTTACCCCTGAACAAAATAGTTTAGTATTTTATAAAATCAAAAAGGCATTTATTTAATTGTTTTACCTATTGTTTTAATTACTTAAGTGCATTTAAATCTTTTATAAAAATGTGGTTTCTCCATCATAAGTACCTATGCATTATTTGGCACAACCCGAACATTTTAGTTTTGACTTTTGAAAACTTTAATTGTCTTAACTTTAATTTAAATCTTGAATTTGAATCTGTTTCGAACTAATGCAAGATCATCAACAGTAACCGAGGTGACGTGGCATCGTTAACGCGGGATTACTGTAGCCTAATTATCCGGGCGTCACAACTCACTACATGAAGAACAAGGTGCTACTTTGAAGCACAATATATGAGACTCACTACATGAAGAACAAGGTGCTACTTTGAAGCACAAGTGTGGAAAAAGAGATTGTAGCATTGCCCTTTTTTCTTTTTCTTTTTTGGGCCTTCCCTTTTTTTTGGCCTTTCTCTTTTTTTTGTTTGGGCAATGCTCTAATAATGATGATCATCACACTTCTATTGATTACAACATAAGGATTACAACTCGAAACTTAGAACAAGATATGACTCTATATGAATGCCTCCGCGGTGTACCGGGATGGTGCAATGAATCAAGAGTGACATGTATGAAAAATAATGCATGGTGGCCTTGCCACAAATACGATGTCAACTACATGATCATGCAATGGCAATATGACAAAGTAATGTATGTCATGATGATGATGGTGGAAGTTGCATGGCAATATATCTCGGAATGGCTATGGAAATGCCATAATAGGTAGGTATGGTGGCTGTTTTGAGGAAGATATAAGGAGGTTTATGTGTGATAGAGCGTATCGTATCACGGGGTTTGGATGCACCGGCGAAGTTTGCGCCAACTCTCAAGGTGAGAAAGGGCAATGCACGGTACCGAAGAGGCTAGCAAAGGTGGAAAGATGAGAGTGTGTATAATCCATGGACTCAACATTAGTCAAAAGAACTAATATACTTATTGCAAAAATTTAGAAGTCATCAAAAATCAAGTACTACGCGCATGCTCCTAGGGGGGTAGATTGGTAGGAAAAGACCATCGCTCGTCCCCGACCGCCACTCATAAGAATGCACAAGCCAGGTACACTTCATGTTTCAAATTTGTTACACAACTTTAACCATACGTGCATGCTACGGGACTTGCAAACTTCAACACAAGTATTTCTCAAATTCATAATCACCCAACTAGCATGACTTTGATATTATCACCTCCATATCTCAAAACAATTATCAAGCATCAAACTTATCTTAGTATTCAATTCATTCAAAAGAAAGGTTCACATATCTTGAATACCAAGTATATTAACATTAAGCAAATTACCATGCTATTAACGACTCTCAAAATAATCTAAGTGAAGCATGAGAGATAAATAGTTTCTTTAAAACAAAACCACCACCATGCTCTAAAAGATATAAGTGAAGCACCAGAGCAAAAATTATCATGCTCAAAAGATATAAGTGAAGCACTGTGAGCAAAAACTATCAAGCTCAAAAGATATAAGTGAAGCACATAGAGTATTCTAACAAATTCCAGTTCATGTATGGCTCTCTCAAAAGGTGTGTACAGCAAGGATGATTGTGGTAGACTAACAAGCAAAGACACAAATAATACAAGACACTCCAAGCAAAACACATATCATGTGGTGAATAAAAATATAGCTCCAAGTAAATTACCGATGGAAGTGGACGAAAGAGGGGATGCCTTCCGGGGCATCCCCAAGCTTTGACTTTTTGGTGTCCTTGGATTATCTTGGGGGTGCCATGGGCGTCCCCAAGCTTAGGCTCCTGCCACTCCTTGTTCCATAATCCATCGAAAGAATTCACCGAAAACTTGAAAACTTCACAACACAAAACTCAACAGAAATCTCGTGATCTCCGTTAGAGAAAGAAAACAAAGAACTACTTAAGGTACTGTAATGAACTCATTCTTTATTTATTTTGGTATTAAACCTACTGTATTCCAACTTCTCTATGGATTATAAACTATTTTACTAGCCATAGATTCATCAAAATAAGCAAACAACACACGTAAAACAGAATCTGTCAAAAACAGAACAGTCTGTAGCAATCTGTAACTAACGCAAACTTATGGAACTCTAAAACTTCTACCAAAATAGGAAGTCCTGGAAAATTTGTTTATTGAACAGAAGCAAAAAGAATCAACGCAAAATCACGTATCTGTGATTTAACAAAACTATATTCGTGTGCGCAAAGTTTCTGTTTTTCAGCAGAATCAAATAAACTATCATCGTAGGTTATCCTATAGGTTCTACTTGGCACAAACACTAATTAAAATAGAAAACCACATCCAAACAGAAGCTATATGAATTATCTATTAAATAACAGCAAGGAAAAATATTGGGTTGTCTCCCAACAAGCGCTTTTCTTTAAAGCCTTTTTAGCTAGGCATTGAGATTTCAATGATGCTCATATGAAAGACAAGAATTGAAGCACAAAGATAGCATCATCAAACATGTGACAAACACACTTAAGTCTAACATACTTCCTATGCACAGGCATCTTGTAAGCAAACAAATTATCAAGGCAAGCAAAAACTAGCATATGCAAGGAAGAACAAAGAGACGATAGCAATCTCAACATGACGAGAGGTAAATTAATAAGATAAAAATTTCTACAACCATATTTTCCTCTCTCATAATAATTACATTTAGGATCATAGGCAAATTCAACAAAATATCTATTACCAAACATATTCTCAACATGATCCACATGCATGAAAAGTTGACACTCTTCCAAGATAGTGGGATTAACATTAGCTAAAGTGATGACCTTTCCGAACCCACTTTTATCAAAAATACCATAAGATTGAACATACTCCAAATATGTGGGATCTAAAGTTGACACTCTTCCAAACCCACTTTCAATATTATTGCAAACATTATTATCAATCTCATATTCATCATGGGGCTTAAATAAATTTTCAAGGTTATAAGAAGAATCACCCCAATCATGATCATTGAAACAAGTAGTAGACATAGCAAAACTAGCATCCCCAAGCTTAGGGTTTTGCAAATTATTAGCACAATTGACATCAAGAGAATTTATAGGAAAATCATTGCAATCATGCTTTTAATTCAAAGATCTATCGTGAATCACTTCATAAAGTTTGTCATCACAATTTTCAGATTCACGAATTTCAAGCAAAACTTCATAAAGTTAATCTAGTGCACAAACTCACTAGCAATTGGTTCATCATAATTGGATCTCTTAAAAACATTAGCAAGCGGATGAGAATCCATAGATCTTAGGTTCTCTGTTTAGCAATAAATAAGCATCTAATCCAACCAAACGAGCAAGCAAAAGAGAGGAGGAGATTGGGAAAGAGAGGGCGAATAAAACGGCAAGGGTGAAGTGGGGGAGAGGAAAACGAGAGGCAAATGGCAAATAATGTAATGCGAGAGATAGGGATTGCGATGGGTACTTGGTATTGTTGACTTGCTTGCGTGAGCCTCCCCGGCAACGGCGCCAGAAATTCTTCTTGCTACCTCTTGAGCACTGCGTTGGATTTCCCCGAAGAGGAGAGGATGATGCAGTAAAGTAGCGTAAGTATTTCCCTCAGTTTTGAGAACCAAGGTATCAATCCAAGAGGAGACCATGCACAAGTCCCTCGTACCTACACAAAACGATAGATACTCGCAACCAACGTGATTAGGGGTTGTCAATCCCTTCACGGTCACTTACGAGAGTGAGATCTGATAGAGATGATAAATAATATTTTTGATATTTTTGATAGATAGATGCAAAGTAAAAAGTAAAAGGCAAAGTAAAAACAAAGCAAGTAAATAAAGTGATAGAGATTGATATGATAAGAATAGACCCAGGGGCCATAGGTTTCACTAGTGGCTTCTCTCAAGAGCATAGATATTCTACGGTGGGTGAACAAATTACTGTTGAGCAATTGACAGAATTGAGCATAGTTATGAGCATATCTAGGCAATGATCATGTATATAGGCATCATGTCCAAAACAAGTAGATCAAAACAATTCTGCATCTACTACTATCGACCGGTATCCAGCATGCATCTAGAGTATTAAGTTAAAAACAGAGTAACGCCTAAGCAAGATGACATGATGTAGAGGGATAAATTCATGCAATATGATAAAAACCCCATCTTGTTATCCTCGATGGCAACAATACAATACCTGCCTTGCAACCCTTTCTGTCACTGGGTAAGGACAACGCAAGATTGAACCCAAAGCTAAGCACTTCTCCCATTGCAGGAACTACCAATCTAGTTGGCCAAACCAAAAAGGATAATTCGAACAGACTTGCAAAGATAACTCAATCATACATTGTAGGACCTTGAAGTATGTCTAGAGGGGGGTGATTAGACTACTTGACCAATAAAAACTTAACCTTTTCCCAGTTTTAGAGTTTGGCAGATTTTAGCTATTTTAGGACAAGTCAAGCAATCATCACACAATTCAAGCAAGCATGCAAAGAGTATATAGGCAGCGGAAATTAAAGCATGCAACTTGCAAGAAAGTAAAGGGCAGGGTTTGGAGGATTCAAACGCAATTGGAGACACGGATTTTTTTGGCGTGGTTCCGATAGGTGGTGCTATCGTACATCCACGTTGATGGAGACTTCAACCCACGAAGGGTAACAGCTGCGCGAGTCCACGGAGGGCTCCACCCATGAAGGGTCCACGAAGAAGCAACCTTGTCTATCCCACCATGGTCGTCGCCCACGAAGGACTTGCCTCACTAGCGGTAGATCTTCACAAAGTAGGCGATCTCCTTGCCCTTACAAACTCCTTGGTTCAACTCCACAATCTTGTCGGAGGCTCCCAAGTGACACCTAGCCAATCTAGGAGACACCACTCTCCAAGAAGTAAAAAATGGTGCGTTGATGATGAACTCCTTGCTCTTGTGCTTCAAATGATAGTCTCCCCAACACTCAACTCTCTCTCATAGGTTTTGGATCTGGTGGAAAGAAGATTTGAGTGGAAAGCAACTTGGGAAGGCTAGAGATCAAGATTCATATGGTAGGAATGGAATATCTTGGCCTCAACACATGAGTAGGTGGTTCTCTCTCAGAAATCGTAAGTTGGAAGTGTAGGTTCGTTCTGATGGCTCTCTCCACGAATGAAGAGGAGGTGGAGGGGTATATATCACCTCCACACAAAATCTAACCGTTCAACACAATTTACCAATCTCGATGGGACCAAATTGTTAAACTCGGTCGGACCGATTTAGTAAACCTAGTGACCATTAGTGATTTTCAGTGGGACTGACATGCATCTCGGTGAGACCGATTCGGTTAGGGTTAGGGCATAACGTAATCTTGGTAAGACCGATTACACAAACTCGGTGAGACCGATTTGGTAATAAGCTTTCCAAAGAGTTGGTCAGGTAAACTCGGTGGGACCGATTTGCTCTTTTCGGTGAGATCGAAATGTTACAAAAAGGAAACAGAGAGTTTACATTGCAATCTCGGTGGGACCGATCGCTCACTTCGGTTAGACCGAAACGTTACGAAGGGAAACAGAGAGATTACAACCCCATCTTGGTGAGACCGAGATCCCTATCGGTAAGACCGATTTGCTTAGGGTTTGTGGCAGTGGCTATGACTTTTGGAATCAGTGGCGCCGGATAGGAAGAATCGGTGTGACCGATTTTGGCTTTGGGTTTTGGTCATTTGTGGATGTGGGAAAGTAGTGGAGGGTTTTGGAGCATATCACTAAGCACATTAAGCAAGAGGCTCATTAAGCAACACCTCATCCCTCCTTGATAGTATTGGCTTTTCCTATAGACTCAATGTGATCTTGGATCACTAAAATGTAAAATGAAGAGTCTTGAGCTTTTGAGCTTGAGCCAATCCTTTGTCCTTAGTATTTTGAGGGATACACTTTCATCATCCATGCCATGCCATTCATTGAGCTTTCCTGAAATAATAGTCTGGGAATAGCATTAGCTCAATGAGCTATATGTTATTATGAATTACCAAAACCACCTAGGGATAGTTGCACTTTCAATCTCCCCTTTTTGGTAATTGTTGACAACATATAGATCAAAGCTTCGACATATGATAATAAGACTGAATAACATCGTCGCTTTGAGAAGTATGTGATAAGCAAGAGCTCCCCCTAAATTTGTGCATGGGTTATTGAGGGAGTCCTGGACTAGGGGGTGTCCGGACAGCCGGACTATCATCGTCCACCGGACTCCAAGAGTACGAAGATACAAGATTGAAGACTCCGTCCCGTGTCCTGATGGGGCTTTCCTTGGCGTGGAAGGCAAGCTTGGCGATACGGATATGTAGGTCTCCTACCATTGTAACCGACTCTGTGTAACCCTAGCCCTCTCCGGTGTCTATATAAACCGAAGGGTTTTAGTCCGTAGGACACAACATCCATTACAACAATCATACCATAGGCTAGCTTCTAGGGTTTAGCCTCCTTGATCTCGTGGTAGATCCACTCTTGTAATACACATCATCAATATTAATCAAGCATGACGTAGGGTTTTACCTCCATAAAGAGGGCCCGAACCTGGGTAAAACATCGTGTCCCTTGTCTCCTATTACCATCCGCCTAGACGCATAGTTCGGGACCCCCTACCCAAGATCCGCCGGTTTTGACACCGACATTGGTGCTTTCATTGAGAGTTCCTATGTGTCGTCACCGATAGGCTTGATGGCTTCTTCAATCAACAACAACGCCGTCCAGGGTGAGCCTTTTCTCCCCGGACAGATCTTCGTATTCGGCGGATTCGCACTGCGGGCCAATTCACTTGGCCATCTGGAGCAGATCGAAAGCTACGCCCCTGGCCGTCAGGTCAGATTTGGAAGCCTAAACTTCACGGCGGACATCCGCGGAGACTTGATCTTCGATGGATCCGATCCGCAGCCATGCGTGCCACACTGTCACGATGGGCATGATCTAACTCTGCCGCCGGACAACGCCTTGGAGGCCGCACACGAATCCACTCCGACCCATAGTCCGGAGCCGATCGCGCAGCTCAAGGACGGGTGGCTGGACACCTCCTCGGGAGCCGCAATTTCCACGGCGATGGAGCCGAACACTGACCTTGTCCCGTATAAAACTCATGACTCTGAGGTGCCGGACTCCCTGCCGGACTCCGAACCTCCTGTGCCCCTGCCAATCGAATCCGATTGGACGCCAATCACGGAGTTCACCGCTGCTGACATCTTTCAGCACTCGCCCTTTGGCGACATTCTAAATTCGCTAAAGCATCTCTCGCTATCCGGAGAGCCCTGGCCGAATTATGGCCAGGATGGTTGGGATGCGGACGACGAAGAAATTCAAAGCCCACCCACCTCCCACTTTGTAGCCATTGTCGACGATCTAACCGACATGCTAGACTATGACTCCGAAGACATCGACGGTATAGACGACGATGCCGGAGACGAACAAGAACCAGCACCTACAGGGCACTGGAAGACCACCTCGTCATATGACATATACATGGTGGACACCCCAAAAGATGGGGACGGCGAAGAAGCAGCGGAGGCAGATTCCTTAAAGAAACAGCCCAAGCGCCTACGTCGGCGGCGCCGCTCTAAATCCCGCCACAGCAAGAATGGAGATTTCGGCACAGGAGATAATAACACCCCAGAAAGTGCCGAAGACAATCCCCTCCAGGAAGATTCAGCGCAGGAGGATGCAGAAGCAAGCCCTCGCGAGAGAGCGGCAGACGAAGAGGTCGAGGATGATAATTACATACCTCCCTCCGGAGACGAGGCAAGCCTCGACAACAGCATTTAATTCGTGCCCGAGGATCCCGTCGAACAAGAGCGTTTCAAACGCAGGCTAATGGCCACAACAAATAGCTTAAAGAAAAAGCAGCAGCAGCTTCAAGCTGATCAAGACCTGCTGGGCCGGCAGATGGACCGAGGTCCTCGTGGCGAAGAGTATGAATTGACGCCCTCAAAAGCTACCCAAAATGCAAGTTGCTCCCCGACTAGAGGAGGAAGCATACATACCTTCATCACCAGCGCATTCGGCCGACCGACCACCCGTGGTCGCGACGAGAGGCATCGAGGCCTTCCATCAAGACCGTACCCCGGCATCGCTCGAAAAGTACGAAGCCACGAGGGAACGCGCCGGACTTGCAGGACATATTGGAGGATAAGGCAAGATAATCCAGATCTATCTATGGATCACGTGGGCACCCCACGACCCATGATGAATACCGTCAAGCCGGATACAACAACTCCGGCCGGGCCGAACACAGCAAACAACGCTCCCTTGAGCTACGTTGTGATATTGCTCAATACAGAGGCGCTGCACACCCTCTATGCTTCACTGACGAAGTAATGGATCATCAAATCCCTGAAGGGTTTAAACCCGTAAACATTGAATCCTACGATGGCACGACAGACCCCGCGGTTTGGATCGAAGATTATCTCCTTCACATCCATATGGCCTGCAGCGACGATCTCCACGCCATCAAATACCTCCCGCTCAAGCTTAAAGGACCAGCTCGGCTCTGGCTTAATAGCCTGCCCGCAGAGTCAATTGGGTGTTGGGAGGACCTGGAAGCCGCATTCCTCGACAACTTCCAAGGCACATATGTGCGTCCACCAGACGCCGATGACCTAAGCCACATAATCCAGCAGCCAGATGAATCGGCCGAGCAATTACGACACGGTTCTTAACAAAGAAAAATCAAATCGTCGATTGTCCGGATGCGAGGCCCTCGCAGCCTTCAAACATAACATCCACGACAAGTGGCTAGCCCGCACCTAGGACAGAAAAGCCAAATCCATGGCAGACCTCACATCATTAATGACCCGCTTCTGTGCGGGGAGGATAGCTGGCTAGCTCATAGCAACAACCTCGGCAAAAATGCGGTGGTCCGGAAACTAAGGACCACAATGGCAGGTTGCGTCGAAGCAAAATAAGCGCCGCTTTAGCGGCAACGACAAGGAGGATCTGGCGGTCGGCGCCGATTCCTGAGCTCTAAACCGGTCGTGGAAGAAGCCATTCAAAAGAACCACTCGGGTCCGTCCAATTTGGACCGAATACTCGACCGCTCATGCGGATACATGGCACCCAAAAGCCAGCTAACCACACCAACAGAGATTGTTGGGTATTTAAGCAGCGAGGCAAGTTAATTGCCGAAAACAATGACAAGGGGCTGCACAGCGACGACGAGGAAGAGACCCGACCGCCGAACAGTAGAGGACATAAGGGTTTCCCCCCACAAGTGCAGACGGTGAACATGATATACACAACCCATATACCCAAGAGGGAGCGGAAGCGTGCACTAAGGGATGTATATGCGATGGAGCCAGTCGCCCCTAAGTTCAATCCATGGTCCTCTTGCCCGATCACTTTCGATCGAAGAGACCATCCGACCAGTATCCGCCATGGCGGATTCGCGCGATGGTTTTAGACCCAATCGTCGATGGATTTCACCTCACGAGAGTCGATGGACGGCGGCGAGCTGAACCTGCTTTATCAGGATACAATGCGCAAGATGGGCATAGACCCCTCAAGGATTAAACCTACAAAGACGACCTTCAAAGGTGTCATGCCAGGTGTTGAGGCCAATTGTACAGGCTTAGTCACACTGGAAGTGGTCTTCGGATCCCTGGATAATTTCCGGAGCGAGGAGTTAATCTTCGACATCGTCCCGTTCCGCAACGGCTATCACGCTCTGCTCGGACGAACCGCGTTTGCAAGGTTCAACGCGGTGCCGCATTATGCATACCTCAAGCTCAAGATGCCAGGCCCTCGTGGAGTCATTACGGTCAATGGAAATACGGGCGCTCCCTCGAGCGGAAGAACATCTGGCGGCTCTGGCGGAAATCTGAGCAGCCTTTTAAGGCAATTTTCGAGTCCGGCCGTTAAGCGACGGACACGGCCAAACGCCGGAGCAACATCAATCAAGACCACAGCACGTTACGAGCACGCCAGCGTAATGTGGCTAACCCCAGCCCTCGCATGGTTGCAAGACCAACCCTCCACGTACATCATTACGCTCTGGAGATACCATGGGCCTAGGGGGAGGGGCGCGACCACAACAGACCCAGAGTACGGCTCGACCACACCAGGGGCTCACAAGTGTGTCGCTCTTTTTTATTATTTTTCTTTTTTGTATATACAGGACTCCGTTCACCAGAGGCCCTGTCCGGCGGCGAACCCGCCGCACTCTGATGCAACAGCCAGAGGGCTGCGACGAACACTCATGTGGTCTCGATTACGAGCATTAAATTATATACATCAGTCCGCAGCCCACCCGTGGAGGAGGACATGTTTAATTAGTTCAATCCCTTGCTTACCGCACTATTTGTATCTTTCCACACTCATAGCAGAATTCCTTGAATAAATAATGCAGCACTTTTTCCCTGTTATTGCATTACCTTACATATATGTTCACTAATGACATCTTGCACCCGTATATTTTGGTACGGCCGAATACACTAGGGGCTTATGTTCCCCGCATTATGGTGTGATAAGTCCGAACACTTTCACAAGTGCGGCACCCCGAACTTATAGCATTATATGAATCGGCTCCGAATCATGTCTTGGGTCAATAGTTGGGTTTGCCCGGCTCCCACGTTTTGGTACCTTACGTTCCGTTCTGTCGGCTAAGGTGGCACTGGGAGAACCACTGCGATTGCGCCCCGGTTGAGCTGGCGAGCACCTCGATGGAAAAGCTAAAACTGATCTGTCATGATAAGGCGAGGATCGGTCGCTGTTCGAGAGGTCTTTTCGAGTCCTTAAAGACTTATGCCGCTTCAAGCGAAGAACCGGATAATGCCCGCCCAACGTGGATAGCGCCGAACTCGGTCTTCGAATACTAGGGGCTTCAGAAATTTAAAATTATAGAATTCTATGGCTAAGTGAGAGTGTTCAAGCATTATAAGTCCGGTTGCCTTGTTACGTTGTGTTGGCGCCTCCTAGATGGACCCAAAAATGGGAACAAGAGTGCTCAAATTTATCCCGAACACCCCAAAGACTTCGTGGCTTGGGGGTGAAGCCGACGACTTGCCATCTCTCGATTTTATAAGCGGCCGCACGAAGGTAATATTTTAAATCAAACAAGCGTTGCTTAGCGATATGAACAAAGTTTTCAGCGCATGTGATAATACATAGCGAGTCTACTCAATAATTACATCTCTGGGGCACTCATGCACAATCTTGCGGGCACCCTTCAGGACAGTCTTATAGTACATCTCGGGCGTACGATACTCCTTGCCCGCTGGCGGTGCGTCGATGATAAGCTTCTCGCATCCAGCCTGCCCCTCAGGCACCTTTGCGCGGGCAAGGGCCCGACAGCGCCTTCAATACAAAGGAGCGCTTGATGACCTCCACCGAGGGCACGCATCCACCAGCCGCCGCTGAAGGCCGGTAGCTCCACGCATGGCCTCTTGAGCCACAAATGGACTATGAGGCCCTTCATGGCCTGCTCGGCTACCTTGTGAAGCTCGACCAGCTGCTTCACTGGTCGCTAGGGGCACCGAAGGCCGGCCTCGGCGTCTTGAGACCGAAGACCTTCTCGTTGAGCTCCCTCCTCGGCTCGGTAGAATGCGGCGGCATCGGACGCACTGCGAGGCAGATCTGCAAACGCCCCTGGAGAGCTCCGAATTCGGGTAAGTATCAGGAAGTTTACATTAACATGCTTGCTTTGCATGAAAAACGCCTTACTCGTCGTTATTTTCTTCACATCCTCAACCTCCTGAAGGGCCTTATGGGCCTCGGCCTTGGCGGCTTTGGCATTTTCGAGAGCCGAGGCAAGCTCGGACTCTCGGGTCTTTGAGTCGCGCTCCAAACTCTCATGCTTTTCCATGAGAGCCTGGAGCTCTTGCCGCACTTCCGCCAACCGCGCCTCCTGCTTCTCTCGCTCTGCCCGTTCCACGGCCGCATTGCATTCGGCCGCGGACACAGCCTCCTTCAGGGTCGCCACCTCGTTCGTGGCCCCTGCAGTACCCACATTATTCTTGTTATTTTTATTGCAACCTAAATCCTTTTCTGTAAGGTAACTATTCAAAGTGGTGTTACTCACCTTCTTTGTCCTCGAGCTGCTTCTTGGCACGGCCGAGCTCTTGCTCGGACCGCTCGAGGTCCTGCTTCAAAGCACCGACCTCTGCGATCGGTCTGGCGAGGTCAAGGCGCAGCCTGCAAACCCATATTGACATAATTTTTAGCAACCTGCGTACATCTTTTAGATCCTCGATCCGGCTTTTCTTTCCAACACACGAACCGAGCATCGAGGGCTACTGTCTATGCGGTATTACATTACATAATTTTAACTTCTTACCTCAAAGCTGTTAGAAGGCTGCTGCAAGCTTCAGTCAGCCCGCTCTTGGTGAGCTGAACCTTACGAATCACCGCACTCATGATAGTGCGGTGTTCTTCCTCGATGGAAGCGCCTTTGAGCGCCTCCACCTAGTTGTCTGGCGCCTCTGGTTGGACGGGGGCCGCCGGTGTCACGGTCTTGCCCTTCGTGCGAAGGGGTCGCCTGCCAGACTCCGGAACCACTGCGGGTTCCGGTGTGGAGTCCGGCGCAAAGTCCGGAGGCTGCCTTGCGGCGCCTTGAGCCTCCTCGATGGGTCCCTTCACGGATCCCACCTCGGCGTCCTCGGCGGCGAGGGGTGGAGGCGGTCGAATGGAATCCACATCCGACGGAGCCAACGACCCGCTCGACGAAGCGGGAAGATCATCGTCGGCTGGACTGCAGGCAGTATGCGGCATTAGAAGGACACTATGTGACACAAAAGAAATTGCAAATCATTCAGGAATCCGGATACTTACGATCTCGCCGGAGGCCTGGCCCTTGAGGGCCACTCTTCATCGCCAACGTTGGTGTTGGCGGAGCTGTCCGGGGGAATAGTTTTTCCCCTCTTGGACCCTTCGGCCTCCCCTGTTGGGAAGGCCTTCCTCTTTCTCTCTCCCTCCTCTGGGAGAGAGTCTTCTTCCTCCTCCTCATCTTCGGGGGAGGAATCCGCCTCGGAGTCGTCGGACACCTGAAAACAGGAACTCTTTCGAGTACCCATGGCCACCTTCTTGGCCTTCTTCTCCGGCACCACGTGTGGTGCCGGAACCAGCAGCCCCGCTAGACGGGTGTCCACTGGGTCTTCTGGCATGGGAGCTGGGCAGATGAGCTGCTCGGCCTTCTTCATCCATTCCTGTCAAAGGAAAAGGGAGATTGAAACCCGCTTAGGGTCGAACTATCAACAACAAGTGTCCCGTAAGGGGGTAGAATCACTTACCTCGTCAGCTGGACACTGCGAGTGAAATCCGTGATTTTCCGTCGGCGGATCTTGGGGCTTTTGGCGCTGTCGTCAGCGCGATGGGTGGGCGACACCTATGGGGCCGCGGGGGCCCCCCGTGTGTTGATGCGAGGCGGAGGATGCGGAGAGCAGATCGAGCGTCTTGGGCGCTGGGTTTTACCCCAGCCGGGCGCGATGGTCGCGTAAACCCTACTGCTGCTTTGTGTTGTATTTGATCTTGCTCACGAATGCGAGCTAATGGTGGTGTGGTGTATGGAAGCAGTCGAATCCCAGGCGCTAGAGTTGCCAAGGATTCGAACCTCGAGCGTGGGAGTTGCAAAAGAGTCGAACCCCCTCTACGTTGTGCATGGGCCTCCTTTTATAGGGCAAGGGGTCACCGACAGGTGTCAACGTAAGGTAGAGGGGTAAAAATGTAAAAGAGGTGGTAGTTGGAGCAGTCTTGGGAGCAGTCTTTGCTACAAAGCTTGAGCAAAGGGTTCTACCTACTTTTGTGAGAGGGGGACAAGAGCATTTAATGCCGTCGCCGTCGCCCCAAAAGCTCCGCCCTTGCGTCTCCGTTTGCCACGGCGATGGAGCCACCACCGTGGAGTGCCACCGCACCGCTCATGCAGCACAGCCACCCGCCACGCGTCTCTGGAGAAAGCTGAAGGTGACGCGTGGGCAGATGAGCTGGAGTGCGGGCACGCAGCGCAGCTCTCCCGGCAAGTACCTTGCCGGGGTCTTGATCTTGCCGGGCCCGGGAGCTTGTCGGGCTCTATAACTTGCCGCTCCCCGGGCCCTTGCCGGGACGCGTATAGCGCCGAGGCGTGTCTTCTAAGATGTAGTCTTCTGGTCTCCCCGGCGAGCTCCTCTCGCCAGGGACTTGCGTGAGTGTTGTAGTCTTGAGCCTGGAACGGCCTTCCCGGCAAGCTCCTCTTGCCGGGGTCTTAAGCTTCTGTCTTGTACGCTTTGTTCTCGAATGGCTTGGTATGGAGCAGGAATGGTCTCCGGCGAGCATATGGTGGATTCAGCTGCGGGGAGCTGCGGCTGCCCGTGCACAAGTTGGGGTACTGAGGTACCCCTACCTTAGTACACCGACAGAGCCCCGACTGGGCCATACAGTGCCGAGCTGTTGGGCCAGGCCCAAGGCAGTCTGCAGACGCCTTGAAGCTCATGGCGCGTCGAACCCACCTCTGCATCCGCCGCTTCCCGGCAAACGCACGCGTCGATTCTTGGCGTCGTGGGAGGCGTGGGCGGCGCATGCAGCCTTTAAGGCATCCGCCCGTGATCATGGCGCGGGCGGGTCGCTTCACCCGTCGCTCGGCTCCGCTTTTTACGCCACGCCCCTCATGCATGGGTGTCGTGGGCGGAAATGGGAGACCGAGCCGTCCGGGCGGAGAAGGCGAGTCGGCCCGCTCCTCTGGCCTCCTCGCTTCTGATTGGTCGGCCAGGCGGTTGAGCCCCACCTCGCCCCTTTAAAAGGGCGGAAGGGGTGCCAATGGCCACACTCATCCTCTTCTCCTTCGTCTTCATCTTACATTCTTTTCGCGCCATGGAAGGAGGGAATCCGGCTCTTGACGGTGGCGGCGAGGGTCGCTCTAGGCAGCGCACCACTCCCCATCCCGCTCCGTGGCGGTGGAGCCGCCACGAGAGGAGAGGAAGGGGTCGTGGCATGACGAGGCCGAGGGCGTGGCCGAGGCGGTCGAGGAGAGGCGGTCGTGGCGGCGTGCCTCCCGTCTCCCCGGCGTCTCGACCACGGCGCGGTCCACACCGGAGATGACCCCTGGGAGTTCTTCGTCAAGCTTCGCCGAGCGCCTCGACGCCGCCTCCGGCTGCCGGTCCCGTTTGCAGACGCGATGGGACCGGATCCACCCGATGTGATGGAGTTGTGCATGAGGGGCTGCGGGATCAGCGGCACTCGGGTGAGTGTCGTGTCCCCAGCCCCCGGCGTGATGTTCTTCGACCGAAGGTGGAAGACATTCGCCCGGATCCATAGCTTGACGGCGGGGTTCACCCTCCATTTTAAGTTAATGGATGGTGACCTCCTCGCCGTCAAGGTCTTCGGCGACTACGGGACCGAATGCGCTGCTGTGTGGACAGCTCCTCGGATAGCGAAGGCCCCTCCTCGGCGAGAGTGACGAGGAGGGAGGCGGCAGCGCGGCGAGGGGATGGCGGGCCCGACTAGGCGTCGGACACCGCTGCCTCGCGCGCCACCGGCAACCCCATCTTCTGGGTTGCCGGCCTCCTGAACTCCCCGGGGCCGTCTTCTTGGCGGTTGGCGTAGGGAGGCTGCGGAAGAGGAAGAGGGGGAGGGGCGGCAAGGCCGCTACGTCGCAGCACGAGGGCGAGTAGCCCTCGACAGCGTGCTGGCGTCCCACTACCCCGTCTTCAAGCTCTGCCTCCTACGCCTCCGACTCCGCCAAGCTCTGGCGGCCCGGAAGTTCTCTTGGTGTCTTCTGGCGCCCGTGGCTCTCCATGGGCTTCAGGGACTTGTCGCTGGCTCCGTCGACGCTTCCCCATGCCCGTCACCTTGCGCAGCTCCTGGCGCACGGCGGCGTCACCGCCACGCTCTCCTAGGCGCTCCTTTCGCCCTTCTCCGACAAGCTCTTCTTGCCGGGGCCTCCTTCCCAGCAGGCTCATCTTGCCGGAGCTCCTTGACCTACCTCCTGAACTCTGAGCAGAGAAAGGAGAGGGATCACGGGCACCTTATTTTTTAACTTGTAAGCCTTCGGGCCTTAGCTGCATTTAAGAACTTGTAATCCTCTCTATCATGTTTTCATCCTCTATGGACTTGTACTAAATTGGATGTTTTTTAATGAAAAAGAGGGAAAGCTTGCGGACCGAGTCTTTTACTTGACTCGTGCCTTGTGTGTTCTTACGCTATCGGGGAGCTTGCCGGGCGAACACGCTTGTCGACCATGGGACAGCCCGCTGGTGGTGTCGCTTCGGCAAGCAACCTTGCGGGCGATTCTGGCAGCAACTTGCTGAGCAGGCTCGAAAGCAAGATAAAGGTGCAGCGGCACATTTGTGTTTGTTGAGCGGACTCGGAAACAAACCAAATGCATAATCCCAGGCCACGACTCGGCTCCTCCACGTCTGGGTTTTACAAGACACGCTCGTTCAAAAGCGCAGCCCGCATCCCTGGTCCATGAGAGGATGCATGGCGAGGATGAAAAACTTATCTCGATCTCGCAGCCCCAGCAACTCTGGCTTGCCGGAGACGAATCTTGGCGCTCGCAGCCCCCAGCGAGGATGGCCTGACGAGGAAGAACCCTGTCACCCGCAGCCCCCGGCGACCCTGGTTTGCCGGTCCCAGGTGTTGGCGTGATCTTTGGTTCCTCCTTGTTGCTGCAATTTCAGCCATGAAAACAGCTGAGGTAGATATGCCACAGCTTCATGCTTATGTATGCGTAAATAAATCTCGACTAGGCAATACAATGCCGTGTCTTGCCCCTCGTATGTTTGTACTCTACGCTCTCGGGGAGCTTGCCGGGGCGAACACGCTTGCCGAGCGCGGGACAGCCCGCCGGCGGTGTCGCTTCCGGCAAACAACCTTGCCGGGCCAGTTGCGACGCTTACCTTGCTGAGCAGGCTCGGAAGCAAGATAAGGGTGCAGCAGCACACTTGTGTTTGTTGAGCGGACTCGGAAACAAAACAAGTACGCAACTGGACCACGACTTGGCTCCTCTCGCGCACAAGCCTCTCATACCAAGGACATCTCACGGCAGGGCTTGCCACGTTACACCCCCTACTTTTCATCCTTTGTGCGCTTTTACCCTACGCTTCTAGGTAACTTGCCGGCGCTTAACACGCTTGCTGAGTACGGAATATCAGCAGCCCGCTGGCTGGCGCCGCTTCCGGCAAGCAACCTTGCCGTGCCCAGTTGCGACGCGCTTAACTTTGCTGAGCAGACTCGAAACGAAACGAGGGCGCGAAGCTGGTCGCGGTTCACTCTTAACTCGTTGAGCGTGTTCGAAGCAAAGTAAGGGTGCGACCGTTCACAGGCAGGCTCCTCCGCGCACAGGTTTTGCGTACAAAGGACGAATACGCGAGGGATATAACATATAAAAGCATGGAATTAAGGAATGCTCTGCACGAAGGCTTGAGCGACTTAGCTTTTCTTTTGTATTTCTTTGCACTTGCTGATGGAGTCCAATGGTGCGTCCCTGACGACAGCGCAGCACTCCGGGGAGGTGCGTTTGCCGGGACGAGCACCAGTGCTGTCTTTGCCGGGCTTATAGCGTTCCGAGGAGCCGTGCCTGTCGGAGTGAGCGCCAGAGCCGTCCTCGCCGGACTTAGAGCTCGATGGCGCATCCTCGCTGACAGCGTAGCGCTCGAGGAGATCGCTTGCGGCGGAGGAGAGCGGGCGAGCGGCGGCGGGAACAGAGATATGCTCGGACTCCTAGTAGCGGCAGGAGGAGCGAGATCCGCCACAGCACTTCGCTTTGCTCATGCATGGATAGCAGTCCGGAGCATCCCGCGGGCCTCCGGCCTATCCTTGCCCCAGCAGGCGGATACCATCTCTCGTGGTATGGCGCTGCTGGGTCGCCGTGTGCTGGGATGGACGTGGATCTGCGGAGACCGAGGCGCGGTCATCCGTCCTGTCCCTGGATCTGGTGGCGCCGCGAGTACCCTCGCCGGTGTCCACCCTTCCGTCGGCGTCTCCTCCGCCCACCACCGGCTCCGTTGGCGGCGGGTGAGACGCAGACGGGTCTGCAACCCTTGAGGCCCTCGTCTTCGGGGCCATAGCGCGATTGTCGATGAAGTCGGCAGCAAACGGAGAGGTTGATGAAAACACGGCCGCGCGAAACGCCGGATCAGGTCCGCACAACCTCGGCGCCCCTACAGCGCGCCAAAGATGTCGTCGCGCGATGGGTGGGCGACACCTATGGGGCCGCGGGGCGGCCGCCGTGTGTTGATGCGAGGCGGAGGATGCGGAGAGCAGATCGAGGCGATGCGCGCGGGGCGCGGGGTTTTTACCCAGCTTCGGGCCGTGATGGTCGCGTAAAACCCTACTGCTGCTTTGTGTTGTATTTGATCTTGCTCACGAATGCGAGCTAATGGTGGTGTGGTGTATGGAAGCAGTCGAATCCCAGGCGCTAGAGTTGCCAAGGATTCGAACCTCGGCGTGGGAGTTGCAAAAGTCGAACCCCTCTCGTTGTGCATGGGCCTCCTTTTATAGGGCAAGGGGTCACCGACAGTGTCAGCGTAAGGTAGAGGGGTAAAATGTAAAAGAGGTGGTAGTTGGAGCAGTCTTGGGAACAGTCTTTGCTCTGATTGCTTGAGCGATGGGTTCTACCTACTTTTGACAGAGGGGGACAAGAGCATTTAATGCCCGTCGCCGTCGCCCCAAAAGCTCCCGCCCTTGCGTCTCCGTTTGCCACGGCGATGGAGCCACCACCGTGGAGTGCCACCGCACCGCTCATGCAGCACAGCCACCCGCCACGCGTCTTTGGAGAAAGCTGAAGGTGACGCGTGGGCAGATGAGCTGGAGTGCGGGCACGCAGCGCAGCTCTCCCGGCAAGTACCTTGCCGGGGTCTTGATCTTGCCGGGCCCGGGAGCTTGTCGGGCTCTATAACTTGCCGCTCCCCGGGCCCTTGCCGGGACGCGTATAGCGCCGAGGCGTGTCTTCTAAGATGTAGTCTTCTGGTCTCCCCGGCGAGCTCCTCTCGCCAGGGACTTGCGTGAGTGTTGTAGTCTTGAGCCTGGAACGGCCTTCCCGGCAAGCTCCTCTTGCCGGGGTCTTAAGCTTCTGTCTTGTACGCTTTGTTCTCGAATGGCTTGGTATGGAGCAGGAATGGTCTCCGGCGAGCATATGGTGGATTCAACTGCGGGGAGCTGCGGCTGCCCGTGCACAAGTTGGGGTACTGAGGTACCCCTACCTTAGTACACCGACAGCGCCCTTAAACAGCACCCTCCAGGTGCCTTCGTACGTCGTATCGAAGAGCCAGCTCAGCGCCTGGTGCTGTGCCGGATCAAACTCCCACAGGTTGAATGCCCGTTCTTGGCATGGGAGAATCCGGCGGACGAGCATGACTTGGACCACATTAACTAGCCTGAGCTTCTTGTTCACCAGCTTCTGGATACAGGCTTGGAGTCCCGTCAGCTCCTTCGAACTACCCCATAGTAGGCCCTTCTCTTTCCAGGAGGTGAGCTGCACAAGGATACCAGATCTGAACTCGGGGGCTGCCGCCCGATTAGGGTTGCGCGGCTCGGTGATGTAGAACCACCCCGACTTCCACCCCTTGACAGACTCCACGAAGGCCCCTTCGAACCAGAGGACGTTGGGCATCTTGCCCAACATGGCGCCTCCGCACTCCGCCTGCGTGCCCTTCACTACCTTCGGCTTGACATTGAAGGTCTTGAGCCTAAGCAAGTGGGGCTGGATGCGAGAGGAAGGCCTCGCACACTGACGATAAACGCCGAGATGTTGAGGATGAAGTTGGCGCCAGGATCATGGAAATCAGGCCGTAGTAGAACATGAGCCCCGGACAAAGGGGTGAAGTGGAAAGCCCATCCATGGAGGAAGTGGGGAGAAATACAACCCTCTCATGGGGCACAGGGGGTGGGGATGAGCTGCCCTTGTTGGGCAGCCGGTCTGCTGATGTCGCCGAAAGGTATCCGGTCTTCTTGATTTGTGATATGCTCCTCCTTAACGGTGGAGGCCAGCCATTTACCTCCGCTCCGGACATGGTCGGAGAAGGTTGAGACAAAATCTTGCGAACTTGGGCGCTGGAGCTCAGTCTTGTGGAGATGGATAAGCAAAGGAGGAAGAAGGCGTGGTAAAAGGCGGATCCTTATCCCCTCATATATAGGCGGACGAAGACTATCGTCCCCACCAGCTGGTAAAACTCGCGTATCTCCCAAGCGCCACCATCAATGGCACGGTTGGGTTACCCACGTCCGTATTGATGAGAATCCGGAATAAGGGAACACAATCTCGCTTCGACAAGGCGTGCCAAGAAACCGCTTAGCTAAACGCTACCGAGGTGGTATAATAAAAAGCGATTCAAGTAAAAGCTTGGTAGTGGTGTGGCGTCATGCCGCGAGAATCGTCGTGATTGAACTGTGCACATATTATTCTCTCTACGGTGGAATGTGGAACTTATTTTGCGAGCGGACACTATCCGGTGTTCACAATCTTCTATGGATTATTCAAAGGAGGAACCCGCCTTGCAATGCGAACATTATACGCCGGACTTATTGTCATTGAAGCCAGTTCGGGGGCTCTTGAGGAGTCCCGACTAGGGGTGTCCGGACAGCGGACTATCATCGTCCGCGGACTCCAAGACTACGAAGATACAAGATTGAAGACTCCGTCCGTGTGCGGATGGGACTTTCCTTGGCGTGGAAGGCAAGCTTGGCGATCGGATATGTAGATCTCCTACCATTGTAACCAACTCTGTGTAACCCTAGCCCTCTCCGGTGTCTATATAAACCGGAGGGTTTTAGTCCGTGGGACACAACATCCATTACAACAATCATACCATAGGCTAGCTTCTAGGGTTTAGCCTCCTTGATCTCGTGGTAGATCCACTCTTGTAGTACACATTATCAATATTAATCAAGCGGGGCGTGGGTTTTACCTCCATCAAGAGGGCTGAACACAGGTAAAACATCGTGTCCCTTGTCTCTGTTACCATCCGCCTAGGCCTTGCAGTTCGGGACCCCCTACCCGAGATCCGCCGGTTTTCACACCGACAGTTATGCTTTGGACTGGCTCATGGGTTACTCTTCCATGTCACATACATCTTGGTGGAGCGCTCAAAATAATAAACAATGAATACATGCACTCATCACATAAGATAGATAGGATAATATCAAGCATGCATAAGTGTAGCTTATGATCAAACACATGATCATCAATGTCTCACAAGCATAGTATCTCAACCAAAAGCAAACAAAGTTTAAGAAACCACCAAATAAAGCAAGAGAGAACAAAAGCAACACTCTCTCTAAAGCCTATGATCTATACATTTTCTCCCCTTTGGCAACAAGTTACCAAAAGTTCATAGAAAATGCATAGTGCTAGATCAACTCTCGGGCTTGATCTTACGGTGGTGGTGTCTGATAGCTCCTTGGGCGAAGGCTTGAGTTGAAGTAGAGGTCTTTGGAGTGGATCTTTGGAGCTGGTTGCCTTTGGGCTGTAAGGGCGTGGCTGGTCTTTGAAGTTGTTGCTCTAGTGTCATCCTTGTGCACTGCAAGCCCGACCTCTAGGCTCTGGGCACTCTGGCAAACACATTTGTGGTAGTCTTGCCCTTCCTCTCCGCATATCATCCTGCAGCTGCTCTACAAGCTGGCTGAATCTCGATTACTTTAACATCTAGATCATAGAATTTTTGTTCCATGATTCTCTCGGGGCTCTCGATTACGAGTGAGGTGGCAGTCCTTTCTCAATCCTCGGTCAGATGCTATCAAGTAACCAAGCTGCTCCTACTTGGTTTTCAAGAAATATTCAGATGCCTCCTCTTGAGTTGGCATCTTGGCAGTCTTCTCCTTCTTTGCCTTCTCCTTCTTCTCCTGAGCTTGAACTGATTGTGGATCTTCTTCATTCATGACAACCTCATTGTCCTCAAAGTCTGGATAAACTGGAAAATGTTCCTTATCCAACTGATATTTCCCTGTGCCCATCTTTGAGTTGATCAATTCTTGAATCTGAGGTGCATATCCACATCTCCACTTCTGATCTGCTGCAGTCCTCTTGATTGTTTCAACTATTAGGCTCATGACTTTGAACTTCTGTGGCACATCAAACACATGCAACATGTTGATGGCATGCCCTCTGATCATGTTATGGTCACCAGACTTGGGCAACAAAGTGTGCCTCAGAATCCAATTGATGGTTGGCAGCCCTCACAGTAGAAAGTGAACTGATCCAAACTTGTGAGTCTCTACTGCCTTGTCTAGAATTTCCTTGTACATGTGAGCCATGGAGTTGTGACCCAACTTCTTCTTTGCATAAATGTCCAGGTCACCCTCTTCTTCCTTGGGGGCATTTATCAGACTTGCCCATTCTTCAACAGTGGACTGGTACCTTGTACCTTCAAACATCCAAACAATTCTTCCATCTGGGTAAAAATGTGCTGTGGAGTAGAAGCGCATGATAAGCTCATCATTCCGGTTGGTGAACTTCATCCAACAAAATCAGCAACTCCACAAGCAATAAAGCTGTCTTGCACTCGAGGATAGTGCTCTTCATTGTCCTTGATGTAGGTCGGTCGACCCACCTCATGTCACAAACTATGGGCTTCTTGTCCAGCAGAATTGTTTCATATAAGTCCTGCTGTCCTTTGTATGGAACACATAGTCAACAACAGTCCTTCTTCTTGAAGCATATGGATCTTCCATCCTCCACAGTCTTAGCCCTGAATCCTTCCTAATTCTCATGTCCTCAGCCACAGGATGGGCATTATTGTGGTCTGGTATCTTGGGCTTGAGCTTTCTAAGGACCTGTCCTTCTTCATCCTCATCTTCAGAAACATTGGGCACTGGGGCCTTGTTCTTCTCAGCAGCTGTAATACTCCTAGTATTCCTCTTTGGAACTTGCTTGGCCTTGGAGGCAGCTTTGGGTTCTTCCTTGGGCTTGGATGTTGCAGCCCCTGATCTGATTGCATCACCCATAAGCTTAGGTGCCTTAGGTGCGGGTGCAACATCCTCTTCCTCTTCTTCAGAATCTCTTCTCATTGAGGGCTTTCCAAGGACCTTGGCAGTTGTGGTTCTTGCTCTCTTCTTTTTCTTGTCCTGATCACCATCATCTGCTGATTCAATTGTCAACTTCATAGTTGCACCAGTTGGGACTTCGAGAGGTTTGGATGATGTATCTTTCCTTCGAGTGCCTCTTTGGGTTGAGCTTTGGTGGCACTTGAGTGGACTTTACGGCCTTTGGCATTGGTGTCCTCTTGGCGGGCACTTTCTTCTTGAGACCTGGTTTTGTGCTCATGCGAGCCATATTCTTTCTTGAGCACCACCGAGGAGTCTGGACTAGGGGTGTCAGGACAGCCGGACTATCATCGTCGCGGGACTCCAAGACTACTGAAGATACAAGATTGAAGACTCCGTCCCGTGTCCGGATGGGACTTTCCTTGGCGTGGAAGGCAAGCTTGGCAATCTGGATATGTAGATCTCCTACCATTGTAACCGACTCTGTAACCCTAGCCTCCTCCGGTGTCTATATAAACCAGAGGGCTTTAGTCCGTAGGACACAACATACATTACAACAATCATACCATAGGCTAGCTTTAGGGTTTAGCCTCCTTGATCTCGTGGTAGATCCACTCTTGTACTACCCATATTATCAATATTAATCAAGCGGGGCGTGGGGTTTTACCTCCATCGAGAGGGCTCGAACACAGGTAAAACATCGTGTCCCTCGTCTCTGTTACCATCCGCCTAGGCGCATAGTTGGGACCCCTACCCGAGATCTGCGGTTTGACACCGACATTGGTGCTTTCATTGAGAGTTCCTCCGTGTGCGTCACCGATTGGCTCAATGGCATCTTCAACCAACAACGCTGTCTGGGTGAGACTTTCCTCCCGGACAGATCTTCGTGATTCGGCGGCCGCCTTTGCGGGCTAATTCACTTGGCCATCTGAGCAGATCGAGCTTCGCCCTGGCCGTCTCGGAAGTCTAAACTTCACGGCCGGCGTCGCGGAGACTTGATCTTGACGGGCTCGAGCCACAACCAAGCGCGCCCGCCTTTATTACGATGGGCATGATCTAGCTTTGCCGCGAGCAGTGCCTTGGCGGCCGCCACGAATCCGCTTGGCCCTTAGTCGGAGCCGATCACCAGATCGAGATCGGTGGGTGGACACCGCCTCGAGGCTTTAACTTCCACGGCGATGGGCGAACACTAATCTTGTCCCTCGCAAAACTTCGTGATTCCCGGATGCGGACTCCTTGCGGACTCCGGACCTCCGCGCCCTACCAATCGAATCGGATTAGGCGCGGTTATGGAATTCACCGCCACGGACATCTTCCAATGCTCGCCCTTTGGCGACATCTTAAATTCGCTAAAGCATCTCTCGTTATCGGGAGAGCCCTGGCCGGACTATGGTCAGGATGGTTGGGATACGGACGACGAAGAAATTCAGCGCCCACCCACCACCCACTTTGTAGCCACTGTCGACGATCTAACCGACATGCTAGACTATGACTCCGAAGACATCGATGGTATAGACGACGGCGCCGGAGACGAACAAGAACCAGCGCCTACAGGGCACGGGAGAACCACCTCGTCATGTAACGTATATATGGTGGATACCCCAAAAGAGAGCGATAACGATGACCAACGGGCCGCGGCAGAAGACAACCCAGCCGCCAAACAACCTAAACGGCAACGCAGACGCAGCCCTAAGTCCCGCCTCGACAACAACAACGCTCCTAAGGACCCCGCAATACAGCAGGGCACACAAGTGGACGACGAACATGCAGATAAGCAACCGTCCGAACAGGACGAGTCAGATAATCAGTCCAGGCCCGGCGAAAATGACAGTCCGGACGATCTCATGCCGGACATGCCGCCGGATAGTAAGAACCTTCGGAAACGACTTGTCAACACTGCAAGAAGCTTGAAGAAGGAAAAACGGAAGCTCAAAACAGCGGAAGACACACTCAGGATGAGGTGGAGCAAGGTGCTCAAAACCACGGATAAATACGGCAATAGCCACCAATCCAAGAGCTACCCGAAGCGCAAGCTGTTACCAGAATTTGACGAGGAGGCCATAGAGCCCCCACAGTCAAAACATGAAAAACCGCTGGTTGGATAGAGCGGCGGATGATAAACCAAATTCTGAAAGCGGCGCCGCACATAAGCGGCTAATGAACTGGAAAGACAGATGGCCCAGCCAGTCCATTTCTGGGCCAAAGAAGAAGGCCCGAGAAGCAAGGCAACACGTCAAGTGTCGAAGATAATGGCACACCCAAATCTGGGCGCCGCACACCCACTATGTTTCACCAATGAGGTGCTGGACCATGAATTCCTAGCAGGATTTAAACCCATAAACATAGAGGCCTACGATGGAACAACAGACCACAGATGCGGATAGAAGATTATATAGTACATATACACATGGCGGAGGAGATGATCTCCACGCCATAAAATACCTACCCCTCAAGCTCAAAGGGCCAGCCCGTCATTGGCTTAAAAGCCTCCCAAAAAACACTTGTGGGAAGTTGGGAAGAGCTCAAGGCCACGTTTAGAGCAAATTTTCAAGGGACTTATGTCCGCCCTCACGGATCTGAGATGACCTAAGTCATATAACTCAACAGCCGGAGAGTCGGCGCAAGTTACAGAACAGGTTCCTCACGAAAAGAACCAAATAGTCATTGTTGGACGCCAAGCCTTGGCAGCTTTTAAACACAATGTCCGAGGGCGAATGGCTTGCGGATACCTCGGCCAAGAGAAGCCGAGGACAATGTCATGTTGACAAGCCTCATGACCCGCTTACGTGCGGGAGAGGATAGCTGGCTAGCAAGATGCAGCACCAGCGACCCAAGTACATCGAGATAAGAGATGGAAGCGGAAAACCATGGCGCGAGAAAAGAGCAGCGCGGAATAAAGAAAAAGCCCAAAGAGCACGGCAGTCAACGCCGGATTCAAAAGCTCGCGGCCAAACAACAAAACACCGCCTCTTAAGGATGACAGCGATGAGTTGTCCAACTTAAATAAGATTTTGGGTCGGACATGTCAAATCCACAGTACCCCCGGAAGGCCTGCAAACCATACCCATCGAGATTGTTGGGTTTTCAAATAGTCCGGCCGACTAAACGCCGAACACAAGGGGCTCGACGCGTCAAGCGAAGATGATAAACCCCACCGGCAGAGCACCGGAAAGCAAAAGACTTTCCCACAAGAGGTCAAAACAGTAAACTCACTTCATGTGATAATACGGAAAAATAGTGCGGCACCTTCTAAAAAGAGCCTCGCACGGTCCAACCCAGCAGACCATAGAAATTGGATATCACAACCAATCACTTTCGACCACCTGGATTATTCCAGAAGCGTTCGAAATGCAGGACGGACTGCCCTGATATTGGATCACATAATCGACGGACTACAATTTACTAAAGTCCTGATGGACTGAGGCAGCGACTTGAACCTGCTGTATTCAAACACAATCCGCAAGTTGGGGATAAACCCTACTAAAATTGACACAACCGCACTTCCTTCAAAGGAGGCGTCGGCCCTTCGCCAAGTGCACAGGCTCCATATTACTAGAAGTTGTGTTGGATCACGGACAACTTTCGTAGCGAAACTAATCTTTCATATCGTCCCATTTAAAAGTGGATATCAAGCACTCTTGGGGCCGAAAGGCTTTTGTCGTTTCAGCGCCATACCGCATTCTGCGTCTCTTACACTCAAGATGCCGGTCCATGAGCATCATTTCAATCTTGGTCACTTAAAGACCCCGGACACGGATGGGCGAGTCCGGCATCGATGGCTAGGGGCTCCTAGCCGCACACCCCTTCACGGGGGTTGCGGCGCTAAACAACCGCGAGTTCATCGAACCCGCTTTACTTATTTATATTTCTTATTTCACATACCTTTTTTGCACGAGTCGTTTTCAAACTAAAGTTCCTCTCTTTTACAGATGAACAACGTGCACACCCGTCGAGATAACGGCACAATGGAACACAGCGCGGAGCGTGCGGTAGGGACCCATTGCGAGATTCTTTTGATTAAGACCTGCGTAAACCTTTTTTACTGTCTCTTGTTGCTATTCTTCCTTGGTTCCTTCCTATAACCAAAGCGAGCTGACGCGTTTTGGCATCGGCGCGTCGAGGACCATGCCCATACACGGACACTAGGGGTTTAGGGCATTGTTACGCCCATTACTATAAAGACCGAACACCTTAGGGAGTGTTCGGCGTCTCGAGATTAGGCATTATATGCATCAGCTCGAATCATGTCTTTGGTCAAATGTTGGGTTTGCGGCTCACGTGTTTTGCTGCCTTACGTTCCGTATCATCGGCTAACGGCACCGAGAACTCTGCAATTGTGCCCCGATTAATTTGGCGAGCACCTCGATGAAAGCGGCGGATCGTCATGATATAGCAAGAGACTGGTCGACCACTCGATCGACTACGGGAATGTTTAGAATTCCCGCTTTGAAGGACCGTTTCCCGGTCAGGCACACACGCGCCCCAAACTCGGAGAAGTGCGGTGCCCCAAGGGGCTATATCGTAGCCCCACCCTCGAACTCCACTGGCTAAGTGAAAGTGATAAAGCATTATAGTCCGGATTGTCTCGTTTCCTACGCTACCACCTCCTTAATAGGACCGAGACGTCGGATTAAGTGTGGCGATGCTATTTTTGCGAACACCCCGCACCTTGTGCGTGGGGGCTGAAGCCGAAGCGCAATCTTCGGGTTATCTGATGTATCATAAGCGGCGAATAGGAGAAATTTTACTACTTGGGGCGCTGAAGTATAAAAAGCGGTTATAGCATAATCATCGTTTTACAAGATAAAGCGTTCATCTGAGCGTGACATTTTTTGAGCAGCGACTCTATTACACGGCGCCACGCATAACTTCCCGAAATAGTGCTCGGCGGGTGGCAGTTTCATCGAACCTGGCGGCAATAGCGGTGGCATCCATCTCGTCCAATGTATCTTCACACGGGCAAGAGCCATCCAGCGCGCCTTCAATGCGAGGCCGACCGCTTCATCTCCTTGATATGCGGCACCGCTCCAAGAAATTGCTGCAATAAGCGAAATAGCTCGTGCGCCTTGGGCCTCTCGGCTGAGACATGAGCCACGATGTCAGTCATGGCAAGTCCGGACAATCTATTTAGCTCGGCCCATTCGGCCAACCGATCGGTCAACGGAAGTGAACGGTCCGGACTATGGAATTGAGACCAAAATAGCTCTTCCGTCCTGTGATCCTTCTGGCTCCGGAAGTGCTCAACGGCATCAGCCGCACTTGCCGCTAAGTCCATATACGGATCCTCCAGACCCCACAGCTGGCCAAGTTGAGCATACTTTTGATCCGTAAACCAGCGACGCAGCAGAAAAGGCTTGCCAGCCACAATATCTCCGGCCTGGCGCAGCTCCTCCTTCATAGCCCACATTGAAGAACGGGCATCCTTGGCCTCGGCGGTGGCCTTCCCCAGGTCTTCCCGCTCCGATAAGCGCTCCTTTTCAAGAGCCTCATTGCGGTCGGCAGCATCTTTTAATTTAACGGCCAATTCGGCCATCTCTTCCTTAACTTGGCGATGTGCAGCCTTTTCGACTTTCAATTCCTCGGCCGCCCTCGAAACAACGCGTCACTCCTTCGGGCTTGCTCCTTAGCTTGAAAAGTTCGGCCGAAGGCTCTCCACAGCAATAGCACCGTCGTATCACAGCATATAATTTATCGAGGAGGGCTTTGACCCCTTAAGAAAGCAAGCGTGGAGAACTCATTTACCTTGCGACTCGTCAAGTCGCCGGTTGACAAGTGCGATGTCCGCATCCGCCACGTCAAGTTGCCGCATTAACTCGGCAACTTCACTAGTCCGGCTACCGCTCGGACTATCCGCCACCTGCATAGGAATGGCGACATTCATTACTTGCGATTTTGATCCTCGGCATACTGTCGTTTTCGACAACCTACCGAGTCTCAGGGGCTACTATATATACAGGGCGCACTTTTATGTGCAAAACTGTCAAAAAAGGTGCGTCATTTTTGCGTACCTCAAATCCCGCCAGCAAACTCTTAGCGGCATTACGCAATCCGCTCTCGGCGGACGAAATCCTTCCAATCACCATATGCATCAAAGCACGGTGATCTTCTGAGATGGACGCCCTCTCAAGCAGATTCTTTAGTTCTCCCGGCCGGATACTAATAGGCGCCGAACTCTCCGGCCCCTCCGGACTCTGGGATACCCTCCGTGACGATACTTGAGCTTATACGCCCTATCTAACGGCGCAGCGAGCAGGCGTTCGCTCTCCATCATCTCCGGAAGAAGATCCCCCGAAGACGAACTCATCTGAGAAGGCTGCAGATCCGAACTGCAGGATAAAAATTTCGGTTATCCAAAGAAGCACAAATGGAGGTATTTTCTTACTAATGAACTCCCCTTTTCCTACTCACGGCTCGCTGGAGGACTGGTCCTTTAGAGACGATTGTACGTCCGGGTTCTTCCCGGACGCCGGACCCCCCGGTGAAGATCTCTTCCCCCGCTTAGGGGCTTTGGCCTCCGGATCTTCGGAGGCGGTCCTATTCTCTCCCTGGAAGGAGGGGTTTTTCATTCCCCCCTCTTTAGACGCCCCTTTGGGAGAAATAATAGCTCCTCTATTTTCCCCATCGCTCCCTTCTCTGGCGCGACCTCCAACATTCCCGACCAGCCACGGGCTCCAGTCACGGTCTCTGGGGGGGCCGACACCTTATCAGCTTCGATCGCGCTACCCACTCCTGTGAAGAAGTAATGGGTCATGAGGCGAACTCTAGAAAAGCAGATAAACAGAACGTCCAGACTCTGAGCTATTTACCTGAGTATCTGGGTGATTGCGGCTTAGGCCTGCGTCTTCGGTCAATTCCGGACACGCTACTTGCGGTCTGAAGAACAACTTGTACATCTCCACGGGTGTCGCACCCATGAAGTGTTGGAGAATTCGAGGTCCCTCCGTGTTGAACTCCCATAGACGGAGAGGATGGCGTTTGCAGGGCAGAAGACGCCTGATTAGCATAACCTGCATCACCACGACCAGATTGATCTCCCTCGCCTGGAGGTCTCGAATCCGGACCTGCAATGAGGGCTCGTCTTCGGACGGCCCCCAATTGAGCCCTTGGTTGACCCACGACATCAGTCGGCGTGGAGGTCCCGGGCGGAATGAAGGCGGCGGCTTTTGCTTGCTGCCCTTCGGAGCGGTGATATAGAACCACTCCTGCTGCCACAGTCCGAATTCCTCTTGGAAGGAACCCTCGGGCCACGGGGCATCGGCCCTTCTGCTTATGGCCGCCCCGCCGCACTCCGCTTGACGCCCCCGATCATCTTCGGCTCCACATTAAAGGTCCTCAGCCACAGGCCGAAGTGGGGAGTGACGCGGAGGAAGGCTTCGCAGACGATAATGAATGCGGAGATATGGAGGATGGACTCCGGAGCCTAGTCGTGAAAATCCAGCCCGTAGAAGAACATGAGCCCTCTCACGAAGGGGTCCGTCGGGAAGCCTAAACCCTGACGGAGGTGGGATACGAAGACGACGTACTCACCAGGCTCGGGGGCAGGCACGGACTGCCCTTGGGCGGGCAACCTATGCAAAACCTCATAGGACAAGTACTTGGCTTCACGCAGCTTTAACACATCCTCCTCCGTGACGGAGGAGGGCATCCACCGACCCTGGAGGTTGGAGCCGGACATTGCTGAGAATCTGAAGCGCTCGAATCTGAGGCTCTGGGTGTTGGAACTGGGAGCGAGAAGGAGATTCGATGCAAGATTGAAGAAAAAGAACGAGCCTTGGTCCTCTTATAAAGGGGAAAAATACCAAGAGTCGTCTCCGTGACCGTTCGGGATTCACCTTCGATAGAGGAGGCGTGGCGACGGGCACGGTTGGGTTACCCATGCACGTATTGATGAGAATCCCGGAATAAGGGGAACACGATCTCTGCTTCGACAAGACGTGCCAAGGAAACCGCTTCGCTAAAGCGTCTTTGAGGTGGTATAATAAAAACGATTCAAGTAAAAGCCTGGTAGTGGCGTGATGTCATGCCGCATAATACGTCAGCAGATTGAACTTGTGTGCATTTTATTCTCTCTACGGTGGAATGTGGAATTTATTTTGCAGAGCCGGACACTATCCTGGTGTTCATGATCTTCTCGGGATTATTCAAGGGAGGAACCCGCTTTGGCAATCTTGAACATTATCTTGCGCCGGACTTATCGTCATTGAAGCCTGGTTAAGGGGCTCTTGAGGAGTCTGGACTAGGGGTGTCTGGACAGCCAGACTATCATCGTCCGCCGACTCCAAGACTACGAAGATACAAGATTGAAGACTCCGTCCCGTGTCCGGATGGGACTTTCCTTGGCGTGGAAGGCAAGCTTGGCAATCGGATATGTAGATCTCCTACTATTGTAACCGACTACATGTAACCCTAGCCTCCTCCGGTGTCTATATAAACCGGAGGGCTTTAGTCCGTAGGACACAACATACATTACAACAATCATACCATAGGCTAGCTTTAGGGTTTAGCCTCCTTGATCTCGTGGTAGATCCACTCTTGTACTACCCATATCATCAATATTAATCAAGCGGGGCGTGAGGGTTTTACCTCCATCGAGAGGGCCTGAACACTGGTAAAACATCGTGTCCCTCATCTCCTGTTACCATCCGCCTAGGCATACGATTCGGGACCCCCTACCCGAGATCCGCCGGTTTTGACACCGACAACCACTTTCTTGGAAGTGGCCTCATCTTCCTCAGCTTTGTAATCTTCATCCTCAGAATCTGAAGTTCTTTTCCTCCTTTTCCTAGTAGCAGCCTTAGGAAAATTGCTAGGAGTACTTCTGCTCCCTTCATCTGTAGTTGAGGGATTAGTGCCCTCACTCAAGTCCATCTGCTCAATGACCTGTTACGCTGTCACTCGATCGACATCTTGCAAAAGCTGATTTGCTGACCTGTGAAGAGTTATAGATGAGATAGAACAGATGAGCATCACAAAATCTGAGAGATTTTTGCAAAAGAATGATTCAAAAGTTCAGTTTTAGTTTTCCACGAAAGCATTTCAGATCAACCGATTTTCAAACTCGGTGATACGAAGCAGTTTTGGAACCTAAGCGATGATCTCGGTTGGACCGAGTCACGGTTAAGTGGCACCGAGACTGCTAGTGTTTCACTGAATCCTCAAATCGGTCGCACCGATTAGTAATTCTCGGTCAGACCGAGAGTCACTAGTGCAATGGCATAAGCCAAATCGGTGAGACCGAGTTTTTCAACTCGGTGGGTCCGAGATGGTTTCGGCGGAAACCTAACCCTAAAAATTTGAATCTCATCTAATCTATGGACTACTTTGGTTGGATAGAAGAGTTTCAATCGTGGCAAGATTCAATATAAATACAATGTGCTTGGAATCAGAAGTGGATAGCACAAAGATCAAGTCCATACCCTAACTTGGCGGTGGACTTGCTACAGCGGCAACGGCGAGGATGAAATCCATTGACGGTGGCAGAGACCAGCGACAAGAGGCTGCTGGTGACGAGGAGACAATCCGAAGACCTCCGATGGCAGAGCGAGCTATTGTGCGGGCGAAGGGTTTCGGAAAAATTTCCAAAATTTTGCCCGTGGCTATATATAGCCCGACCCTGTCGGTGTGACCGAGTGGAACAACTCGGTGGCACCGAGATGCATAACTGTGTTCTGTTACAGCAAATCGGTGAGACCGAAAAGTTCAAATCGGTTGCACCGAGATTGAAAACCAGATCAACTTAATGATCTCGGTAGGACCGAAATGGAGGAATCGGTCTGACCGAGAATCACAAAGAGGTTTTGGAAGTTTAAGTCTATGATGAATCGCGGACTCCGAGTGCTCCTCACACAGAGTGGTTCGAATCTGACTTGATCAAATTTTGTGATGTAGCATGGATAGAGTTTGAGATGAGAAAAGCATAGATAGCTAAAGAAGGTTCTTAGGCATTCTTGTCCATCCACTTGGCAAAAAGAAAAGAACCAAACAATCAAAGCAACAAGTGGATGTCCTTGAATGAGTAAAATATGCACCAACATGCTCACACAATAAGATGGCAAATGAAATATGTGGCAAAGCATGCACAACCAATTCTAGCATCTATCAAACAATTGGCGATGAATAGGTCATCTATATATGAGTATATTGACTTAGGAGTCAAATGAAAACATTTGATCATAGGTCATACTCATCGTTTAAGCTCAAGTGGGGTTACCACTTTTACATAATGCATTGATGTGTTCACACCATTAGAGTTGCTTTGACTCAATTAAGTGAGTTAAGCTCCCCTAGATGTGAGATCCCCCCTTAGAGGGATGAACTAACCTTGGGTTTTGTCGATGATGACTTCATGTAGGTGTTGAAGATGTGGATGCTCAATGTTGGTGTAGATTATTTGGAGCAATCCTTTAGAATGAGTTGCACTTTCAACTTACCTACATGGGTTAGTCCCACAAGGAACAAACAAGAATATCCATAGACATAGAGTGATGCACACACAAGATGATGTCCATGAATTCATTAGGTTACCTTGTCCCTTGCCTTACCAATATGAGGGTTTGTGACTCCTTGAACTAGTGCAAGATGTGGAAGTTGATTGCACTGGTTCTTGCCAAAATGATATGAGTGAAGAATGTTGGCAGAGTCACCCTCAAGAACTCTCTAGTTCTTCTTCTTCAGGATCCACATCATCTTGATGGGAATCCTGAAGGAAATATGCCCTAGAGGCAATAATAAAGTTATTATTTATTTCCTTATATCATGATAAATGTTTATTATTCATGCTAGAATTGTATTAACTGGAAACATAATAGATGTGTGAATATATAGACAAACAGAGTGTCACTAGTATGCCTCTACTTGACTAGCTTGTTAATCAAATATGGTTATGTTTCCTAACCATGGACAAAGAGTTGTTATTTGATTAACGGGATCACATCATTAGTTGAATGATCTGATTGACATGACCCATTCCGTTAGCTTAGCACACGATCGTTTAGTCTGTTGCTATTGCTTCCTTCATGACTTATACATGTTCCTATGACTATGAGATTATGCAACTCCGTTTACGGAGGAACACTTTGTGTGCTACCAAACGTTACAACGTAATCGGGTGATTATAAAGGTGCTCTCAGTGTCTCCGAAGGTACTTGTTGAGTTGGCGTATTTGAGATTAGGATTTGTCACTCCGAATGTCGGAGAGGTATCTCTGGGCCCTCTCGGTAATACACATCACTTAAGCCTTGCAAGCATTTCAACTAATGAGTTAGTTGTGAGATGATGTATTACGGAACGAGTAAAGAGACTTGCGTAACGAGATTGAACTAGGTATTGGATACCGACGATCGAATCTCGGGCAAGTAACATACCGATGACAAAGGAACAACGTATGTTGTTGTGCGGTTTGACCGATAAAAGATCTTCGTAGAATATGTAGGAACCAATATGGGCATCCAGGTCCCGCTATTGGTTATTGACCGAGACATGTCTCGGTCATGTCTACATTGTTCTCGAACCGTAGGGTCCGCACGCAGCAAGGTTTCGATGACAGTTATATTATGAGTTTATGTATTTTGATGTACGAAGGTTGTTGAGTCCGGATATGATCACGGACATGGCGAGGATTCTCGAAATGGTCGAGACATAAAGATTGATATATTGGACGGATATATTTGGACACGGAAAGGTTCCGGAGAAGTTTGGAGCTCCGGGAGGTTCTGGAACCCCGAGAGGTATATGGGCCTTATTGGGCCCATGTAGGAGGAAGAGAGAAGGAGCAAGGGAGGCGCGCCCCCAAGCCCAATCCGAATTGGGGAGGGGGCGGCCCCCTTTCCTTTTCCTTCCCCTCTCTTCCTTCCTACTACTAGTACTACTTCCTAATACTAGTACTCCTTCCTTCCCCCTCCAAATAAGATAAGGAAAAGAGAGGGAAACCTACTTGGAGTAGGTTTCCCCCTCCCTATGGCGCGCCCCCCTTGAGGCCGGCCACCTCCTCCCTCCCTCCTTTATATACCGGGGTAGGGGGGCACCCTATGACACACAAGTTGATCATTGAGATCGTTCCTTAGCCGTGTGCGGTGCCCCCCTCCACAAGATTACACCTCGGTCATATTGTAGCGGTGCTTAGGCGAAGCCCTGCGACAGTAGAACATCAAGATCGTCACCACGCCGTCGTCTTGTGGAACTCCTCCCGCTCCTCTGCTGGATCGGAGATCGGGTGCGTCATCGAGCTGTGCGTGTGTCAAGAACTCGGAGGTGCGAATAACGGTGCTTGGATCGGTTGAACCGGGAGGGCGTACAACTACTTCCTCTACGTTGCGTCAGCGCTTCGCTTGGTCTCACGAGGCGTACGACAACACTCTCCCCTCTCGTTGCTATGCATCACCATGATCCTGCGTGTGCGTAGGAATTTTTTGAAATTACTCGTTCCCCAACAATGGCATCGAGCCAGGTTTTATGGTTTGATGTTATATGCACGAGTAGAACACAAGTGAGTTGTGGGCGATATAAGTCATACTGCTTACCAGCATGTCATACTTTGGTTCGGCGGTATTGTTGGATGAAGCGGCCCGGACCGACATTACGCGTACGCTTACGCGAGACTGGTTCTACCGCCGTGCTTTGCACACAGGTGGCTAGCGGGTGTCAGTTTCTCCAACTTTAGTTGAACCGAGTGTGGCTACGCCCGGTCCTTGCGAAGGTTAAAACAGCACCAACTTGACAAACTATCGTTGTGGTTTTGATGCGTAGGTGAGATTGGTTCTTCCTTAAGCCCGTAGCAGCCACGTAAAACTTGCAACAACAAAGTAGAGGACGTCTAACTTGTTTTTGCAGGGCATGTTGTAATGTGATATGGCCAAGACATGATGCTATATTTTATTGTATGAGATTATCATGTTTTGTAACCGAAGTTATCGGCAACTGGCAGGAGCCATATGGTTGTTGCTTTATTGTATGAAATGCAACGCCACATAATTGCTTTACTTTATCACTAAGCGGTAGCGATAGTCGTAGAAGCAATAGATGGCGTAACGACAACGATGCTACGATGGAGATCAAGGTGTCGGCGCGGTGACGATGGTGATCATGATGGTGCTTGAGATGGAGATCACAAGCACAAGATGATGATGGCCATATCATATCACTTATATTGATTGCATGTGATGTTTATCCTTTATGCATCTTATCTTGCTTTGATTGACGGTAGCATTTTAAGATGATCTCGCACTAATTATCAAGAAGTGTTCTCCACGAGTATGCACCGTTGCCAAAGTTAAATCGTGCCCGGACACCACGTGATGATCGGGTGTGATAAGCTCTCGTCCATCTACAACGGGTGCAAGCCAGTTTTGCACACGCAGAATACTCGAGTTAAACTTGACGAGCCTAGCATATGCGAGATATGGCCTCGGAACACGGAGATCGAAAGGTCGGCGTGAATCATATAGTTGATATGATCAACATAAGATGTTCACCATTGAAAACTACTCCATCTCACGTGATGATCGGTTATGGTTTAGTTGATTTGGATCACGTGATCACTTAGATGACTAGAGAGATGTCTGTCTAAGTGGGAGTTCTTAAGTAATATGATTAATTGAACTTAAATTTATCATGAACTTAGTCCCGGTAGTATTTTGCAAATTATGTTGTAAGATCAATAGCTTGCGTTGTTGCTTTCATATGTTTATTTTGATATGTTCCTAGAAAATTGTGTTGAAAAATGTTAGTAGCAATGATGCGGATTGGATCCGTGATCGAGGTTTATCCTCATTCTTGCCTGAAAGAATTATGTCCTTAATGCACCACTAGGTAGCGGACCTATTGCAGGAAGCGGATCACGAGGCGTTAGAGCGTTTGGCTAGCTCAATATGATGACTACTTGATAGTTTTGTGCACCATGCTTTATGGCTTAGAATCGGGACTTCAAAGATGTTTTGAACATCATGGACCATATGAGATGTTCGAGAATTGAAGTTAATATTTCAAGCAAATACCGAGTTGAGAGATATGAAGTCTCCAACAAGTTCTATAGCTAAAATATGGAGGAGAATCGCTCAACTAGTGAGCATGTGCTCAGATTATGCAGGTACTACAATCGCTTGAATCAAGTGGGAGTTAATCTTCCAGATAAGATAGTGATTGACAGAGTTCTCTAGTCACCATCACCAAGTTAGTAGAACTTTGTGATGAACTATAGTATGCAAGGGATGACGAAAACGATTCCCGAGCTCTTCGTGATGTTGAAATCTACGAAGGTGGAAATCAAGAAAGAGCATCAAGTGTTGATGGTTGACAAGATCACTAGTTTCAAGAAAAGGGCAAAGGGAAAGAAAGGGGGACTTCAAGTGGAAAGACAAGCAAGTTGTCACTCCCGTGAAGAAGACCAAAGCTGGACCAAAGCCTGAAACTGAGTGCTTACACTGCAAAGGGAATGGTCATTGGAAGCGGAACTGCCCTGAATATTTGGTGGATAAGAAGGATGGCAAAGTGAACAAGGGTATATTTGATATACAGATTATTGTTGTGTGCCTTACTAGTGTTTATAGTAGCCCCTGAGTATTTGATACTTGTTCGGTTGCTAAGATTAGTAACTCGAAACAGGAGTTACAAAATAAACAGAGACTAGTTGAAGGGAAGTGACGATGAGTGTTGGAAGTAGTTCCAAGATTGATATGATCATCATCGCACACTCCCTATACTTTCGGGATTAGTGTTAAACCTAAATAAATGTAATTTGGCGTTTGCGTTGAGCATGAATATGATTTGATCATGTTTATTGCAATACGGTTATTCATTTAAGTAAGAGAATAAACTATTGTTCTGTTTATATGAATAAAACCTTATATGGTTACACACCCAATGAAAATGGTTCATTGGATCTCGATCGTAGTGATACACATATTCATAATATTGAAACCAAAAGATGCAAAGTTAATAATGATAGTGCAACTTATTTGTGGCACTGCCGTTTAGGTCATATTGGTGTAAAGCGCATGAAGAAACTCCATGCTGATGGGATTTTGGAATCACTTGATTATGAATCACTTGATGCTTATGAACCATGCCTCATGGGCAAGATGACTAAGACTCCGTTCTCCGGAAAAGTGGAGCGAGCAACCGACTTATTGGAAATAATACATCTTGATGTATGCGATCCAATGAGTGTTAAGGCTCATGGCGGGTATCGTTATTTTCGACCTTCACAGATGATTTGAGCAGATATGGGTATATCTACTTGATGAAACATAAGTCTGAAATAGTTGAAAGGTTCAAAGAATTTGAGTGAAGTGGAAAAATCATCGTGACAAGAAAATAAAGTTTCTACGATCGATCGCGGAGACAAATATTTGAGTTCTGAGTTTGGTCTTCAATTACAACAATGTGGAATAGTTTCACAAATTCATGCCACGGAACATCACATCATAATGGTGTGTCGAGCGTCATAACCGTACTTTATTGGATATAGTACAATCTATGATGTTTCTTACCGATTTACCAATATCGTTTTCGGATCATGCATTAGAGACAACTGCATTCACGTTATATAGGGCACCATCTAAATCCGTTGAGACGACACTATATGAACTTTGGTTTAGCAAGAAACCAAAGTTGTCGTTTCTTAAAGTTTGGGGCTGCGATGCTTATGTGAAAAAGTTTCATCCTGATAAGCTCAAACCCAAATCGGAGAAGTGCGTCTTCATAGAATACCCAAAGGAAATTGTTGGGTACACCTTCTATCACAGATCCGAAGGCAAAACATTCGTTGCTAATAACTGGATCCTTTCTAGAGAAGGAGTTTCTCTCGAAAGAAGTGAGTAGGAGGAAAGTAGAACTTGATGAGGTAACTATACCTGTTCCCTTATTGGAAAGTAGTTCATCACAGAAATCTGTTCTTGTGACTACTATACCAATTAGTAAGGAAGCTAATGATGATGATCATGTAACTTTAGATCAAGTTACTACCAAACCTCGTAGGTAAAACAGAGTGAGATCCGCACCAGAGTGGTACGATAATCCTGTTCTGGAAGTCGTGTTACTTGACCATGACACACCTACAAACTATGAGGAAGCGATGATGAGCCCAGATTCCGCGAAATGGCTTGAGGCCATGAAATCTGAGATGAGATCCATGTATGAGAACAAAGTGTGGACTTTGGTGGAGTTGCCCGATGATTGGCAAGCCATAGAAAATAAATGGATCTTCAAGAGGAAGACGGACGCTGATAGTAGTGTTACTATCTACAAAGCTAGACTTGTCGAAAAGGGTTTTTGACAAAGTTCAAGATGTTGAATACAATGAGATTTTCTCACTCGTATCGATGCTTAAAAGTCTGTCCGAATCATGTTAGCAATTGCCACATTTTTGAAATCTGGCAAAAGGATGTCAAAACTGCATTTCTTAATGAATTTATTAAAGAAGAGTTGTATATGATGCAACCAGAAGGTTTTGTCAATCCTAAAGGTGCTAACAAAATGCACAAGCTCCAGCGATCCATCTATGGACTGGTGCAAGCATCTCGGAGTTGGAATATACGCTTTGATAAGTTGATCAAAGCATACAGTTTATCTGAGACTTGCGATGAAGCTGTATTTACTAGAAAGTGAGTGGGAGCACTACATCATTTCTGATAAGTATATGTGAATGACATATTGTAGATCGGAAATAATGTAGAATTATTCTACAAAGCATAAAGGAGTGTTTGAAAGGAGTTTTTCAAAGAAAGACCTCGGTGAAGCTGCTTACATATTGAGCATCAAGATCTATAGAGATAGATCAAAACGCTTGATAAGTTTTTTCAATAAGTACATACCTTGACAAGATTTTGAAGTAGTTCAAAATGGAACAGTCAAAGAAAGAGTTCTTGCCTGTGTTACAAGGTGTGAAGTTGAGTAAGACTCAAAACCCGACCACGGCAGAAGATAGAAAGAGAATGAAAGTCTTTCACTATGCCTTGGCCATAGATTCTATAAAGTATGCCATGCTGTGTACCAGATCTATTGTATACCCTACACTGAGTTTGGCAAGGAAGTACAATAGTGATCTAGGAGTAGATCATCGACAGCGATCAAAATTATCCTTAGTGGAATAAGGATATGTTTCTCGATTATGGAAGTGACAAAAGGTTAAATAAGTAAAGGGTTACGTCGATGCAAGTTTTGACACCGATCTGGATGACTCTAAGTCTCGATCTAGATACATATTGAAAGTGGGAGCAATTAGCTAGAGTAGCTCCGTGCAGAGCATTGTAGACATAGAAAATTGCAAAATACATAACGGATCTGAATGTGAAAGACCCGTTGACTAAGATTCTCTCACAAGCAAAACATGATCACACCTCAGTACTCTTTGGGTGTTAATCACATTGCGATGTGAACTAGATTACTGAATCTAGTAAACCCTTTGGGTGTTGGTCACATGGCGATGTGAACTATGGGTGTTAATCACATGATGATGTGAATTATCGATGTTAATCAGATGGTGATGTGATCTAGATTATTGACTCTAGTGCAAGTGGGAGACTGAAGGAAATATGCCCTAGAGGCAACAATAAAGTTATTATTTATTTCCTTATATCATGATAAATGTTTATTATTCATGCTAGAATTGTATCAACTGGAAACATAATACATGTGTGAATATATAGACAAACAGAGTGTCACTAGTATGCCTCTACTTGACTAGCTTGTTAATCAAAGATGGTTATGTTTCCTAACCATGGACAAAGAGTTGTTATTTGATTAACGGGATCACATCATTAGTTGAATGATCTGATTGACATGACCCATTCCGTTAGCTTAGCACACGATCGTTTAGTATGTTGCTATTGCTTCCTTCATGACTTATACATGTTCCTATGACTATGAGATTATGCAACTCCCGTTTACCGGAGGAACACTTTGTGTGCTACCAAGCGTCTGGCGTAATCGGGTGATTATAAAGGTGCTCTCTGGTGTCTCCGAAGGTACTTGTTGAGTTGGCGTATTTCGAGATTAGGATTTGTCCTCCGAATGTCGGAGAGGTATCTCTGGGCCCTCTCGGTAATACACATCACTTAAGCCTTGCAAGCATTTCAACTAATGAGTTAGTTGTGAGATGATGTATTACGGAACGAGTAAAGAGACTTGCGATAGCGAGATTGAACTAGGTATTGGATACCAACGATCGAATCTCGGGCAAGTAGCATACCGATGACAAAGGAACAACGTATGTTGTTGTGCGGTTTGACCGATAAAAGATCTTCGTAGAATATGTAGGAACCAATATGGGCATCCAGGTCCGCTATTGGTTATTGACCGGAGACATGTCTCGGTCATGTCTACATTGTTCTCGAACCGTAGGGTCCTGCACGCTTAAGGTTTCGATGATGAGTTATATTATGAGTTTATGTATTTTGATGTCTTGAAGGTTGTTGAGTCCGGATATGATCACGGACATGACGAGGAGTCTCGAAATGGTCAATACATAAAGATTGATATATTGGACGGATATATTTGGACACGGAAAGGTTCCGGAGAAGTTTGGAGCTCCGGAGGTTACTGGAACCCCGGGAGGTATATGGGCCTTATTGGGCCCATGTAGGAGGAAGAGAGAAGGAGCAAGGGAGGCGCGCCCCAAGCCCAATCCGAATTGGGGAGGGGACCGGCGCCCCTTTCCTTTCTCCTTCCCCTCTCTCCTTCCTACTACTAGTACTACTTCCTAATACTAGTACTCCTTCCTTCCCCTCCATATAAGATAAGGAAAGAGAGGAACCTACTTGGAGTAGGTTTCCCCCCCTATGGCGCGCCCCTTGAGGCCGCCACCTCCTCCCTCCCTTCTTTATATCACGAGGTAGGGGGCACCCTATGACACACAAGTTAATCATTGAGATCGTTCTTTAGCCGTGTGCGGTGCCCCCCTCCACAAGATTACACCTCGGTCATATTGTAGCGGTGCTTAGGCGAAGCCTGCGACGATAGAACATCAAGATCGTCACTGCGCCATCGTCTTGTGGAACTCCTCCAGCGCCTCTGCTGGATCGGAGATCGAGTGCGTCATCGAGCTGTCGTGTGTCAAGAACTCGGAGGTGCGAATAACGGTGCTTGGATCGGTTGAACCGGGAGGACGTCGACTACTTCCTCTACGTTGCGTCAGCGCTTCCGCTTCGTCTCACGAGTGCGTACGACAACACTCTCCCCTCTCGTTGCTATGCATCACCATGATCTTGTTTGTGCGTAGGAATTTTTTTGAAATTACTACGTTCCCCAACAAATCCTTGGAGTTGTAATTGTACTTGATGAAGTAGAACTTGACGTAGTCTTGGGGACCCACTTGAACGAGGCTTTAGGTGCTTCTTCAACTGCATCAATCTCTCCTTGAAGCTTGTCCTTGCCTTTTTTCTTGTGGTCTTGTGGTGGAAGATCATCTTGAGCTTGTGTTCCCTTGAAGGAAGTAGGATCATACTTCTCTTGTTGAGGAACAAACTTCGTCTTGGGGTATTGATCTTCTTCCCACTCATCCATTGGCATTGAACTTTCGTTCAAAACCAACACCTTGATTCTTCCGGTGCCTTCCTTGCTTGCGTACAATTTCCTCGAATTGCTTACTCCCGGCAAGGCTCTTGTAAACACCTTTCTCTATAATTCCCTTCAATAAGCTATTTTCTTGCTCAAGTGTAACTTGGCTAAGAGAATCATTAGTGGAATCAAGAGAACTACTAGAAGCAACAATATTGGATTTGACATTATTATTGTGACCACTGGAGGAAGTATCTTTCTTGTACTTGTTACTAGACTTGACTTGAGGCATGTAAGTAGATAAGTGTAAACGCTTGGCAATATAAGAAGAACTTTTCTTGCGGAGATGATCATTGATTGCTTTTAAGAACTCATGCTCTTGCTCAAGATTGAGCTTTTCAAAGCATAACTTCTCATGAGCCCTTAAAAGTTCTCGATGATCTTCGTAGATAGTTTCATGAGATAACTTAAGAGAGTTTAGTTCTTTAGTTAGAAGCTCAATCTTCTCCTTATCATTGTCATTCGTTTTATCTTGATTAGCATGATTAATTGACGTTTCATCATAGTATTCATCACTAGAGTTGTCAACAAGTAAATCATCATCCACAAGCAAGTCATCTTCATCACTATTGAAATCAAAATACTCGGGATGTGTTACCTTTGGACCTTTGGCCATGAAGCATCTTCCAACACCTTCATTTGGTGAGTCAAATATGTCGTAGGAGTTGGTTGACACAAGTGCTAGACCGGCAACACCTTCATCTTGAGTATATTCGGAGTCGGAGTGATAGCTTCTCTCGGAGTGATTGTCGGAGTCGGAGCAGGATACCCATGCACCAACATGAGCCTGATGTCTTCGTTTTGTGTAGCTCCTTGATGACTTGTCCTTCCTTTCCGAATCCTTGCTTCTCCGTGAGGGTCTTCGTTCATAATGATCATCTCTACTCCTCCTCTCTCTTGGTGGTGATTCTTCTCTTTTGCTCCTTCTTCTTGGAGAGTCTTCTCTTCTTTTGTAGGGTGCCGTACACTCATTGGAGTAGTGTCCGGGTCTCCCACAATTGTAGCAATTGCGCTCTCGACTAGAAGATCTTTTGTCATTGTTAGACCTTGACTTGGAGCTTCTTTCTTTGCTTCTACTCTTGTAGAATTTGTTGAAGTTCTTCACCATTAAGCTCAATTCTTCATTGAAGGTTGGTTTCTCACTTGATGATGTGGGGGCTTCACTTGAGGCTTTGTAAGCACCACTTGACTTGTTGTGAAGTTCCTCCTTATCCTTGAGTGACATCTCATGAGCAACAATTCTTCCAATGACTTCCGTTGGCTTGAGGTCTTTGTAGTTTGGCATCATTTGAATCAATGTGCACACGGTATCATACTTTCCATCCAATGCTCTTAGAATCTTCTTGATGATGAATTTTTCGGTCATCTCTTCACTCCCTAAGCCGGCAATCTCATTTGTGATAAGAGCAAGCCTAGAGTACATTTCAGCGACACCTTCACCATCCTTCATTTTGAACTTGTCAAGCTGACTTTGGAGCACATCCAACTTGGATTCCTTGACGGACTCGGTACCTTCATGCATATCAATCAAAGTATCCCAAATTTCCTTTGCATTCTCAAGACGGCTGATTTTGTTGAATTCTTCGGGGCACAATCCGTTGAAGATGATATCACAAGCTTGAGCGTTGTATTGCAGCATCTTCAATTCTTCCGCATTAGCTTCACGGTTTGGTTCTCTCCCATCGAAAAATTCACCTTGCAAGCCAATACAAATAATTGCCCAAACGGCGGCGTTATGTCCAAGAATATGCATTTTCATCTTATGCTTCCAACTAGCAAAATTAGTACCATCAAAGTAAGGACCTCTACGGTGATAATTTCCCTCGCTAGGCATACATACTCTCCTAGGTTGTGAAACCAAGGCTATGACCACCAAAAGCTATGGAAATCAAAGCAAATGGAGACCAAAGCTCTGATACCACTTGTAGGACCTTGAAGTATGTCTAGAGGGGGGGGGGTGATTAGACTACTTGACCAATAAAAACTTAACCTTTTCCCAATTTTAGAGTTTGGCAGATTTTAGCTATTTTAGGACAAGTCAAGCAATCATCACACAATTCAAGCAAGCATGCAAAGAGTATATAGGCAGCGGAAATTGAAGCATGCAACTAGCAAGAAAGTAAAGGGAAGGGTTTGGAGGATTCAAACGCAATTGGAGACACGTATGTTTTTGGCGTGGTTCCGATAGGTGGTGCTATCGTACATCCACGTTGATGGAGACTTCAACCCACGAAGGGTAACGGTTGCGCGAGTCCACGGAGGGCTCCACCCACGAAGGGTCCACGAAGAAGCAACCTTGTCTATCCCACCATGGCCGTCACCCACGAAGGACTTGCCTCACTAGCGGTAGATCTTCACGAAGTAGGCGATCTCCTTGCCCTTACAAACTCCTTAGTTCAAGTCCACAATCTTGTCGGAGGCTCCCAAGTGACACCTAGCCAATATAGGAGACACCACTCTCCAAGAAGTAACAAATGGTGCGTTGATGATGAACTCCTTGCTCTTGTGCTTCAAATGATAGTCTCCCCAACACTCAACTCTCTCTCATAGGTTTTGGATCTGGTGGAAAGAAGATTTGAGTGGAAAGCAACTTGGGAAGGCTAGAGATCAAGATTCATATGGTAGGAATGGAATATCTTGGCCTCAACACATGAGTAGGTGGTTCTCTCTCGAAATGGTAAGTTGGAAGTGTAGGTTAGTTCGATGGCTCTCTCCACGAATGAGCAGGAGGTGGAGGGGTATATATAGCCTCCACACAAAATCTAACCGTTACACACAATTTACCAATCTCGGTGGGACCGAATTGTTAAACTCGGTCGGACCGATTTAGTAAACCTAGTGACCGTTAGTGATTTTCGGTGGGACTGACATGCATCTCGGTGAGACCGATTCGGTTAGGGTTAGGGCATAACGTAAACTTGGTAAGACCGATTACACAAACTCGGTGAGACCGATTTGGTAATAAGCTTTCCAGAGAGTTGGTCAGGTAAACTCGGTGGGACCGATTTGCTCTTTTCGATGAGACCGAAATGTTACAAAAAGGAAACAGAGAGTTTACATTGCAATCTCGGTGGGACCAATCGCTCACTTCGGTTAGACCGAAACGTTACGAAGGGAAACAGAGAGATTACAACCCCATCTCGGTAAGACCGAGATCCCTATCGGTAAGACCGATTTGCTTAGGGTTTGTGGCAGTGGCTATGACTTTTGGAATCGGTGGCGTCGGATAGGAAGAATCGATGTGACCGATTTTGGCTTTGGGTTTAGGTCATTTGTGGATGTGGGAAAGTAGTTGAGGGTTTTGGAGCATATCACTAAGCACATTAATCAAGAGGCTCATTAAGCAACACCTCATCCCTCCTTGATAGTATTGGCTTTTCCTATAGACTCAATGTGATCTTCGATCACTAAAATGTAAAATGAAGAGTCTTGAGCTTTTGAGCTTGAGCCAATCCTTTGTCCTTAGTATTTTTAGGGATACACTTTCATCATCCATGCCATGCCATTCATTGAGCTTTCCTGAAATAATAGTCTTGGAATAGCATTAGCTCAATGAGCTATATGTTGTTATGAATTACCAAAACCACCTCGGGATAGTTGCACTTTCATACATAAAAGAATTCAGAGAAGAATCAAATATTTTCCATAGATAATACTAGATCATAAACCCACAATTCATCGGTCTCAACAAACACACCGCAAAAAAGAAGATTACATCGAATAGATCTCCACTAGAGAGGGGGAGAACATTGTATTGAGATCCAAAAAGAGAGAAGAAGCCATCTAGCTACTAGCTATGGACCCGAAGGTCTGAAGTAAACTACTCACACTTCATCGGAGGGGCTATGGTGTTGATGTAGAAGCCCTCCGCGGTGGATGCCCCCTCCTGCGGAGCTCCGGAACAGGCCCCAAGATGGGATCTCGTGGATACAGAAGGTTGCGGCGGTGGAATTACGTTTTTGGCTCCTGTTCTGATCGTTTGGGTATACGTAGGTATATATAGGAGGAAGGAGTACGTCGGTGGAGCAGCAGGAGACCCACGAGGTAGAGGCGCGCCCGGCGCCTCCACCTCGTGACCGCCTCAACCTGCTTGGAGTAGGGTCCAAGTCTCCTGGATCACGTTCGGTGAGAAAATCACGTTCCCGAAGGTTTTATTCCGTTTGGACTCTCTTTGATATTCTGTTTCTTCGAAACACTGAAATAGGCAAAAAAAAACAGCAACTCTGGGCTGGGCCTCCGGTTAATAGGTTAGTCCCAAAAATAATATAAAAGCAGAAAATAAAGCCCAATATAGTCCAAAACAGTAGATAAAGTAGCATGGAGCAATCAAAAATTATAGATACGTTGGAGACGTATCAGCCGCCCTGCTGGTCTTGTACCTGGGCACCATGGTCCGCCTTGAGTCTTATTCATCGGCCGCCACCTAGATGACCCGGCCCAATATGGCGGGTTATATCGTGGGGTCATATCCCCAACATTAGCCCCCAGATTGATTTGAATTTTATTCATGTCAATCTTCGACCTTATTATCTAGCGGCTTATCTTCTGGTTAAACGTGCATCCTCTCCAGGCCGTAAAATTCTGGCTTATGATACTCCGAGACTTTTTTTTTCTTGTCTTCTCATCGATGACATCATCCGCTGGAAATCCAGGAAACCTATGATGACATCACAACAAATCTTGATGCATATCCACTCAACCCGAGAATCGAGGCGTCACTTACCCCAAAAGTTATTGCGCCTCCTCGGTCTCCGCACCTGTCATTTTATCTCTTCGGCTCTTCGCTTTATAAATATACGCGCCCCCCTCTTTTCACTTTTACCTCGCCGCCGTCGCTTCTTCTTCTTCCTCGAGCCCGAGCTCTCCGTGGCGCCGCTGCTTCAGTTCATGCGCCGCCGGCCAACCCGCCCAGGAGTGCAGCGCTTCCCAGTCTCCACCGGAGATCGATTAGGCACCTCCGCCGCCCTCTGCAACCGTCATGTACACTATCCTTCTTTCGTCAGATCCGCGCTAGTTCCTTTGTAGTTCGTCGGAGTTCACCTCTCCTTCATCACCATTGCCAGTCTAGATATAGTTTTTGATGAACTTTCTCACAGAAATATAGCAGAGCTAGTGATGGCACCATTTTTGCATCCAGAAAACCCCCCTCAAGATTCTGTAAGTTAGACAACCACTGCTATCAGGGCTTTGTCCTAGGTTTAGCAATTATTTTTCTTTTTTGAACTGTTTGTAGATCCATAATTGTAGGCACTCCCAACAGAAACTTGTTTATAAACACTTAGAAGTAAACTATAGATCCCCATTTGACAATAAGGCGTCCTCTATGTTTGCCGGCTCATCCCTATGATTGTGGCCCGCCATGATTTAGAAATTGCTCTATGGTTAAGCTGGCTTACCTATTAGGTGACTCGCCCATTATAATCAATAATGCCGACTTATCTTTAATCATAGTTGTACGTGCATTGCCCTTTATCACATAATTCACCAGCGAGTTTATCGTTTCATAAATAACCCGCCATTCATACTTCTGCAGTTCTTAACCTTACTTAGGTGGCTCATCATGGCGAAAACCACAATTTGCAATTGGGTAGCTTCCCATGTTTCCCAACTCGTGCTCAATGATTACAGAGAGTAGGGTTTTCTGCCGGTTCAAGAGGTGAACGGCTGGCGAGCTCCTCCTCAAGGGGAAGATGTTCCCTAACCCGGCGAAGGGGAAGTCGTGGTATTCACAGACCATCTCCTTAGAGGCTTCTCTCCACCCGGGCCAAAATTCTTCCGGGACGTCTTAAATTTCTTCAACCTTCATCCTCAAGATCTTGCCCCAAATTCTGTATCCAACCTGTGCTAATTTCAAGTCCTCTGTGAAGTGTATCTACAAATCAAGCGTACCGTTCCTATCTTCCGATTTTCTACATCAACCGTCAAACTAAGTGCGCTGATGGCCCCAACCTAGAACTTGGCGGGGTCTCAATTCAAAGGCGGAGAGATGTTCCCTTCCCTCTAGGTACTCTGCGGAGTCACCCTAAAGGATGGATCAAGACCTGGTTCTACTGTAAGAACACAACTCCTACTAATTGGAACCCTTTGCCGGGTTATAGACCGCACCATCTTGCCACCAACTTTGAACTTCCTGGTTGGGCTCCTCCAGAAGTGCGTGCCCAAGTCGCCCACGTATATCCAAAACTAAGGGCCCTGGAGATACATGGGTTAACCGAGGTTGATTTGACCTGGTGCTGGATTACCTGGAGGATCATGCCATTAAGCCGCCGGGCTGGTTTAATGTGTAATTATTCGGCGACTCAAATGACGCACAACGGTACAGTCCCATTGACTTGGAGGCTGATGAAATAAATAATATCGTGAAGAAGATGCTTGGGGAGTCCCAAGAAAACTGCAACAAGACGAGGCTAAAACCGTTTTATGCTCTTAACCCGGGGTCCTCCAGCAAGTATTCTTGTAACCACTTGTCCAGCTTATCATTTTGTAACTTAAACTCACTTGTTGAACTTGTTTAAACACGTGTAGGCCAATTCTCCATTCCGGAACAGGAAAACGAAAACACAAGCGACCAAGTTTAAGCTGCATCGGCTCAAAAAAGAAATAAACCTGCTGCTGTGAATGAACCGATAGCTAGGGGTGAGCTGTGTTTTGATTTTCGGTTTGAGCTTTTTTTCGCCCTAGGCCGAGATGGCCGAATTTCGGCCATTTTCAAAAATTTCGGCTGAAATTTGACCAAATTTTGACTGCAATTCGACTTAAATTTGACCAAAAATTCTCAAATTTGAGCAGTTTCGGCCTAAATATACTTTTCGCCTCAGGCCGAGATGGCCGAAATTCGGCCGAAATACACTTTTTGCGGCCGAAAATCAAAACACAGGGGGTGAGTCACCAATAGCTGATGCTCAGTCTGAGGTAGAACTTTACTCCCTTGGCCATTTTTTATTGAACTCGTTGACGCTTCTTATTCTCCGGGTGATGCTGCAACAAGTCAGGCTGATGATGTTGAGGTAATTTTCATCTCTCCCGTCTCAGAATCCTTGCCTCCAAAGAAAACAAAGCGGGCTATTCAGAAAGTAAAATTTTCTCATCCAGATGCTTATTTTGATCCAAACTTCCTTTTGAAGAAAGCCCAGCATGAATCAGGACGCCACACTTGAAGCAGCTCCGAAGATCTTGCGACCGGCTTACCTGAAAATCAGCCGCCCACAAGCGACGTAATGAGGTGCCTCACAGTCGAACTTCTTCTCTTCCAGGAGCCGGACTTATTAGGCAACCTCTTAATCCCTCTAATTCCAATTATCAGGAGTCACCACCATCTTCTGGAGACTCATCTGCCACTCAGCCGGCACCCCTCATCATCAACCAAGGGTAAGCTTCTTTTAACTGAGTTATTATACCTTATCCTGGTCAATTTCACATATATTTTATCATGCTGTCTTATTTGTAGGGACAAAGCCAAAACCAAGAAAAGAAAATTTGGCGAGTCATCAACAACTCTTGAAATTCATGAGTCAGAGGACCCAACCTTGGTGACCCCCGAAGCTTATATTGAGGCACTAGAAGGCCGTCTTGATGAGCAGACTGAGCCGTCCCCATAGAATGAGTCGGTGAATACTGAAGCAACGGATGCCCAAGTTATCCTTCACAACCTGGCGGATGATCTTAACCCGCCAAGTCCGGCTCGTGCTTCAAGCTTCGGTAAGGCGGCTGAAGATGTGTCTCCTCTTGAAAAGAACAGTGATGGAATTGCTATCACTGGGGAGGCATATAAATCTCCAGAAGTATCCAATGTGCTGACCAGGCTCACCGCAAAAGATGAGACACCCTTGTTTGAGAAGGGAAAAGCAAAGCTTGAGCTGCCCAATTATGAGGAATTCAGCGCAGAAGAGCTGCACGCGGGCTATCTAGCCCGCGTTTCTACCAGCCGCGACATGGAAGCCGGCATGGTGAATATGATGAAGAGGAAATATGAGGTATGATCAATCTTCTCCAATATTAGATATACATCATTGTGTAGCCCCCAAGGCTCACACATAGGAAGTCTTGAGTATGTATGAGACTTGTACGTGAATATTGAAGCTTGAAGTGTAGCCCCCAAGGGCCAGGTTATCATGCTAATGATAAGCTAGTTCTTTAGATAGAAAAACTGTTAAGAGAAAAAGCCCGGTGGCCCCAAGGGCCGGCTCATTTTCCTGAAATGAGTCAGGTCTTCCAAATGCACTTTGAAAAGGTAGCCTGTAGCCCACAAGGGCCGACTCGTTTCTATGAATTGAGTCAGGTCTTCTCGTGTTAACTCTTGAAGAAAAACCGATATGCATTAGAGCCCCCAAATGTCGAGTATGTTGCTTGCAAAATTCTTGGGACTTCAACAATAACATTAATTTGTCTGTCATGCATAGCCCCCAAGTACTGTGTTGTACATTGTTGCCGGCTTGGACTAGTAAAATTTCTGACAGATGAATTACCTCTTTGTCTTGCAGGAAGCTTTGAACATGGCCGAGTCAAATTTGTCCGGCTTAAAGAAAGATCTGGAATCAAAACAAGCTCTACGAGCCAAAGCTGAATCAATCTTGCAATCCTTGTTGGGAGAGCTGGAGACAATCAAGGCGGCTTTCGAAACAACAAAGACTAACATTGAAACCAAAAAGGCTGCTCTAACCAAGCGTGCGGAAGCCGCCGAGAATCAACTGAAACCAGTTACTAAAGAACTGACCGGGTTAAAACGACATATCTCCCAAATGACCCAGGCAATATTGGGTAAGCAATTCCTGTGAATTCATGCCAATAACTTGCCTACCAAGTCATGTATAGATAATAACTCGCTTGGCGACTCATACATGTAAACTATTTGCAGGTAATAGAACATGCAACCTCCAGGATAACAACTTGATGAAGCTGAAGGTTGTATACTCTTTCATAGAGCAATTATATGCTAGAAGTATCTTTACCATCAAAGATTTAATGGGTGAAAAAAATGCCGGTGCAATTCATCAAAGGTGTACTGAGGCGCCTCTCGACCATCCCAAAGCAGATTGAGGAACTGCAAAAATCAGCCGCCCGAGCAGGGGCAATGATCTCGCTGAGCCAGGCCATAGCTTATGCGCCAGAGTTGGATCCTTTGGAGACGGCCAACAGGTTCCCCCAATACAAAGATGATGGAACCGAATTTTCAGCCAATGATTATGCCTGTTGTTTGAGGGAGACTCGAGTGTTGGTGAATCAACTTGTTGCAGACATGGACTTGAAAAAATATCAGGTGACTTATGGTGGCAAAAACACACGAATTTAACCGCCAACCTTTGAATCTGTTGACTTGACTCCACAACGACATAAGCATATTTTTGCCCCTGATGTTGACCCGTCTCCTATCTTGCATGACGAAGCCATCTTCCAAACCTTAACCGATGTCCACTGGAATCTGGACAACCTTCAGATCAAAGATGCAGAAGAGTCGGCACAGGATAACCTGGAGGCGTCAATTGCTGGGGGCCATTAAGGAGCTAACCTGGAGGGAACCAACCTGGACATCATAGAGGCCGGCTTACAGGAGTAGTGTATACTCCACAAAAAATCATTTGAATATTTGGAACTCAACTGGAGGCTTGTAATAGTTTTAGCAAAACAGTTGGTTGCCTTTGTCGTGCCTTCGTGCATGTTATCTTTTGATCAAACACCAATCTGGAAACCATGAACACTTTTTGAAATCACGAATAAAATTTGAAATTTTAAACATTTTTAAAAACAAAGAATAAAATTAAAAATGATAAACGATAAATAAAAGGAAAGGAAAAAAGAAAAGAAATAGAAACAAAAACAGAAAAGAAAAAAAGTAAAGTAAAAAAAGGAAAAAAAGGAAACACAGGCAAAAGAAACAAAGCTCGGTTCAGGGAACCTACTAGAAGGTTCCCAAAACCAGGTGCTCTCTTGAAGTGGACTAGCCCGTGTGTCTGGTTCGCTTGCTTCTCTTGAGCGAAGCAGCGCCGATCAGACGCACACGGGCGTCATATAGGATTTGCCCTTCGACATGCACATGTACACAATTAATGTGAATAACTAGGCTTAATGTACTAGATGACAAAATCACTAATTGAGTACTCATTGCAAAGGTCACTCCCATCTTCTCAGGTTGCAACAACTGGCGTGCTGCATGTGCGCCACTTGTCACAACCAGGAAGTTTTCCCTTTTTACGTAGATCCATTTATTCAAAACGTTTTATCTCTTAAACCATGCGTCCAAATCTCGAATCGTTTTCATCGTTAGATTTCTTGCATCGAGATCTTCAAAACTAGATCCCATGTTGATAGGATTTGACGAACTTCTTTCACGGAAAAAATCAGAAAAAAAGCCGGACGAAAAAACCGTACCGGTAGCATGGGTTTTCCCTTTTCGAAAGAGGCACACCCGCGCCTCTCGTGAAATAATAACCGTGCCTCGCGCGGAAACAAAACCATGGCTCTCGCGAAAGGAAAAAATATAGAAAACACATATTTTTTCATTTCCGATAGGCACGGCCGTGCCTTTTGCGGAAGGGAAAAAAATAGAAAACGTGTTTTTTCGCTTCCGAGAGGCACGGTGGCGACTCTCGTGAAAGCACAACCGTGCTCCTCGCGGAAGCAAACCCGTGCCTCTCGTGGAAGGAAAAGAAACATAAAACGCGTTTTTTCATTTCCAAGAGGCACGACCGTGACTCTCGCGAAAGCACAACCGTGCCTCTCGCGGAAGCAAAACCATGCCTCTCGCGGAAGGGATAAAACAGAAAATGCATTTTTTTGTTTCCGAGAGGCACGGCCATGACTCCGGCAAAAGCAAAACCGTGTCTCTCGCAGAAGAAAAACTGTGACTCTCGTGAAAGAAAAAAACACGTTTTTTTCGCGCAAATTTTTTTCCCTATTTTTTTATCCAAAAGCTAAGAAAGACTGGTGAAAAACCGAAATGTAAAAAAAAAACGGTTTAAAAAACCGAAAACATGTGTGGGAAAATAAAAAAAAATCCAGAGGAAGCTCCTAGAACGCAACACGTGGTAGGCGGCTGAGAGCGCGCCAAGTGGCACTGATAGTTGTGAGGCTCCCAAAGGAGCGCTCGTCAACTAGTTGCTCCCACTAGAAGATAGGCGCTCATGAAGCTCAAATGGCTATGGCCAGTGCAGCCCATTTTGCACATGTTTATGTTTATATCAAGAATTTGTAGATATTATGTAAATTATGATTTCAGTAATAAATATAACCTTTTGATATTCATGTGTTATAAATATTGTACATACAAACAAATAACCTACATTCAAAATTATTCGTGTATTATTTTAAAATATTGGTATATATAAAATAATATTTATGGAAAAAATTCAATCATGTATAATATTTAAATTGATAAATTTTCTGAAGTCATTAGTAAACAATAATACACAAGTGAATATTCATAAATATTTAGTAAATATTTTTATTCATCATTTTGTATAATTTAAATATAAACCATGAATGTATAATTATTTTGGATTCACTAAACATATTTATGTAATAAAATAAATTCAATGTCCGCATAAACTAAATTTTTTTAGTATAATACACATGTTTATATTTAGATGTTTTTATGTACTACTGATGTATAATGTTTTTAACACACAAATATTTTTACATAACTTTATTACATACTTTTTACAAATATCTTAAAAAGTATCCTTAATGTTTTTATTACTAACTTTTTCCTAATATTTTTTATAGAATACATGGTTATATTTAAGTTTTTGATTAACTAATCATTGTATGTATGTATAATGTTTTTAACACATTAATATTTCAAAAAAAATACTTATGTTTTACAAATATACATAAAAATAACGCGTGCAAAATGGGCTGCAGTATCTCCAGCCCATTTAAGCTCCCCATGCGTTTTCGCTCAGTACATATGAATATTTGTTTTCTGAAACTCTTAGTACGTATGAATTTGTTACACATAGTAGACATGTGAAAATGTTTGGCTGAGTCACTAAATTGGCTAGTGTTTTAAGCGTTGGTCGCGGGTTCAGCACCTGGGCGCACCTATTTTTCATGGTAATTTTCACATTGCTGGTTTGCTTTTCTGCAGATAAAAAATTGTAAGGTTTTTACTTTTTTGGAAAAATGCAGCCCAGCTTTTTCCATGAATAAAAAAATTTATAAAGGTGCTTTGTGCAAAAAGAAATCCATGAATAAAAAATATAAAGGTGCTTTGTGCAAAAAATGCATCACCCGAGCACCTTCACTCACTGCCAGGTGGGGCCATACACATGGATACGCCCATGTACGCATGTGCACACTTGAGTCAATTTAAATGACTACAACTCCGTATTTTCAAAGTTTTAGCACCAAACCAAATATCAAGTGCAAGTTCTACGACTACAATTACCTCTAATCTTTCCCATGACTGAAATCCAAGCACATTGTGCAATATTGCAGGCAGAGGCGGAGGACGAAAAAAAATTAAGGTGTGGCGAACTCTTAAGTCATTGTTTTTGATGCACACGCTTGCTCGACGGCGACGCCTAGCCCACGGCCGTTTTCGGCCATCCTCCCGTCCCGTCATCCGCCTCATCGGCCAGCCACCGCGCGCCGTGCTTTTCTTGGATTGCTGCTGCGTGCGAGTGTAGTTTTTGTTTTGAGAACCTCCCACTCGGCAATTTATTTAAGTGTTAGGCGAATTTGCATCCGATTGTACAATGTCAATCAGACAAGCAGGGATTACATCAAGAGACAAAGAGCTAACACCAATATTAAGCGCGTCCTAAGCTCATGCATGAGCAGCTCCATTCGCTCCTCTCTTGACCCATTGAACCTTGAATCCCTTAAGATTTTGGAGATAGATTTTCATCTCCCTAAAAACCTTGCTTCGTGCATGTGTAATTGGTTAGTGGCTTCTTGCGTCAACGCTATGGCTGATTCGTGCACTGCGTCTGTGTGGCCAAGTTATCAGCGAACGGCCTGTCGCTCTCGCAGCGAGGATATCCAGCGAGAGCAGATTAGCAGTAGATGTGTATTCTTCTCGAAAAAAAAGCAGCGGATGTGTATGTATAAAATTTTCATTCGACCCAATCAAGGTATGGCGGCCGCCATGCCTTGCCCACTGGGGTCCTCCGCCAGTGATTGCAGGCGAAATACTACACAACATGAGACGGGATATATTTGCATTTTACACTGGATACATACACATCACCTACGAGGGGTAACGCTGCGCATGCACCCGGCTACTCCTTCACAAAACATACTTAGGCGTAACCGATCTGACATTCCATATGACCAGATAAAAACAATAAGTTCAAATTAAGATGGCAAAATACTTGGTAGAAAATTAAGCAGGGTTGCTCAAATTTAATTAGCACTACAGTTTTTCGTACGGACCATCTCAGACTGAGACTGCAATAAAGTCAACCAAAATCAGCTTATCTTTACCTAATAATAAAGCAAATTGAATTTCGGTCGTCCGTCATCACATTTTTCAGAAAAGTCCCTGTGTTTTGATGAAATCAACCCGGGGTCCGGATTTAAATCACACCCGAACCGTTATTTTACATTTTTCGTAAACCCCCCTGATGTTTTAGGTAATTCATCCGCGGATCATATCTAAGTCAAATAAATGCTTTTTAAAATCATCCATATCTTTTAAACCGTAACTCCGATTTGAACATGTTATATATGAAATTTGATTAGAAAAATATATAGAATATGAATATGAGATTACTTTTACCTTTTAAGTATTTTAAATATTATTTCGGAATATATTTAAGTCAAACAAATGATTTTGTAAATTATCTGTATCTTTTAAACCGTAACTTCGATTTTAACATATTATATATGAAATTTTATTAGAAAAATATGTGGAATCTAAATATGTTGTTAATTTTACCTTTAATATTTTTAAAATATTTTTTTGGAAGCAAACTTATAATTTATAGCACAAGATCCATTTTTTGTTTCATACCGGCGGCGATCCGGATTGCAAATAAACACCCCACTATAACCATATAGGTAAAAGAAAATATTGCTAACTACATATGCATACCTCTGAAAAATGTCACAGGGGAAAACAATAGATTTCTCATCGCGGGAGTGAGAGATAGCGAGAGAGAGAGAGAGAGGGAGAGAGAGAGACACCTTAGGATTAACCATATTCAAACACGTTTTTGTTTTGTTTTGTGTGAACACCGAGGCCATCGCCGGCGAGGGTGAGAAGGAGGATAAGTGGCAACACAAATATGATGCCTCGCAAAAATAAAGAAGATGGGCCTATTGTGGTCTTGAGTGATGGTTGTTGGGTTAAGAGCGTGTGTTATGTTTTCTCTCCCGTTGCAACGCACGGGCTCTTTTGCTAGTGTTCAATAACACCCGGTGAACCAACATGCCAAAAACTCCCTTCAGACTAAGAACAAGCAGTTTGAGCTAGCTGTGAGCCTTATGGTTTCTTCAGGCCCTCAACCAATGATTTCAGTAGTTCTTCTTTCGAGATCCTATCATCATGAGCTTTCAATATTTCTTTGTAGGCTCGAAAAAGAGCATACTTATTCACCAGAGCTTCATATTTAGATGCATCGTTCACCAATCTTAGTGCCTCATCTTTTGAAACCTGGAAGAAACATGATTTAGACCAAGTGACAGGTTTGCAAGAAATGGGATGGCATGCAGCTGACAAGACATTCACAAAATAGTATCTACAATTTACCAGAGAAGAATTGCCAACTTTTTTAGGCTTCCATATCATCTTCAGAGTTGTTGCAATGTCCAGTAAGCTCCAACCCTCACAGCTGATGCCAGACACATCCTTAATGACAGCACCTGCTTCGCGCATGACTAGAGAATATTTCTTCTCAACATAATCACACTCAGACAATGCGTAAGCCGTCGCAACAATTTGTTCATTGACCTGGAGACAAACAAGATTGCTTCATCACTAAAGAAGAGATGCTAAGCACAATTTTTCTACTGAAGTTGCGTCCAAAACTTTGGTCCATGGAAACTAATTAACTAACCATCTCTGGTTTGACATTGCAGCCATAACACTTCAAGAATTCTTGCAATCCCTTACTCGGGAGGCGGTCCTCTTTAGCCAGCTGTGATTTTTCTATAGGTATCAAACCTGGTATGCAATTCTGTATGCCCCACATTACCTCCATCACCCATTCATTATACAGGCATTCTATTTCCTGGAAGAAGTCGCAGCGAAAATCATGATCAAAGTTGCTCAAAGGTATAGGTAAAGCAGGAACTTATACTCACCAATCTCTCTTCAATGATTTCCTTATATTCAGGCTTTCCGACTGCCATTTTCTTCCCAGGGAGCCACGCCCTGATCATCTCAGCAAGACTTTCACTGACACCATTGTTCTGATTAATGGCACTGTACTTGTCCTCAAAAGCTTGGAACTCCGTCAGCAAAACAACCTGATGAAGAAATAAAACAAGGGTAGGGGGTAAAACAAAACAATTGATCAAGTATCATGTCATGTCTCTAGACAAGGAGAGGGGGTTGATTCAATAATTATATCTCAACCGTAACGATGTACCCATGTTCCAAGTCCTCGTTCATCAAAATACCAGTGTAATTCAGATTACGTTCATAAACAAAGGTGCTGCTCTTCATAGAAGCACATCAAACGAATTCTTTAGAAATACTGTTACACCCATGGTGGACATTTAGCAGTGGTAGTTTTTGGGCATGCATGCATTCGGGTCCAGGCTACATGCTTTACAACCAGACTTATGAGGGAAAGTTGTGTTTTTTTCGATAAAGGGCATTTTTATTGACTCAAAATGTAGCATCAAGCAGATACAAAACATAATGAGCATCACCCGGCCTCTGCATAACTAAGAGAAGATGCACACAGCCAAACAAAAACAAATTGAAAGAAGATAAAAAGGCGACATATCAGCAACAATGGTATCATACAGGACCGACAGTCCGCCTAATCAAGAAGTAATGAAGGATATGTTTGTGTTGCTCCTTCAACACAAAACAAAATAAATTAATAGAAAAGGATGATGCAATGAAGAATGGTGCAAGATAGCTAGTAGAAATTATCATTTGGCGGCAAGCAACATCAGGATATAAAATCAGAAGCAGGAAACCGAAGGAAAGGAGGTACTAACCCCTTTTGCCGTGTTACTGTCAGCGAAATTAAGCCATATGTCCTGCAGGAGACGAGGATAAAACAGAAAAGTAGGTAAATGACATGGACAACAAGAGGAAGCAAGCAAGCACATCAGTAACCAAGGAAGGAAGAACATATAGTACCTCCAGAGATCTAGGTGGGTTAATGAGTGACCCACAAAAACGGAAGACTGCAAAGCCAGAGGGTGTCTCGAACAGAAGCAGCATGTATTCACGGTCAGCTGCAAACAAGTTAGCAGACTTAAGCAAGCATGATTACCAATAAAAGAAAACACAGAATTCAGATATGAAGCGTGATGCCAGTGGCCCTTGCAATAGCAAGCTAAGGGCTATTAAGAAGGGTCTGAATAACTGCCACACGTGTGGCGTCGACGGGAACCCGCCCGCACGCCTCGTGTGGCATGGACGGGGACCGGCCCGCACGACCACGTCCGCGCGCACAAAAGCACACCCCACACGTCCGTTGCGTGCCAACCCCGCCCGCACTGCCCCGTCCGGGCAAGCCGACCCGCTGCCCGCACGACCAAGCAGTTCCCGGCCTCCGATCCATCCCCTCTCTCGTCTGCCGCCATCGTCCCCCACCTCTCGAACCTCGACCTCCGTCGTCGGCCTTCTCTGGTTGCCATGGCAAACAGAACAGATCCGTAGGGCACTCCGACCACAAAACCACGCCCCAACCCTCCCCCACCCCAGCCCCAAACTCCAACCCAGCCCTCCAGAACCAGGTGAAGATCTCCCGATCTCATCCTTTCTCATCCTTAAGGTTGAAAATCTCCCAATCTTGTGCTGGATCCATGCTATAGGGGTAGAACACTGCATGGTTCAGTGTATAGTCGCTCTTGCCAGGCAGAGTACACTAGATCTGCCATGTACTACGTTTGAAATTGACTTAAGTTCCTAGTTTAATTGACGCAAGTAGTTGGGTATGAAAAATGGATGAGTAGGAATCACTAAAGAAGGACAGGAGGGACAATTCTTGGAATGAAGAGGGCTGGAAGAAATTAATTGCCACCTATGTATAACGACAGTTGCCACCTTTCGTTGTCAGTAGCTGCCACCTATCTTGACCCGTCGCTTGCCATCCATATCTTCTATGTGCAAAGCAGCAGAAGAATACAATTCTTGTGGATTGTTGATGCCTTCTTGTTCATGCAGTGATTGAGAACACATTGGAAAGAAGCGAGACACGGAAAAGAATGAATCACAAAGATGGCGCTGATGCTTGGGGTTCTCAAAGGCCAGAAACGCCCCCTTGGGATGCAACAGAGTACAGTCAGCTCATATCTTCAGGGCCGTTGCTGCCACTCCTAGAACAGTATGCAGGCATAGGTATGATGCGTGATAACAAAAGAAGAGAACAGTTGCCATCCTCACAACGGTGAAGATGGCATTCTACTTATGTCGTACACTGTCATTTTTTCGCAGGTTCTTATGACCAAAACACAACTAGGGGGCCCCCGTGGCAAGTTCACTCACAAGGCGCTAACACTGACAAATGTACGGGCAGCAAACTTCAACTAGCTTGTATGGATAATCAAGGTAATGCAAAACGAGAAAAGAGCACATACTGCTGTGGAAATGAATAATGAACATGCAAAAAAACTGGCAAAAGGACTCACGAGTTACCACGGGTGAAAATGCAGAGCCTTCATGCAGCGCGGGGCATCAGGCAACACCAATGTACCTGCCATCGACGTCATACACAAGTGAGTCCATAAAAAAATGAAGTTGCGGATGATCAATTAGTAGAAGGAGCATAGTTGACAGCTACAATTGCCATGACTGGACATCAACAGTTGCCATGTATTAGAAACTACACTTGACATCCCTAGACAGCTGTTGTTGCTATCCTGGACAACTGCAGTTGCCAGGGAAGAACAACTGCAGTTGCCATGCCAGTGCAACTACATTTGCCATGTCATGGCAACTGCAGCTGCCATCAAGGGACAACTGCAGTTGCCATGCCGATGCAAATACAGTTGCCATGCCAGTAAAACTGCAGTTGCCACATCAGGGGCAACTGTAGTTGCCAGGCTAGCACAAAATGCATTTGCCATGAATTGACCAACCACTACTATGCATACAGGTTATTACGCTGGTGGTACCCCGGCAAACGTCTCGTGGCAAGCTTCACAAATTGCAGGTGGAGCACGTCATTTTGGTGTCACAGGCCACACAGGAAGGTTGAATGCAACACACCAAGGTAAGGGAAAAAAAACTGAACCACAAAAACAACACTACAATTGTTATTTGTAGTTATTTGTAGGCAAAAACAATAGTTGCCATGTTTGTTGAACAGTAGCTGCCATCACTGGACAGCTATAGCTGCCGTACATGTCCACGCGCAGACTAACGGCTTGCTGTTTGAAATGATGTCATGCCAAATCACTCGTAGATGGTGTGATCGGTTGCGATACACGTGTTACTCAAACAAAAAACTTACTCTCGTACCTATTTTTCCTATTACAGGGCCTACAACTACAGTTAACATCGGCGCGGGGACATCTACTGCGGGGAGCTCTGAGCGCACGGAAGACGCGTTCCACCAGCCAGCAGACACTCATGCCGCAGACAATTTCGAGTCACAGTCGGGAATGGCAATCATTCCAGCAATACCGACAAGCACCCCTTTGAACACAATCACTGGCAACACTCAAGTAGAAGGAACTGCCGCCGATACTGAAGTGAATGATGAAACTGACAACGAGGCAGAAGGGGATGAAGATGGTGGGCAATCAGAGATCATGGTACCTCAGCCACCGTACATTGGGCAGAGATTTGAATCGTTCGAAGAAGCAAAGGAATACTACCAGACATATGCAAAGTTCCATGGATTTGCGGTCAACACCGAGTACCATAGGAAAATTAAGAAAACTAACGAGTACAGCAGAGGTGAGATGAGGTGCCACAAGGCACGGAGGAACAAGAAGGGGAAAGGTGTTGCGCCTGTCGTTCCGGAACGAAAAAGAGGAATCATTCTCAAGACGGGATGCCCTGTCCGGTGTAAGCTAAACGTAGATGGAACACAGTATGTGGTCACTGAATATTTTGACGAGCACAACCACAAACTCATAAAGAAGTTCGACCTAGTCAAATTTCTGACCGCCCACAGAGGATTCACCCCAGTCGAAAGGCAATTCGTAAAGCTGCTACATGATTGTAACGTCGGTCCATCAAGAATGGTCCAGATACTATCACTCATCCACAGCAAAAAGGGTAAACTGAGTAGCATGCCCTACATACCAGCTGACGTCACAAACCTACAGGCCAAGTACCGCAGAGAGAGCAGGCTGGCTGACATAGAGGCTACAATTGCCTACTTCGATGAGAAAGCAAAGGAAGATCCAGATTTCTTCTACATGATAAGGTTGGACGATGAGGACCGTGTCAGGAACATGTATTGGGTGGATGGTGCTGCAAGGAGAGCCTACAAACATTTCTGAGATTGCATTTCATTCGACGCGACGTACCTCAACAATATGTACAAGATGCCATGCGCTCCGTTCATAGGAATAAATAACCACAATCGATCGTTGCGGTTAATTGCGGGCTCGTTCGAACGAAGACACGGATGGGTACGTCTGGTTGTTCAAGACCTTCTTGGAGTGCATGGATGGACTTGCTCCGATGAACATAATAACATACCAGGATTTTAGCATGCGTGCAGGCATAGAGGAGGTCTTTCCGTTGGCAGTGCACAGGCACTGCAGGTGGCACATTATAAAGAAGGCTGAGGAGACGCTAGGACCGTTCTTTGCTGACCGTCCAGAGCTGCACAAGGCATTCGAGCTGTGCGTGGACCACAGTTTGACGGTCGAGGAGTTTGAAAGGAGCTGGATGGCCATGGTCGAAACACATCAAGTCCAAGACAACGAGACGCTTGCTAGTTTGTGGGAGAAGCGAATGTACTGGGTGCCCGCCTACTTCATGCAGTGCTTCTTCCCCTTTCTGCAGACTACGCAGCGCAACGAGGGGTTCAATGCTGTTTTGAAGCGATACGTGAGCCCCGCAACTCATTGCTACAGCTTTGCCAGCAAAGACACAGCTCTGCAACAAAAAATTCTGGGATCTGAGCTGCAGCAAGAAGCTACCACCGCGCTAAAGCAACTGAAATTGCTAACGTATTTACCAATGGAGAGGCAAATGAGCAAGATATACACAAACAAGATCTTTAACAAGTAAGTCAGTTGCGTTACAGTCTTATTTGCGCAAAAAGCACTAAGGCATTAGGTGCCATATAGAGTGCAAATGCATTTGCCATGATATGCAGTTGCCATGTTTAATGAAATACTGTTTGCCATGCTTACTCAGCTGCAGTTGCCATGTTTAATGAAAAATTCTGTTTACAATGCTTACTCGGATGCATTTTCCATGTTCAATGAAGTGCACGATTGCTGTGTTTAATGCATCAGATTTCCATTTGGGCATGTTGGTATGCAAATGCCAATGTCAACTGAAAAATGTTATATTGTCAACACATATGCTGAAATGGAATTGCCATGTGTACTAAAATGCAACTGCCATGTTTGTTGAAACTGCAATTGCCATGTCTACTCAAAATGAAGATGCCATGTTTAAAAAAAATGCAGTTGCCATGTTTTATGCAATGTGCTTCCATTTGGAAAATATTGGTGTGGAAATGACGATGGCCAGTTGAAAAATATAATACAGTTGCCATGTCTAGTGTACTGCAGTTGCCATGTCTTGTGTACTACAGTTGCCATGTCTTGTGTGCTGCAGTTGCCATGTCTAGTGTATTGCAGTTGCCATGTTCAGTGTACTATGTTTGCCATGTTCAGTATACTATGTTTGCCATATTCAAACATAAATCTATTTCTATTTCCATGACAACGTAACGTGCTACAAAAAAGATCGCACGATAGATTAACATTAATCACACAAAACTTGTAGATTCCAGGAAGAAATAAAGCGTGCCAGCATGTTCACAGCTTTCCAAGTGGATGAACATACGTTCAAGGTGTGTTCTATTTTGGGCATGTCGGATTCAGAACCTGAAGACCCAGACAAAGGAAGGAACTACTTCGTGAAAGCCTCGATCGAGCAAGGCGAATACTACTGCCAATGCTGCAAGTTCGAGCGGTACGGCATTGTGTGTTGTCACATACTAAAAGTAATGGACATGAATGCTGTGACACGGATGCCCCGCCATTTCATAAGGCGACGATGGACTTGGGACGCTGACGACGCGTTGGCACCGCAGACAACACACGCGGTTCTGGCTGTGCATGACGAGAGACCTGAGTCAACCATGGAAGCCGTGAGGCACGTTGTGCTGACAAAGAACTATGCTGAGCTAATTGATGAAGCGTGCAAGAGTGATGAGACAGCGAGAGTCGCAGAAAAACACAGGAAGGCACTTCAAAGAGAGCTTGATGAGATAAAGAAGCGGAAAGCTGAGGAAGCCTTACACCGGTTCCCCCGCACATCAAGTGTGCCTTCATCGACGGGGTCATCATCTGAAAACTCTGAGATAGGATCTGGAACAGCAAGCACACAAACCCAGGTCAGGAACCCACCCCGTTCCATCACAAAGGGCCGTCCAAGAGAGATAACGTACAAGTCAGGATTGGAGATTCAAGCAAAACACACGAAAATGAAGAAAGGGGCGGGCAATCCATGAGCAGAAATTGGGGTGACGTGACATGGTCCTTGTGGACATTTTGTTTTGAACCCTATACGATGAGATTTTTTTTTAAAATTGGGAGAATGACTCTTGAGGGGCATCAGAAGTAGAAGGAAAAATTCATTGATTGGATGAATGCAGTTGCCATGTTATGGGTACTCAATCTGCCATGTTATGGGTACTCAATCTGCCATGTTATGTGTAGCTAATCTGCCATGTTATGTGTAGTTAGTCTGCCATGCTATTTTATACTAAATATATGCCATGCTATTTTGTACTAAATATGCCAGGCTAGTTGTACTGGATATGTCATTTTAGTTGTACTGGATCTGCCATGTTAGTTGTATCGTATCTGCCATGTTAATTATGCTGGATCTGCCATGTTGTTTGTACTGTATCTGCCATGTTAGCTGTACTGAAAATGTGCCATGGTATTTGAAATGCTCTGCATGACATGTATTTCCATGACAAACACGACGCGGTTTAGCGAAACATAGTGTGTTGTGTGCAATGTATGGTAAACAAGTTGGAAAAGGCGTAACGTGCATAAACGGCAACCAAGGTTGTGGCTACATGATCAACCTACCCCATGCTAGCCGGTGCACTTAGCGATGAAAAAGAAGAAGCAAAACAGACAAAATGAAAAACGACGATGACTTTCACTACCCATGTATGTTGAACTACATTTGCCATCTGTTTTAAAACATCATAGACGCATTCGAAACAGCAAACCGGTGTTATAAACGATGAAACCATTGTAATAATGATAAAACATAAAAACATACGTGCATTAACGCCTAAAATAGGTTCACATCCACACATATGTTACAGAAACTACTCAAATGTCGCTCACACACCATCACTACATAGTAGGCTACGCGGGGGTTGCAGTCGTAGCATAGCACACAAACATTCCTCAGCAACAGAATGTAAGGTATGCGTTCGGTGTGTAACACCGCATGATCACTTGTACTTCTTGTTGATTTTCTTGACAGCTTCCTCCATGAACTCACGTGCTCTTGACCGCTTGTTGAAATCTTCATTCGTCAACCAGTTCCATGTGTGGATTTTCCGGAGCTCAGCGAAAGTTGCAGCTGTGATAGCGGGGACAACTCTGCCTTCCCACTTTGCAAAGTATTCCAGCGCGTGAAAGCCACAGTCCGTCCTGCACGAGAAAAAGAGTCAGATGAACACGCAAACAGGACAGACGTAGCAAAGATAGACTTCAATTCAGATGTGACAACGAAAAGATGGGTTGCATTGATGTAAATGACACATGAAGAAGGGGGTTAAGAAATTACGTGTTCCCTTGCTTCACAGTCGCCACATACTCAATCGGGAAATGTCTGATCTGGACCTTTGACTGTTCGTAGTGACGGTTCCATGTCTCTTTGAGGTTGTTGATGAAGAATTCAGCATGCATAGTAAGGTCTGAATCAGCTTCCGAACGGATTCAATCAAGCACCTCAAAACGTTGGTTCTTCAGGTCGAGACAGATCGCATAGTGGTGACCACACTTGTCATGTGCGTCATGAGGTGCAAGATCCTGGAACATGGGGAACATGACCTGCATTTGAAATTGAATAAATGAGAAGCAGACTACACAAAAAGAACAGCAGATGGACAAAAAAAATAGAATCACATAGAATGTTTGGTTATGGGTGGGGGTAGATGAAAGAAAGTTGCCGTCCATGTATGAACAAAATGTGCCGTGTATTTTACTATCAAGTTTCCACATAGTTCGCGCGGGATGCAAAAATCAAAGATGTCAATGTGCACGGCAGCTGTTGCCACATGAAAACATCTGCCACATAATCACAAGTGCAGAAGATGGCAAAAAACAGTGCAGACAGGGAAGGAGTACTCACATATTTCTTCAGTGTGAGCTTGAATTCACCGTGTTGAGCAAAATTGTTCCTCAGGATTTTGTGGTGGAAGTCACCATCCCATATTTTGCAGGTCACACTGTAATGCATGATTATCTTGTTGGCACACACATTGATGTGATTGTTGATGTAGTCGATCCCGCATGCAACTACATTCGTCGACATTTTACCGTTTGGCCTCACGGACTCGGCAAGATCACCCAGGTCGATGTACGTCGCTCCGCATTGAATGACTTTGGTTCTGTCCAAACATGAGCTGTATGAAAACGACATAACATGGAAGAATCATGCCTGCTAAGTAAAAAAAATGAAGGAACTAAAACGTAAACGCATCATGTATATAGAGTACGAAGAAGATGAATGGTAAAAAAGGAACAAAGCAAAATAAGAGATTATGGGGTGTGGTAATTTACGCTTTCAACTCCTTCATGTGCTTGCTGCTGGCCCTCGCATTTCCAAACCGCTTGATGATGTCGTACAGCTGGGTCTGTTCCTTAGTGGCCCTGAATTCGGGCTCAGAGTCTTCAAGGGAGGTGGGTGAACTACCCTCTGCATCTCCACGTAACCGGGGTGGCACTCCTGATGGTATTGTCACATGCCGTATTTGCAGGTACGTTGGAATTTGATTGCCCTTGCCCTCGTGAGGTCCTCCTTTGCAATGCTGCCTACTCGATCTTGCGGTAAGCTTTGTCAAGTGACGGTGAAATTTCCTCAGGGGTGCCTGCAATGATTCAAAAAATAAAAAGTGTGTTAGGATAAGTAGAAAGTCAAGAAACAGATGGATTGTGAGGAGATGTAGGTAGAAATAGTAGGGAAGTTGCCATGTATGGTCCAACTACAGTGGCCATGTCATGGCAACTACAGTTGCCCTGCCGTTGCGCTGTAGTTACCATCTACATGGATTGTAGTTGCCATGTCACAGCAAATGTAGTTGCCATGTTGTGTCAACTCCACTTGCCATGTGATTGCCGTATAGAAAAAATGCAGCATGGTACCAAAAAAAATGCAGGTGACATGGTGTGGCAAATCCAGTTGCCATGTGTAATACACTGCGTTTTTCCATGTGACAGCAAAATACAGTTGCCATGATGAATCAACTTCAGTTGCCACGTGGTTACCCAAATGTCAAATGCAGCATGGCAGCAAAAACAATGTAGGTGACATGGTGCATCGAATCCACTAGCCATGTCATCACATGTCAGCTGCCATCACAAGTGAGAACACCCCAAAAATATGATTGGGACAAAAGTCAAACTACAAACATGTATACAAGAAAATCATAAGGACATGAAAAGTGTACCTTGCACAATCGGCTCCGCGAACTTGACAGCCTTCCTGCCCTCGACCATTGGCTGTGCCATCATTGCGGGCATGCCTCCTGGGAAAGCAAAGGCAACTGGCAAAGGATCTTGCACCACCGGTTGATCTTGACCGATGCCAAGGCTGAAGCTCGGTGGGGTAAATGCCATTGGGTGCCTCTCATTCCTACTGGCCGGACCACGAACGATTTGCGGGGCAGAATCCAAGGGTGAGAGATCGACAAACATATCTGAATCGGCCGCTACAGAATGATCGGGCTTATTTGCAGGGCGGGGCGTGTTGTCAGCGGTATCAGCCGCAGCTTTCTTGACAATCTTCTTGTTTGGGCTGTAGGGGACACCGACATTGACTGGTAGCGTGGAAGTGCGCAGATTTATGTTGGGGATTTCCACTGAGGGTAAAGGCGCAGTCTGCTCCGGGCGTTCCTCTGCGTCACTCGTGCCCGGCTTGACACCTGCATCAGTTGTGCTCCAGTCTTGCGGTTTCTCCATCACATTGATTTTGGCAGGTGGCGGGAACAGTGTGGACGCAGGAACATAGCCAGACTCGTCTCTCCTGCTCCTAGCTACAGCCGGAGCGTTGGGTATGTTTGTTGGTTGCTTGCGGGGGCTACGATGCCTAGGTGGAAGACCAGCAGGCGGAACGGTTGCCTTAGGAGCATGTGCACCCATAGGAGCTGGAGCTGTTGTGCCAGGACTCTCACCGGTAGACGGCAAATCCTTGTGAACTGCCGCCTCAGCCGCTTCTGTCATGGACACAGGTGTGCCACCAGGCACGCGCTTGGAATCAGTGTCAAATGAGCGGGAATCTTCCTTGCTTAGGTTCGACTCGGGAGCATCCACTTCAACGCTTGCTGATGGGGTGGCATGGCTCACAGCTGCATCCTTCATTGCCATAAGAGTTGGCAATATTTCAGCTGTCCTGGCAGATACCGACTCGTCACTCCCCGATGTACGCATGCCTGTTGTTGTAGCCTGGACATCTGTAGCCGGCTGAGATGGTTGCCCACTTGCGTCAGAGTTGGTGGGAGCGTTCAACGATGCAGCAGCAGTATTATCGCCTGATGCCTCATGTACATCTGAGTTGCCACCTGTTGACAACTTTGAATGTAGGCATTCGAGCGGGTCGTTACTGATATGCTTGGACCCGCGCGTAGTAGTCTTCTTCACCCTGCAAAGGAAAAAAAAGCACATGAAAAAGGTATGAAAAAATGGACAAAAAAAATATGTCTACAATGGTAGAAACATTAAAAGACTAAAAACAAGTGGAATAGCTGGTAGTTGCCATGTAAGGGGATCATGAGTTGCCATGTGTCATAGTTAGCAGTTGCCATGCAGCAGCAGTTACCATGTTAGGCAAATTGAAGAATGATAGAAATGTCTGATCTGTCAGGAACACAATTTCAAAATTAGGTGTGGGATGAGCTCACAAAAGCAAAATGGTAAAGATGGCAGTTGCCATTAGGTGCAGAAATAGTTGCCATTTTGCATAGATGCCAGTTGCCATGTAAACACCAATAGGAGTTCCCATACACTTAAAACAACGAAGGAACAAATCATTTGGAAAAACAGCAGTTGCCTCGTGGGGGACGATAACAGAAGAACATGTGACAAGCTGAACAGTTGCATTGGAAATTCAAGAAAAAAACCACTATTTCAAATGAAAGCACATGGAGAAACCTACTTCTTGACTAGCTTCCTCAGGTCTGGCAACACGACAGGATCCCCGGTGTTGGTCGTCGTCGTACGAGGAGAAGACCTGGTGGAAGGGGTGTCACCGGCAATGGGGGCGCCTTTGTTCAAGCGAGCAGAAACACGGGTTGGCGTTGGCGCCTGTTTCTTCATAACTGCTCGTCCACCAGCGGTCGGCTCGCTGCACATAACAGATGGAGGGAAAAAGGAAGGTGGCAACTGTCAGACAACAAACTAATTGCCGCGCTTGACAAAAAACAAGTGCAAAGAAATGGTTGAGATTGTTCCAAGAAAATAGACACAACAGAAAACTAAAATTGAAAGTCGAACCTCCTCCTGGCAGCTACGGGATCGGTCCTAGACCTCTTGCCAGGACAACCCTGCCCAACATCCTCTTGAGCCCTCCCCCTCCTTGATGGCAACACCCCCTCGCCTCTCGCAGCCGTGTGTTCTTTCACTTTCTCCGGTGGGGGGGCATCTGTTGCATCCTTGCCCTTATTGCCGCCTGTGCGAACTTCAGCATGTTCATCGTCATCGGTGTCCTGATGCACATTATCCATGTCATCTTCATCATCCTTGCTGAGGCCAGCGTCTCCATCTACATCATCTTGTGTGTCACCGGGCTCTTGGGAACTGTTGTAGTCATACCGGCCACGGCAGCCAGTTGTCCGATGTGTACGTTCTGGGACAAATGAAGTGAACCGCCTCGCAACCGCGTTGCTGTCAGAGGCACTAAGGGACGTCCACCCCTCAACCAACTACCCGAGCAAGCCGGTCATTCCGGATGCAAACTGCCCAATTAGATGCTCAACTGGTGCCCTCGCCTGTGCACGAAAGCAAGAAGCATCAACAACCACCAGATGCGCGCCGCCAAACATCAATAAGTAATCCACGGCAAACCATGGATGTAGATATTTTGATTACCTCAGAAGGGCAAGACGGAGCTGAGTGCACGTCCATCCACTTTCCAAATTTTTGAGGCCCCCCAAACACGTTGTAGTCTATAGAATGCTTGGCCATTAGCTAGGAAAAACAAAAAAGAAATTTTGAGCATGCCTTATAAACCACGGACGGTTGCCTCATGTCAATCTTGTAAGCATGCCGTGTGAAGAGATAAACAAAAACTAACCTTTAGTTTTCCATATGTGGTATCAGTTGCCCTGTCTGCGGCAAGCACAGCCTTGACAGCGTTGATGGTCCACGCAGAAACAACGAACTTGTGTGTCGGCGGCGGGCCTCCTACCCCAGTGAAATCCACGGTGGACAGATCAAGACAGTCGACATACATGAGCTAATTTAAAACAATTTTACAAAGAAAAGAAATGTCAGTTGCCATCATGGGTACTTTGTAGTTCAAAAAAGGTGCAGGATAATGTATGATCCAATGATAATATGTATGTGCTAGTTGCCATCATAGTGTTCTGGCAGTTTCCATCATACTGTGATAGCAGTTGCCATGCTAATATGATGGCAGTTGCCACATTGTCATTATGACAGTTGCCATATTATCATTATGGCAGTTGCCACATTGTCATTATGGCAGTTGCCATCTTGTTATGATCAGGTTTGCCATGCATGAATAAAAGTGTGTTATAAACAAAGAGTTGACAGAGAGATCTGGTAAAATAAATACCATTAAATGCAGTCGACAACCCTTCTGGTACATCTTGTTTTTGAAAGCATCATGGAGAAAGTCGGCAATAAACTTACACCAGTTCATGTTCTTCACGTTTTCCAGATTCGCCTGCACCACACAAAATTTCAGGGCAAAAAGTTTGCCGCATCAGAAATCAAACGGAAAAAAACAACGAAAAACACTGGCAGTCATTAGCTTAACACGCGACATCAGAGCCAAAAAGATTGAAGGAAAATAAAGTAGTAAGGGTGGATCATTCACCAGGATGGGGAAACATTTGTTGCTTGGGCAAAGAGAAGTGGTCGGCGAGAAAACAACTGAGATGAGGTACATGAGTAGCTTCATCTTGAAAACCTCTCCGTGCGTCGTCATGGCCTGCAGCGAATCTGCCAGTACAGACGTGTTCGGCATGGACTCCAATCCAGGAAACAAACGGGCGAACAACGCTTCCTCGATCTCATTATTGACCTCGTACGGGACTTTGATATGTCCACGAGGCACACCCAAAGTGCAAAACACGGATTCCTCGTTCAACGGAAGTCTTCCACGTCCCGGAATCACGAATTCCACGGATGCGGCTCAGATCTCACCAAGCCAACGCATCTGGGGTTGACAAGGTTCGTGCATCGGACATCCATCAGAGCCTGCATACCCATCTCAGCAGCAGCTCCCTTTTGATCGTTGGTGAATTTGTCAATCAACATAGTCAAACCTTCCTGGGAGGCTCTGTTGCGAATATGTTTCTTCTTCTGCGAAAAACAGACACAAAAGTGTTCAGCTGTTGCCATGTTTTGCAATGTCATGAAAATTTAGTTCATGACAGACGGCTGCAAAAGATCTAGGTGCCAACCAATAACATAAATCGGGAGGAGGGGGGCGGGTGTGTGGACAGTTACCTCATCGCCCTCTTTTCTCCATCCAGTTGCCCGATTACGCTGTGGTGGATCCATGAAATCATCGTCATCATTTTGATGATCGCCACGAGCCATTCTGCTGATGTAGGAACAGACCAAATTGTTAAGGTGGAAATGTAAATGCAAGAGGTAAGCATTTGCCACCTAACAGAAAATGTCAACTAGTGAATGCAAAAATATAGCATGAACACGCATGCGGCCCCCCACCCCCCTATGACTGTTGAGAACATAAATGTGGCAAGTAAGCACGTTGGTTAGCTATCAACTAAAAAAAAGTGTACATATGGGTAAATGCACTTGAAAACAAAATGTTGAAGTTGCCGTGTTAGCCCAAGATAGTACAAAAAAGCAATGAAACCACATCTGAATCGATAACCTGAAAACAGGCACAGTGTGTTCAGATATCACAAAGTCATTGTGGCAAAACGAAAAAATTGCGTCCGCGGTACAATGAAATTGCCACATTGTACTGACTGTAACATGGCAACAGACATGATGTGGCAATAGACATGATATGGCATCTGGCACAATTGGTACGCAAATGTGGTTGCCATATTATGCATCCAATTTGCCACACTGTCATATCTGCAGTGTGGCAACAGACATTGTGTTCACATTCTATTTGCCACATGATTATACAATCCAAGTGGCAAACACGCCGACTTGATGTGCGCATTAGTTGCCATCCAGTGCAGCTGGATGCCGAAACTGCATTGACTACCGATTGTGGCAACTATCAAAGTGTGGTAACTATCACAAAATAATTCAGAAAAAATTAGATCTCACAATGAAAAACCATGTTTGTGGTTAGTATCATATAAATTCAGCAAAATTCAGTTTGCCACATGGAAGAGCGTGTGTGTGGCAACTATCATAGTCATTCAATAAAATTAGTTGCCCTATGTGAAAGCTTAAATGTGGCAACTATGACAGTCATTTTCAGTAATTTGTTGCCACACATTTGTTCATGTTCAGTCATTCTGCCAAGTTCGCCTCATTCTACAGTTTCAAAAACCAAACTAACTGGATCTAGGTTTCAATGGCAACTACTTCGACTTCAAAATCACCCTCAAAATTCTTGGATGAACTGACTGCAAACACAAATTCGAACCAATGCGCATCAAAACAAACCGGGGGACACCTCCCAAATCCATACGCAAGACTAGAGCATGCCTCCGAGCAAGCATAACCGCACCGACGATGATGCCGCCGCGACGGCGATGAAACTGCCCAGTGCCACCAAAAAACGGCTAGTAGACAACTTCGGCGCCGGCGGGAACGCCGACGCACCACCGAATCGCCAGAATCTCAACAAATCGATCTAGGAATCGAACAGGGAGGGAAAGGGGAAAAATGCAGGAAGGGGTTGCGAGAGATGTAGCGAGCATTACCTTCAACCCGCACGCGTTCCGGCGAAGCCGCTCCGCTCCGGCAAGCACCACCGATGGCCGCGAACACCGTCGATTGTTTCGCCTCCGCCGTTGCCTTCTCCCCTCGCCTTCTCCTCGAGTGGTTTGAAGTGCGAGTGGGTTGTGGCAGTAATTGCGTCGCGGGTGAGTAAAATGGAACCGTGAGGGAGAGGGTGGAGGGGTGTGCGACGTGTTTGAAGTCAACCGCGGTCGGAGCGTGGCATGCGGGCGCATGGCAGTTCCACCGCACGCCTCTGAGTGGCAACCGCTGACCACGGGATGGCAACCACCGTGCAGGCGAACTGACTCGCACACCGCACACGAGACTCGTTGTCGGTGTACTAAAGTAGGGGTACATTAGTACCCCGAACTAGTGCACGGGCAGTCACAGCGTCCCGCGGCAAGGCTTGCCAGGCGTCCGCCAAGACCCTCCGAAGCTCATAGTACTGCCATTCAAGAACAAAGTGTTAACTGTCAAGACAAAGCCCCGGCAAGAGGAGCTTGCCAGGAAGGACAAGACCCCGGCAAGAGGAGCTTGCCGGGAAGGCCAACCAAGGCACTTCAGAAAACTTGCCGCGACGCGTCGCGCGTCCCGGCAAGACCCGGCGAGCGGCAAGCTCGCGGGTGCGACAAGACAACAACTGCGGCAAGGCGCTTGCCGCGGTCGAAACCACCACTCCACATCTACGCTCCAGCACATCCGACGACGTGTCGCCGCAGGATCGCTCCTGGTGCACGTGGCGGGTGGCTGTGCAGCCCAACGGTGCGAGGTGGCAAGTGAAGATGACAAGGAGGCCATCGTGGCGATCGGTGGCGCCCCTAACGGTCGCTTCCTGCACTGTTGGAGCGACCAAACGGGCATTAAATGCCCTTGTCCCCTGCCGTCAGAGTTAGGTAGGGGACACCGTTGATAGCAGTTGCACCAACCCGCGTTTTTACATTTCTACCCTTCTCTCTACGGTGCCACTTGTCGGTGACCCCTTTAGACTATAAAAAGGAGGCCCATGCGCACGTAGAGGGGGTTCGGTTCGACTCATTCGAGACCACAGCACACCCACGCTCTCGAGCAAGAACAGAATAAAAACACAAAGCAGCAGAGGAGTTTTATCTCTCCGAGAGCTCCGGCTGGGCAAAATCCCGGGCGCCGACCTCGATCTGCTCTTGAGGCGACCTCGCCCCGCCGACCGAGAAGGGCCCCCTGCCCCATAGGTGCTCTTGCTCCCCATCGACATCTCTGGCGCGCGCTGTAGGGGCGCCGAGGTTGTCGAACCTGATCCGGTCTCTGCCGCGCTACATCAACATCTTCATCGACATGCCACCAAAGAAGAAGGCTTGAGGTGGCCGCCTGTCGCGATCGCCCTACCGCCACCGGAGCAAACGAGCGGGGTAGACGCCGCGGAGGAGCGGGCGCCGACGGGGACTCACGCCGTCACTAGGTCCAAGGACAAGGCCCCGCAAGCTTCAACGCTCAGACATCCACCGCTTCTCCCGGGTGTAGGATCGAGAACGCCACGGTGCTCCTAGCACCGCATCGCATAGAACAAGGCTGCTGGTGGGTCGCGGGGCGCCAAGGCCAACATACACGCCAACACGCCGCACGAGCATAATACGGTTGCTCGGGCGAGATGTTGCCCTTCTAACACCGTTAGAAGTTTGAGCATGTCCCGCACTCGCGCCGCCGCCACCGCCGCCTAAGACTCCAGAGGAAGCGCCGCCCAAGCCTACCGCTTTAGATTACCCTCTGCGCCGCATAAGATCGACGATGGAGGGTCATGATTCAGAGCCTCGTCGGCTTCGCCAACCGCGACAAGCCCCGGCGACCGAGCACATCGAAGCCCCGACAAGACGCCCAGGCGCAAGCCGACGCCGACAAGACCGCTGGGGGTGCCACCACCGTGCACTCCCCGCCCCGAAGGCCAAGATCACCGACTCACCGGGCCAGCCTCGACACCGACTCCATCGCGTCGTCAGACCCGCGAGCTCGCCGTGATCAACGCCAAGTTCTCCAAGAACGACGACACGAAGACGCTCGAACTCGCATCGAGCGACGAAGGGAAGCGTGGCGTCAATCTGACCAGTGCGCTGGGCCCACTGTTGATATGCATGCGCCAGGGGAACCAGGCGACTTGCTATACGCGGTAGGTTGCCCTGCATTCACCCGTGAGCTGCGGCAAGTCCAAAGGGCCCGAGACCAAGAACTTCGCCGACGCGTGCGAGAAGTATGATGGCAGGATTCATCCGTCGGAGTTCCTCAGTGTCTACACCATCGCGGTGCAGGCTGCCGGGGGGCGCGATGAGAAGATCCTCGCCCACTACTTCCCGCTGGTGCTCAAGCCCAACGTCAGATCTTGGCTCATGCACTTGCCGGACAACTCCATTTCTTTGTGGGCGGACCTGTGCCATCAGTTTGTCGGCGCCTTCACAGGCGGCCACAAGCCCCATGGCCAGGAAAGCGATCTTCATTTGCTTGCCCAGAAGGAAGGAGAACCCCTGCGCAAGTACATACAGAGATTTAGCCAGGTGCAGCGCAACATCCTGAGCGCCCACCCCGCACATGTTATCGGCTGCGTTCCATCGAACGCGCGAATCGCAGGATGAGGGAGGAGATGGCGATGTGCAAGATCAGAGATGTCAGCGAGTTATATGCTCTGGCCGACAAGTGTGCACGGGCTGAAGAAGGGAGGAAACTCCCCGGAGAGAGCGCAGGAGCAAAAGGATCTGACAGTGAGGATGCCCCTCCGGCAAAGAAGAACCGGAGGCGGAATAACAGAAAGAGGAAGGCTAAGGATGTGCTAGTCGTCGAGCAGTCCGGCAACGGAGGCGGTGCCGAGAAGGCCAAAGCTAGTGACTCCGGCGAGGCTGTGGTGGCCGCCAACAAGAAGGACGGCTCCGGTAAGCAATACTGCAAGATCCACCGCACCAAGGGTCATGACCTCCAAGCCTGCAAGAAAGTTGAGCAGATGGCGGAGCTACAGAAAGCTGAGTACGAGCGCCGCGACAAGGAGAAGGCCCAGGGAGGTGGTGGAGGATCCGGCAAGAAGCTTCCCGCCCGGGGAGGGCGCCGCGGCAAAGCCAAGCAGCGGCAAGGAGACAGACCTCCCCGTGCCCGTGACAAGGACGAAGACGAAGATGAAGATGATGAGATGGATGAGGATGAGGCCGACGAGCAAGAGTTTCAGAAGGCAACAGAGGTTTTGTGCGTTGATGGCGGCGCTTCTCTGCACACCGTGCACCGCCAACTCAAACAGTGGGTGCGAGAAGTGAACGCAGCAGAACCGTCCGTTGAATCGCGCAAGCCCCTGAAGTGGTCCAGCACACCCATCGTCTTCGACGTTGAGGATCACCCTGATCGCATAACTGTGGTCGGGTGCTTGCCGATGTTGGTCTCGCCAATAATCCGCAACCTCAAGGTCACGAAGATGCTGGTTGACGGCGGGGCCGGTCTAAATCTAATCTCTTCCGCGGTGCTCAACAAGCTCCAGATCCCCGACAGCGAGCTCGAAGAAACTGGTACCTTTCAAGGAATCAATCCGGGAAGGAGCAAGCCGAAGGGGAAGATCACGCTGCCGCTGACGCTTGGCGCGAGCTGAATTTCAGGACGTAGAGAGTCACTTTCGACGTTGTTGATTTCCCATTGCCCTACAATGGGATACTCGCCGCCCAAATACCGCCAAGTTCATGGCAGCCTCTCACTACGCTTACAATGTGCTCAAGATGCCTGGTCCGATAAGTGTTATTTCTGTTCATGGCGACAAGAAGGATGCACTTATCTGTACCGACAAGATCTACTGGGAAGCAGCAGCCGCAGAAGAACGCAAACCACTTGCCGCTGAAGCTCCCCGGGGGAAGAAGAAGACCAAGTCCGGCAAGAGTAGCTCTGATGCCCACTCCGGCAAGCGCACCTCTTCGGAGTGCTGCGCTACCGTCGAGGACACACCATGGAGCTCCACCGGCAAGTGCAAGAAGGCGAAGATAGCTGCACCAGAGACCAAGAAAGTGGCCGCCAAGGAGGACGGCACTGGTGGTACCTTCACCATCGCTTACGCCGTTGCTTCTCAAGGGCGAATGTCGATGTGTTTGCATGGCAACCATCCGACATCCCCTGTTCCTGTGAAAGTAATTGAGCACCACCTGCCGCCTGCCCTCACGCCGCCCGCAAGCGTAGAGTCGAAGCAAGCGGTGGAACGCCAAGAGTTCATAGCGTAAGAAATCAAGAAGTTGAGGCAGCAGGCCTCGCCCGAGGAGTACTCCATCCAACGTGGTTGGCCAATCCAAAGATTCGTATGCGTAGGCTTAATGGGAAGTGGAGGCTTTGTATTGACTTCACGATGTTAATAAAGCTTGTCCCAAAGATCCATTTCCTTGCCGCGCCGACTAGATTGTTGACTCCACAAACAGGATGTGATCTGCTTTCATTCCTTGATGCATACTCAGGATACCATCGATCTTCATGGCGTAAGAGGATGAAGAGAAGACCGCGCTCATTACTCCATGTGGCACGTCTCGCTTTGTACGAATGCCTTTCGGACTAAAGAATGCTGGTTCAACATTTGCAAGAGTAGTCACCATGCTTTTGAGCCACAACCTGCACGTAAATGTAGAAGCTACATGGATGACATAGTGGTCAAGAGCAGGGAGAAAGAGACTCTGATCCAAGATTTGGACGAGACTTTTGCAAATCTGCGCAAGGTCAATCTCAAGTTGAACCACGAGAAGTGCGTATTTGGAGTTCCTTCCGGCAAGCTTCTCGGGTTCTTTGTGTCCCAGAGGGGGGTCAAAGCCAATCCCGACAAGATCAAATCCATCGAGCAGATTGAAGCCCCGAAACGCGTCAAGGACGTGCGGAGGCTTGCCGGCTGTGTTGCTGCTCTCAGTAGGTTCATCTCTAAGTCTGCTGAGCGCGCCCTGCCGTTTTTCAAAATTTTGAAAAAGGCAGGTCCAATAAAATGGACTCCGGAGGCGGAGGCTGCGCTGCAGGACTTGAAGAGATACCTATCCTCCACTCCAACACTTGTCGCACCTAAGCCACAAGAGAAGTTGCTGCTATATCTAGCGGTAACTAATCAAGTGGTTAGTGCTGCGTTAGTAGCGGAGAGGGTGGCGGATGATGAGCCAGCAGCTGCGGCAAGCGAGTCCAGCGACAAGCAGGGGGGCTTCCCCGTCAAGCTCTGGTCCCGACAAGGATGAATCGGTGCAGCCGCAGGCAGAGAAACAGAAGAAGATGGTGCAGCGCCCAGTTTATTTTGTCAGCTCCCTTCTACAGGGGGCTAGGTCAAGATACTCCGGAGTGCAGAAGTTGCTTTTCGGCCTACTCATGGCCTCGAGGAAGCTGCGCCATTATTTTCAAGCACATGAGATCATAGTTGTCACTCGCTTTCCGTTGAAGAGGATATTGCGGAATCCAGAAGCGACAGGCAGGATTGTTGAGTGGGCACTGGAACTGTCAAGCTTTGGCCTCAAGTTTGAAAGTACTTCAACTATCCAGAGTCGAGCATTGGCAGAATTCATTGCAGAGTGGACGCCGACGCCTGATGAAGAAACTCCGGAGACAAGCATCCCCGTCAAGGAAGCGAACAAAGAATGGGTCATGTACTTTGACGGTGCCTTCTCGCTGCAAGGCGCCGGTGCAGGCGTACTACTTGTCACACACACCGGAGAGCACCTCAAGTACGTGGTCCAGATGCACTTTCCCAAGGAGCAAGCAACAAACAATACTGCAGAGTATGAAGGCCTGCTTGCCGGACTCAGGATCGCGGCGGACCTTGGGATCAAGAAGCTTATTGTCAGGGGTGACTCACAGCTCGTCGTCCGCCAAGTTAACAAAGATTATCAGAGTCCGTTGATGGAAGCCTACATTGATGAAGTGAGGAAGCTGGAGGAGCATTTTGACGGCCTGCAGATGGAACATGTTCCAAGAGCTCAGAACGACATTGCAGATGGCCTGTCAAAATGTGCCGCACTTAAGTTGCTTGTGGAACTAGGGATTTTTGTGCTCAAGCTGAATCAACCATCTGTAACACCATCATCTGGACAGAGCAAGAAGAGAAAGTTGGTCTCTGGCGATTACTTTCCGGCAGAGCTCCCGAGAGCCGCCGCCAAGAAGGTCCCCAGAATCAACACAGAAAGTGCTGAGGAGCAGTCTGCTCCGACAAGCCCTGTGGTTTGTTTCATTGAGCGAGACGCCCCGACAAGTTGTGTCCCGACACGCTTGCCGGGAGCATCACGCCCGCAGGATTCCAGATTCTGCCATAGAAGCGGATGTTCCCGAGCAGCATTTGCGCCTTAGTCCTTGTCGCCGAGCCGCAAGCTCCGCATGGGCACAAAGAGATAGTCCATTTCCTTCAAACAGGAGAACTTCCCGAAGAGCAAGAAGAAGCAGAGAAAGTAGCCCGGCAATCTAGTATGTACCAGTTTGTCGATGACATACTGTATAGAAGAAGATTCAACGGAGTGAAATTAAAATGCATTTCCCGGGAAGAAGGACAAGAGCTATTGGCAGAGATACACGGAGGCATATGTGGTCACCACATTGGCGCAAGAGCACTTGCTGGCAAAGCTTTCCCAAGAAGGCTTCTTTGGCCGACAGCCTCGAGGATCAACACAGAAAGTGCTTTGAGAAGGGCCTGCTCCGGCTGCCGTAGGGTTTGTTTCGCTGAAGCAGACGCCCCGACAAGCCGTGTCCCGACACGCTTGTCGGGAGCATCACGCCCGCAGGATCCCAGGTTCTTGCCGTGGAAGCGGATGTTCCCGCAGCAGCATTTGCGCCTTTAGTCCTTGTTGTCGAGCCCCAGGGCTCCATATCATTATTTTCTCTTCTTTCTTATCAAAAGGAAGCTTCCCCCGCCCACAAGTTCACCGGGGAAGGAGAAGATAATGAGGTGGACTAGGCGTCGTTCAAAGAAGCATAGCCTTGCCGGGGCGCAGATGACAGAAAAGCTAAGTTGCCAAAAGTTTGAGCATAGCCAATTTTAAATTTTTAAGTTATATTCCTTGAACGACCGTGCCTTGTATGGAAAACCTGTGCGCGGAGGAACCGGCTCGTGGCTAAGTTACGCCCTTACTTTGTTTCGAGTCCGCTCAACAATGAAAGTGAGTTGCAACTAGCTCCGGCAAGGTTTCTTGCCGGAAGCAACATCGCCAAAGAGGTCGATGTTCAAGACTCAGCGCTTTCATGCAAGCGTGTTTGCACCGGCAAGTTCCCTAAAAGCGTAAGGGTAAAAACATACAAGGAATGGAGTCAAATAAAGGAAGTAACATAGCAGATAGTACCCAGAATATAGTTATATTACAAAAGTAACTTATTGCGGCACTGGCTAAATTGTTCTCATAACTGAAACAACAGCGACAAGGAAAGAAGGGCGCGCCGGCACCTGGGGCCCGGCAAGCCAGTGTCGCTGGGGGCTGCGAATACCAAGATTCATCCACGGCAAGCCAGAGTTGCCGGGGGCTGCGAGTTCAGATAAGTCTTTCGTCCCTCATCATGCATCCTCTTATGGACTGGGGAATGCGGTTGCCCTCCTCCCGATCGCGCCTTGTATGGAAAACCTGTATGCGCGAGGAATCGACTCGTGGCTAAGTTGTTCCCTTAATTTGTTTCGAGTCCGCCAAAGAACGAAAAGCGTCTGCAACTAGCCCGACAGGTTTCTTGCGGAAGCAACACCGCCGACAAGTTGCTGATGTTCCGACTCAGCACAAGGCAAGCGTGTTCCCACCGGCAAGTTCCCTAAAAGCGTAGGGAAAAAAACATACAAGGGGTGGAATTGGGTAGAGGATATAACATGGCAAGCTTCCCCTTTTCATTAAAAAACATCCCACTCGGGTACAGTCCATAGAGGATGAGAAACATGAAAGAGAGGATTACAAGTTTTAGATGCAAGGCGTCTTGAGGCTTACAAATTAAAAAGATAAGATGCCCGTAATCCCTTTCCTGTCCCTCTCTTTTCAGGAGGTAGGTCAAGGAGGCGAAAAGGGCAAAAGGGGCGCCTAGGCGAGCTACAGGTGCCAGAAGGCACCAAGAGAACATCCCGGGGTCCGTCCGGAGGCTGGACGGTGATGGCGGCACCGGAAGTGGGGCTCGAAGATGGGGCGGCAGGACGTCAGCACGCTGTCGAGGGCACCACGCCAGATTCGACTTGACGGCCTTGCCGCCAGCCCTCTTCCTTCCGCAGCCTCTCCTACGCCACCGCCCAAGGAGACGACTCGGGGAGTTCAAGGAGCCGGGCGACACGGATGATGGGGTCGCCATGACGCACAAAGCGGCGCCTAACACCTAGTCGGGCCCGCCATCTCGCCGCCCGCTACCTCGCCATCGTTGTCGCTTCCTCCTCGCTCACTCGCCGAGGGGAGTTCGCTGCCGGAGGAGCTGTCCACGCAGCATGTCGCCCGAGTGCCGAAGTCCCCGAAGAGCTTGACGGAGAGGAGATCGCCCTCCATTAACTTAAAATGGAGGGTAAACCCCGCCATCAGGCTATGGATTTGGGCGAACGTCTTCCACCCACGATCAAGATACATCACATTAGGGGCTGGGAATACAACGCGAACTCGCGTGCCGCTAATCCCACAGCCCCTCATGTGCAATCTCAGCGTCTCGGGCGGGTCCGACTCCATCGCGCTCGCAAACGGAGCTGGAAGCCGGAGCCGACGACGAGGCGCCCGGCGCAGCCTGACGAAGAACTCGCAAGGGTTGTCCTCGATGGACCGGCTGGGAGAGGAACCGCCGGCGGAGGCGGAGATGCCGCGACGCCTGGCCCGCCTCTTCCCGGGCGCCGACCTCGCCCTCGACCTGCCCACGACCTCGCCCCTCCCTCTTCCCTTGTGGCTGGCTCTGCCACCACGGGCGCGATAGGAGGGTTGCGCTGTCTGGCGGCGACACTCGCCGCCACCGATGAAGGGTTAGGTTCCCTTTCTCCATGGCGGATGAGAGAAAGGGGGCGGCCGGAGACAGAAGAAGATGAGAGAGTGCGGCAAGGCCCCTCCCGCTTCTTAAAGGAGCGGGGTGGGGCTCGCCGCCTGGCCAGCGAATCGAGCACGGGAAGAGCAGGGAATCAGGGCCGACCTGCTGCCTCGCCGAATGGCCCGGGCCTCCCACCTCCACCGTCTGTGACCCCGAGTGCATGGGAGCTGCGTATGGGAGGCGTAACCGCGCGATATTACACATTTCCTGGATTAAAGTATAGCCCACAATCTCTCCCACGATGCCGCGATTGACGCGTGCCGTTACGAGGGGACACGGTGGATACGGAGCGGATTTGGTTTGGACCCAGGCCGCGTGTCGCAGCCTGCTTTTGGGCCTCGCCCAACAGCGCAAGACTGCAGGCGGCCCAGTTCGGGGCTCTGCCGGTGAGCTAAAGTAGGGGTACCTTAGTACCCCGAACTAGTGCACGGGCAGTCACAGCGTCCCGCGGCAAGGCTTGCCGGGCGTCCGCCAAGACCCTCCGAAGCTCATATTACTGCCATTCAAGAAAAAAGTGTTAACTGTCAAGACAAAGCCCCGGCAAGAGGAGCCTGCCGGGAAGGACAAGACCCCGGCAAGAGGAGCTTGCCGAAAGCCAACCAAGGCACTTCAGAAAACTTGCCGCGACGCTACCGCGAAGTCCTCCGGAAGACCCGGCGAAGCAAGCTCAAGGGTGCGATAAGACAACAATGTGGTAAGGCGCTGTCGCGGTCGAAACCACCACTCCGCATCTACGCTTCCAAAGACATCCGACGACGGTCGCCGCAGGATCGCTCCTGGTGCACGTGGCGGGTGGCTGTGCGCCCAACGGTGCGAGGTGGCAAGTGAAGATGACAAGGAGGCCATCGTGGCGATCGGTGGCGCCCCTAACGGTCGCTTCCTGCACTGTTGGAGCGACTAGACGGGCATTAAATGCCCTTGTCCCCTGTCGTCAGAGTTAGGTAGGGGACACTGTTCATAGCAGTTGCACCAACCCGCGTTTTTACATTTCTACCCTTCTCTCTACGCTGCCACCTGTCGGTGACCCCTTTATACTATAAAAAGGAGGCCCATGCGCACGTAGAGGGGGTTCGGTTCGACTCATTCGAGACCACAGCACACCCATGCTCTCGAGCAAGAACAGAATAAAAACACAAAGCAACAGTAGGAGTTTTATCTCCCGAGAGCTCCGGTTGGGTAAAATACCCCGCCGACCGACCTCGACCTTCTCTTCGGCGACCCTCCGCCTCGCCGACCGAGAAGGGGCCCCCTACCCCATAGGTGCTCGTGCTCCCCCGCGACACTCGTCCTACGTGGCGCCGAAAACCGGCCTGTTTGTTCCAAGATTCGTGCACACACTTTCCAACGGAGATGCTTGCGTATGGTCGGGGTGGTGAACGCCCACACGTGTGGGCGTTAACATTTCCGATTAAGAATAGCCAGCTTGACCACCCCTGGCACTGGCACGGCCCACTGGATTGGCTGCCCATCATACCCACAATATGGCCTGTTTAATTGGTCATCTTTCACCATGTGCTTTTGTGAGAGCGGGGCGACCCCATCAATGCCGCTCCTCTCCTTTCGTCCAATGGTTCTGCGCGTCTGCTGGGTGTGCTGACCTCCACTCCGATGTCAGATGCGACCGCCTGGGCTTCCCACCACCTGATCCTCCACAGATTTCGCCATTACCCATGGCGAGCCCTGAAGTTATAGAGATTACTTCCTTTCTTTCGATGATTCGTCCGTGTTTTAGTTCAAATTTAAACTAAAACCACGACGAGTAAATCGGAACGGAGGGAGTAGCTTCTAGCCGGTGCACTCAACCATTCCATGCCATTCAGTGGAACGTTCCAGCGATGGAAGGCAATTGTTCCCACCAGTTGGAAATAAATTTCCCAAGGGCGCAGTGGGAGCAAGAGTTCTAGCAGTAGCTCGGAGGTGTTTGCGGTGGCAACTGGCAAGCAGTTGATGCTGCCTGGAAGTACCAACTCAGCTGTGCAAGCAAAGCAGAGGCAGGAGTGTGAGAAACCAATAATGCTAGATCAACAGGCTGAATCCTAGGCACTAACCTTACGGGATGATCGATGTTGTGTGCAACCACGCAACTGCTCGAGAAAATTTCAGAGCAAACCTAGAAACCCACGAACTGCGTGGATCCACGTCGTGTGCCTAAGGTAAGTGTAGGATTATTCGTGAGAGGCGGTGGGCAGAACCACGATCGAATCACATCCGCGTGGGTGATGTGCCGCCTGTTCCGTGCCTCAGCCAAAACACTGCCAATGCACCCACAAACCGCGAATCTATGCCTCCCCCTTTACAACCAAGCTCATGATCGAAACCTAACCTAGGGTGTCCGGATCTGTGGGTTCGAACCAAAACTGGTCTTGTGAACGCCCCTACGGCGGGTATGTGCTCCTACAAATCTAGGGTTTCCTTTCGCATTCCTACTAAAAGTTTCCCTGCCAAACAGATGAGATTGGGAGACGAGGATGACGGCAGGCGAGTGGCTCACAAGGGCGTGCGGGTTGCGACGGAGCAGGAGCGCCCTGGCGTCGCCTCTTCGTCGCCAGATGAGAAGATGCTGAGGAGAATCGCCTCTTCATCGCCGGAGAAGAGGAAGTGTTTTTTTGAACTGGAGAAGAGGAAGTGTGAGGATCTGAAAGCTTAGGAATAGAGCATGCTTTGATGGAAAACTTGTGAAATCCTTAGCCGAGTTTATCTACTATGCTTCTTCTTTCCTTCGATATTTGGCAGGCCTTCAAAATGAGGAGGACACAAGGATGATGGAGCAAGGAGTTGATTGCTTGCAAGGTGAGGCGCTAGGGATGCACACAGCTAATCCGTCGTCCAAGCTCGAGGTTTGCGAGCCGCGTGTGGATTTTAGGGACTCAAGTCGATTAGGTTTAGACTAGCCACAGTGGGAGTAACTTCAGCAGTAACATCAAGTCCAACTCAACAAATTTGCTTATGTGGCAGTGAGTTAATGAGGAGAGAGATAATTATAGTAACTTAGCTAGTTACTGTAACATCACATGTCCCAATACAATATGAGTCTATAACCTAATAAATGAAGCTTTGCATGTTACCACACTTATGTTACTATCCAGTATGAAGGTAGTAACATAGTTTAGAGATATGTGTATGTTACTAGTGTATGTTACTTACCATTGTGACTAGTCTTAGGCTAGCCATAGTGGGGATAACTTAGGTAGTAACTTAACACATTCCAAGACAATTTTGCTTATGTGGCATGTATTTAATGAGGAAAGAGGTGTTTGTGGTAACATAATATGTTACTGTAACTTAGCGTTTCCCGAGGCAGAATTAGTCTATGAGCTAATAAATGAAGCCATCTATGACACTACTACTATGTTACATTGCATTATGGAGGTAGTAACTTAGACTAGTATCATATGCATGATACTAGTATAAGTTACTCCCCACTATGACCAGCCTTAGGAGAGACGGATCGATACTTCTTTTTTCTTTTCTTTTTTGAGGGAAAGGATCGGTGCTTCATGACCATACAAGCCCACATGCACCTCTTGCACACCTTTTTTAGGGTTATTAATGTTGCCGCGTTTATTTAACCAACATAGCTCACACGTTACAAAGTTCTTCTCCTACCCCTGCTCTAGCTAATTTATATGCAGCAACATTCCCCGACTGACTGACCCAAGAAACTTTAAGATCACTCCTAGTATGCAACATCTTTTTGATCTCCTGAATTCATGGTCATGCCGCCGAATAGTTTTGACTGAGTTGATTGATCATTTGCACCACAGCCTTGCTATCTAGCTCAACATGGACTCTTTGCGTTCATCTACATGCCTTACTTTTACTAGTAGAAAATTGACCGTGGGTTGCACCGGGGATACGCTTGCGCTATTAAAACGTTGTTATGGTAGTGAAAACGGGCAAAGAAGAAAACAAGAATAGATTATATGTGATTTTACCTCCTCAGCAGAGCCTAGTTCATGGACATGGAGTTTCTTAGCCCGAACTCACATGAGCTCGGGTGAACAGTAAAATCAAAAAAAAAACCTGAATTTTTTTTAGGGACAAACATTGACAAAAGTTTTCAACGCTTGCAAAATTTCATCGTTGAATGGCTTTTGTAGAAGCCGTGGCTAAAAAACAAAATCGGCTCCAAAAATGTCAATTCCAAAAGCATTTTGGAGTGATGTTTTTTGCCACGGCTTCCACAAATGTCGTTTCACGATGAAATTTTGCAAGAGTGGAAAACTTTTGTCAATGTTTGCCACTAACAAAATTCAGATTTTTTTGAATTTATTTTCAATATTTTTTGGTTTAACTATTCACGAGACCTCATTTGAGCTTGCGGGACAAGAAGAGTACTTTCACTAGTTGATGCCCTTCTTGCTCTACATCACTAACAAATGATGTCATGTCACAAACACCGATGCCTAAGATGCTTCCAATGATTCACCCAGTTTCGAATGTGATGCCTGATCGTCCACCGTCTCCATGGTGGCATAGTCTGTTAGCCTAGTGAGTGTGTGGCCTACAGGATGCTAAGCGCGGCTGAGAAGGTCCTCGAGGTATCGACCAACCGGCCAATGTCACCCCAGGCCTCCTACTCCTCATCTACCCAAGAATTTGTCCTATGGGAACATGTGAGACAACTTCCATACTGATGACCCACAAGTATAGTGGATCTATTGTAGTGCTTTCGATAAGTAAGAGTGTCGAACCCAACGCGGAGCAGAAGGAAATGACAAGCGGTTTTCAACAAGGTATTCTCTGCAAGCACTGAAATTATCGGCAACAGATAGTTTTATGATAGGATAGTTTATAACGGGGAACAAGTGTAATAATGGTGCAGCAAAGTGGCCCAATCCTTTTTGTAGCAAAGGATAAGCCTCGATGAACTCTTATACAAAGCAAAGCGCTCCCGAGGACACATGGAAATTACTGTCAAGTTAGTTTTCATCATGCTCATATGATTCACGTTCGTTACTTTGGTAATTTGATATGTGGGTGCACTCGTACAGCGAGGTGCTATACAAACGGTTTTTAACCCTTTCCGCGACGGCATTTTGAACCATCGCAAAGTGAGTGTGGGCGATAGAGGGTCCTTCCCACATGACCCAGAAAACATCGGGGATAGGCCCTCCGGTCACACACACTGGACAAAATGAGGTCGTTTGCAACGGGCGAGCGATCAAATACAGATATACGTACAGTTGTGTTAAAAATATATAATTATACATGCCCAATCGTTTCCAGTCGTAAGTACATCCCACACAGTCAGTCCCGGCTACATGTTTCCGTTCATATATACATTCCACACAATCAATCCAAGGAATGCGTTTCCGTTAGTATGTACATCCCACACAGTTAATCCAAGAAGTACATTTCCGTTCGTATATACATTCCCACACAGTCACTCCAAGGAAAACGTTTTCGTTCGCAGGTACATCACACACAATTTTCCTCATTAAATCGTTTGTGATAGCGTTGTCATTACAGACGATATTAACAATTTTATCATTTGTATTATTGAATGCATCACACACGGTGCGTCGAAGAAACTGTGTGGCATAGGCTGTCCATCACACATACTTCTTATGTGGTAAAAGTTTGCGTTGTTGGAGATATGCCCTAGAGGCAATCATGTATGATGATATTTCCTATGTGTTTATGAATAAAGATAGTCCTTGGACATTATCAATGATGTGTATTAGCAAGTACGTGATTTGTTTGTGGGACTATGCCTTGTATGATGACTGACCTAAAAGGTCCCTAGTTGAAAGGGCTGTGTGGACGCACAACCGACTAGACTACCATATGACACGATCGATGGCTTAGTCTCACTAGCCATGGAGCATTGGATGCTAACCGGATAATATAGAGTCAGAAGGATCTGGTCGGATTCGACGTAGTAGAATCTGAGTCGAGATAAGGTCCGAGTCGGACAGACCCAACTATGAGACACAATTATATGTCATCTGTGAGTCTCTAGTGCACCATACGTTCTATGTCCTAAGACCTGAGCCGACGATGTACTGGATGGTGATGACTTGCGCTAATGACCAAACGCTATTCCGTGATCGGGTAGTTACAAAGGTAGGTTTCGGGTTTGTCCTGTCCCATGCTGCGAGACATGATCGAGCAAGATGGGATTTGCCCCTCCGATCAGGAGAGATATACTCTGGGCCCCTCGTGTGATCCGACCAGGATAAGCATGGCCATGCGACAAGGATTATGAGATAATCCAGTTTGTTATCAGTATCACTGGAACGAGAAAGAGGTTGGGCTAGCACAAGGATGACAGTCTCGCCTTTAGCCCGACAACATATATCATGAGGCAAAGGGAACAGAAGTGTGACATGTTGTATAGGTTCGCCTAACCAGCTTCACAGTCTGCTTGGTGGTTGGCACGCCTTGCTAGAGGCCACTACCAACCATACAGGTCGGAGGTGATCCGAACTGTGACCAAGCCGACTTGAACCTAAGGGGTCGCGCGCATAAGGGAAGGAACCTACGAGGTCGGTTCGGAGGACACTAGTCGGATGTGATCCGAGCTAGACTTGGAACGCAACCGAGTAGAATTTGGGCTTTAGGATCCGGGCAAGGCCCAAGTGTTGAGCACGCGACGGATGACTATAAATAGTGGAGGTGCGGCACACTTATTCGATTGATCGCTTCGGCACTGCGACTAGGGTTTGCATGTGTTGTGAATAGCCACCTCCACTTGTTGCCGACTGTGTGATCGGACCTAGCAGTCCGCCGCATGGTGTTCCTCCTGCACACGCGGATACCGTTAGAGGCGGTGCACTTGCGCCGCTTCGGTGGACCTGTACGTGGGAACCGACGACCGGCTGTTCGAGGGAGATCGGACGAGGAGGAGACGATCCACGCGGACGCGCTGCCCCAACTCTTCTTTCGCTGCACGGCACTATGGGTCTAGTGGTAACGATCCGTGATCCATTCCCGTAGTATGTTCCTGGATGTTCTGCGCGTAGGAAAATTTTAAATTTGTAGTCGACGCACCCTACCGTAGAATCCAACATGCGTAAGGTGACCTAACGCTAACCGTTTTCAAGAGGAAGTCGTGTGTGATTGTTCATTGATCCAACATGGTTTATTCCTAGAAACTGTGTGCGTTGCCTGAGGTCATCGCCCATGGTGTTTTCTCAATAACCGTTTGCAATAGAAAAACCCAATTAGCAAGCTAATTGGCCTATTATCAATAATGCATTTATTAATCTAATTGACATTTCATAAAGCACACAATATATTTCATTTCGTATTAAGGAAGCATGATTTCATAATTGAAATACATCAGAGTACAACATCATATAGCTTCAGCACTCAGCTACCCCATTACAAAACTGTACCAGCAACAAGTTTCACATGCAACATCTATAACCTTTCGAAATTAGCATCATAGATGGTACATAGACAGATGAATCTCATATGGAAAACTGCTGAAGTGGAGGGCGAATATTGAACCTTCGTTGATGTTGAAGGTCTGTGCAACTTTAGGCTAGTGCCTGTGGATGATTGACCGTCCATCCTTCGTCCTCTTCAGGAACACCTCAATATTGAACCGGGGTGTTGTATGAATACCTTCCTCGCCTTTTGACCATACAGATGGTTTGAGAGGTAATCATCAGTGAATTGCTTTGAAAAGGTCTGAAAACAAGGATGTGCGTAAATATTTTATCTAGATTGGAAATGGGGCAAATTAATAAAAAATCCAAGGTATAATAGTTAGTACCATCATGTAGTGAACTGATGTCTTCTTCATTATGTAGACAAAGATCTTGTTGTTTTTTGTCGCTAATTTCTTCATCCTAACAATCTTTCTGAGTTTCTTGACTTGACTGATATTCATGGACAACTCATTTTTCCATATGCAAAAAGGGTCAAATAGTGGGTCAAAACCTCTAGTAAGAGGACCTACATGTGCAAGATCAAAATGTTAAAAACCTAAATATTAGAATGGTTCTTGTAACTGCACAATAATGTGCTGTTAGACAAAGGACCATGCATGTGCAATCCTCGATTGTAAATTTCAGTGCTTCCCATTTTTTCCCAGCAACACATATAATGTAGTTAGTGATCAGGTTAAGTGAGGGCTCGCATGCTATTAGTAAGATATGTTGATGAAAAATAAGCACATTGCGGATTCATCAGATTAATTCGAGCCACATGGAAAACCCATTTATCCAAACCAAGCATGATTAAGAACTAGGAAATATAGCAATTGTATATGTTTCTCATGTATTAAGTGCAACCAAATTCGATTTATTCCTCACATGCACAACAGTACAAAATTCTACCCACGACAATTGGACATCACATTGCAGAATTGAACCAAGCAGTTAACTAAACACAACAACAAATGAACCAAACATTAACTAAGGACCACATTGCACAATATAACATACTCCTAATATAAGTTCAAATAGTTAACCAACCCAAGCATGCTTAACAACCTGGAAATATAACAATTGTATTTGTTTCTCATGTATTTAGTACAGTTAAATTTGATTTATTTCTCACATGGTATACAATAACAAAATGCACCCACAACAATTGAACATCGCATAGCAGAATTGAACCAAACAATTAACTAAACACCACAACAAGTGAAGCAAATGTTAACTGAGAACCACATTGCAGAATATATAACATACTAGAAGATCAGACAGTTAACCAAACCAAGCATGCTTGACAACTTGGAAATAAAGAAATTGCATTTGTTTCTCATGTATTTTGTAAAGATAAATTCGATTTATTTCTCACATGGAAGACAATAAAAAATTGCACCTTGAAGAATTGAACATAACATTTGCAGAATTGAACCAAATAGTTAACTAAACATGACAACTAATTAACCAGACAGTTAATAAGTGAGCACCACATTGCATGACATGTAGAACATATACACTAGAGCAACAGATTGCATGGTAAAATTAGATAGGAAAATTCACTAGAATTTGTTAAGAAAGGCAGGAGCAGCACATGCAACAGGTAAATCGAGCATGCTTAACCGGCGTAGGTAGCAAACTGAACATAGGTCCTTATAGTGAGGTAATAACACAAGCTACTCCTCATCGTTGGAGATATCAATGATGATTGGCTCCTTGGACATGGAAGAGGGCGAGGCCTCCACATCATGGGTGCCCTCGTTGTAGTGGTGAGTTGCCTGAGCCGCTCCGAGCACCAACCTGATGGCTCTCGAGTTGAGGTAAGCACGAGCACACTGAGAAAACACCTCATAGTCTTCGTCGAAGGCACCGATAGTGTCCTCGACAGCTAGGTGCTCCTCCAAGATCTGGGGGTCGGCACGAATGACACCCATCATGACCTCATCCGCGCGTGCGGTCGTTGTCGGTCTCAAAACCGGCAGATCTCGGGTAGGGGCTCCCGAACTGTTTGTATGAGGATCGATAGTAACAAGGGATGATGGGAACATGATGTTTACCCAGGTTCGGGCCCTCTTAAAGGAGGTAAAACCTTATGTCCTGCTTGATTGTATTCAATGAGTATAGGGGTTACAAGAGTTGATCTACCTTGAGATCGTAATGGCTAAACACTAGCTGTCTAGCCTATGAATATTCGGATGGCCTCCATGGACTAAACCCTTCGGTTTATATAAACAACGAAGGGGCCTAGGGTTGTACAAAGTCGGTTTGCAGAGGAAGGAAATAATACATCCATACACCAAAACTTGCCGTTCACGCATATGGGAGTCCTACCCGGACACGGGGGAAAGTCTTCTTGCTTTTATCTTCACGGCCCATCAATCTGGCCCATATCAAATAGTCCAGACACCCAAGGACCCCCTAATCCAGGACTCCCTCAGTAGCCCCTGAACCAGTCTTCAATGGCGATGTGTTCGGCACGTGGATTGTCTTCGGCATTGCAAGGCAGGTTCCCTCTCCTGAATATTTTAGGATAACTCCCTGCACAACAGAACTGTATCCGGCTCTGCAAAATTAATGCAACCCTTAGTCATGAAGGCAATATGTCGAAATAAAATGATGTCTTTTACTGACAACTTTTTTGGCGAAGCGTCACTTGGCTCTTTAACATTTCGAACTGTTTTTCACACCTCCCATTTCGTGTTTCGAGGCTTAGCCTCCATTGGCACATCTTGTCAAAACAGAGATCGTGCCCACCCATTGCGGGATTCTCATCAATACGGTTTTGGGTAATCCAACCGTGCCTTTCGCACGATCTCTTTGGGAACAGGTGAGTTTTAAGGCTTGAGAGGGGGGGGGGGGGCATTTGGTATTTCACCGCCTATAAGAGGATACAGATCCCTTCTTTTTTCCCACGCCTTCTGCTTGTTCCTGCCTTCCCATCTCTGAGCTCCAGCGCCGGAAACTTCAATCTTTCCCACCGCCACCACCCTTCCCAGCCATGGTCGGATCCGGTTCCAAGGGCAAGTGGAGGCCTCCTCCGTCACTGATAAGGACATCAAGGAGCTCTGGAGCGCGGGAAATCTGTCCGCGGATATCACGCACAGGCTCCCCAACAAGGATAAGGTCATCTCCACTCCGAAGCCCGGTGAGAGGGTCGTATTCATTCCCCATTTCCTCCGAGGGCTAGGGTTTCCCCTCCACCCTTTTGTCCGAGGCCTCATGCTCTATTATGGGCTAGATTTCCATGATCTAGCCCCAAATTCCTTCCTCGACATACCGACGTTCATCCTCGTGTGTGAGGCTTTGCTCCGCATCCCCCACACTTTGGCCTATGGATTAAGGTCTTCCATCTGAAGCCAAAGGTGGTCGACGGTCAGCATGCGGACTGAGGTGGGGCTATGGTAAGCAAGCTCCCCAACACCGTTTGGCCCAAAGGGGCATTTGTCAAAACTGTCAAGGTGTGGCAGCAAGAGTGGTTCTACATCACCAAATCCTGCGACGCCAAGTGGGTGGCCCCACCTGACTTCAGATTTGGACCCACCAGGAGTCTCACCTCATGGACGGCCAAGGGCATTGATTGAGGGTCCCAACCGGAGGTGATGATGCTGGAGAAGCGTATTTCCAACATGCTGGGCAAAAACACCGGTCTCACAAATGTGTTTCAAGTGATGCTCTTCCGCCGTGTCCTTCCCTGCCAACTCCAGGCCTCCCCCATGTGGGAGTTCAATCTGGAAGAACCACGGACCCTGAAGTGCTTCTTCGGCACAATGCATGAAGATATATGGAAGCAGCTCTTCAAGGCCCAGAAGAGTTGACTGATGAAGACAGAGGACATTGGGCTCGACAGCGAGAACCCGGCCTTAGCGGTAAGCATAACCCTTTCGAATACTTATTCGTCCAACACTCCAAATGTGATGAAGATTATATTATCCATTTTTTGCACAGGGCTGGACGCTGAAGGCGGGGCGGATCAACTGTCTGACACCGCTACCGGAGAACCCGGCCACCCCCAAGCCAAAACAGAGATGCTGGTCCCGACGCCATATCAGGCTCTAGAGAAGAAGGCCAAGAAGAATAAGGGCAAGGAGAACAAGAGCGGCCCCCGCCACAAAGGTCCTTCGGACGCAGTGTCCGGAGAGACCAAAGCCCTCTCCTCCCATGAGGGAGACAAGGAAGAAGAGGAGGAGGAGGTGGAAAGCGACTCCCCCTGCAAGGGAGGAAGAAGAGGGCGGCCTCCAAAGACCCGGAGGGGGAGGCGCCGAAGAGAGGGAAAGTGATCCTCCAGGACAGGTCGGACTTAGAGCCTGAACTAGTCCACAAAAGCCTCCAAGGGCGAAGCCCCTAGCTGAATCGTAAGTATTCAGATGCTTACTATTTATCTTCGGTCTTCCCCTTTCCATTATGTAAGTTATTTTGCTATGTGCCTTTCAGCCCTCCCAGCAAGCTCCCGCACACTCCGTTATTGGAGGGGAACTCTCTGCTACCCGAGATGGCAGAGAGCGAGATGCGGCCACGAGCCCCCTTACCTATCACCATGGAGGACACCGAGGTGTCGTCCCGAAGCACCTCTCCTAACTAAGGGGGGGGGGAGCAAGGCCGTCGAGAAGGCGCCCGAGGTTAATACCTCGATCATCGAAGAGCTAGGGGAGGTGACCCCTATCACCACCGACGGCAGGGAGCCCCAACAATATGGCCCCCAGCCGAACACCATTCCGGAGACCAAAGTGGCTCCGGGATTGTATAAGCATCCCCCTTAGAAAGAGGGGGGAGGAGCATCAGCTCCATCGGCGGCCTCCACTAATCCGGAGGCTCCCAACGCTTTGGAGGAAGCACTGCAACGTGCTTCCATCGTGGAGGAGCATCACACCCTGATATGGGTGCGGTAGTGGAGAAGGTTCAATCTGCTAAGAGCGGACTGAGCAAAGCCTTCCACAGCCTACTGACATGCTTTGAGGTATGTGACGTAATGTTCGAAAAACGTTTCATATAGAGGAATATACCTATGTACAGACCATAGCCCCTGAGGCTCTGTCCGGTTTGAAAGAAAACGGACAGAGGTTCCACATAGTATTCGGGAGAGTAACATGTTGTGCTGTTATTGTGACAGGCCTCCCTGTTGGCGGCAACCGCCCAGGCCGTAGAAGTTTCCGAACTCAATCGGAAGCTTCAGGTGGCCGATGATGAAATCGACCACCTTAATAAGTGGTTCGACGAAACGCAAGGTGTGCGTATAGTAGTTAAAAAGGGAATTCATTTTTATATTAGAAGTAGCACTATTCTGATCCCAGGATCAGAATAGCTATTCGGATCACGTCGCGCCTTATAAGGAGCCGCGGAGCTGTTCCCGAATCTGAAAAGACAAACGCACCGGAACTTCCCGTAAAAAAAATCTCGGCTCCCACCTTATCCACTCCCACGATTCCCCCCGACAAACCCCCCCGCCGCCGCCTCCCTGGCTCCGGCGCACTTCGCCCCTTCTTCTCTGCTCAAGACCCCGCTGTCGCCTGCCTCGCCCGCAAGGCCTCGGCCTCCGGCCGCTGTCAGCCGCCTGCCTCGGCCCCGGCGTGCCTCCTGCTGCCTCCCTCCACCTGCTTCGACGACGGCGCCGGCCACTGCTACCTTCTTCCACCATGGCGCCGGCGACCCCCTCCTTCTTCCACCATGGTGCCGGCCACCCCTCCTTCTTCCACCACGGCGCTGGCCTCCCCCTCCTTCCACCGAGCCTCCAGGCCCTTCTGCTCTTGAGCTTCACCGCGGGAAACTTCCCACGCCCCGCCGCCGATGGCCTCTAGCACCGCCACCTCTGCCAACTTCCACAGGCTTCCCACCGATGGTGCTCCTCTTGCCCTACCCCAACTGCCGCGCCTCCTTCCGGTGAGATCCGTCATCATTCCAACCTCGTCCTTCCTCCCTGCCGACGCCGTGGGAGCTCCCATCCCGCTGCGCCAGCAACCACCTATCTCTCCCAGATCCGCTGGTGGTGCATCGGATCTCGGCTCATAGCCAGTTCCCGCGACCCAAGCAACCACCGGATTAGTAAGGCGCAATCCCTGTGATCTAGCGCTGCTGCCAGGACCGACCTCCAACTACTCGCCGCTGCCGCCGAGGTCCACTGTTGGCCCACCACCTATAGCCGCACGCTGCGGCAACCACCCCTCACCACAGCCATCCACCGCCAGATGTGTCGGCCACCACGGGCGCCGCCTACCCCTGCCCTGCACTCCGCCGCGCCCTGCCTTCTTCCCCCTGCTGCTAGCTGTTACTACAAAACTTGCCGACAATGCTGCTTGCTAGCTGATATTGGTGTGTGCCAGGCATACCATTTTTTTGGTGTTTCAATTGATAGTCCAATTTCAACAAAAAACTCAGTTCAAGGAGTTATGTAAAAGACAAAATACGAGCCATTTTAAGTTCAAGAGAGAAGTAGCACAACTGCTTGTTTTTCTTGCCTCCCAATGATTGTCTTTTTGATGTACCTTTTGTGCTAAGTGTTGTACAATATTTGCTTGTTTCTTCCTATCAGATGCACTTTATTGGCTTGATGAATTCATCTGTGTTGGTGGTTAAGGACTAGATATGCCTAGTAGACCACTAACTATTAGAGCAGTTTGCTTTAAAATGTACCAGAACAGAAAAATGCTAGGGAAAGAGGACAAGAGGGCGCCATGATACTACACCTTTTCGTATAGTGCTACACATTCTTTACAAAGGGCTTGGGGCGTTCACCCACAACTCCATATGCACATCCATTTTGGCGAAACTTTCCTGCAGAATGATGAAATCTACAGAACAAAAACATGATGAAATCTACAGAACGAAAATTGCTCTTACATAAAAACGACGATAGAAAAACAAACCAACATAAGTTTACCAAAAATAAACTACAAAAAGCACATTAGAAGTTTAGGACGACACATGGAGATTTCGGACCAAAAGAAGAAGTTCAAAGAGAGAAGATGGGAAGTTCACGAGCAAAAAAATGTGAAGTAAACGAAATCGAAAAAAATGAAGTGAATGAAATTCACTAAAATTTTTGTTCATTGCAACAAGTTTGAATAAAAGAGGAACACACCATCAAAATATCCCACAACAGAAGGTCAAACTAAAATAACAAAAATAAATCAAAAAAGTTTAGTTAGAAAACGGATTTCCCCATTTTCCAAAAAACCTAGAAGTTTAAATAAATAACGAAGCGGTTCAATGCTTATTACTACATTAGGATTTTTTCCGTTACTAATGAAAAAACACAGGAAGGCCAAAAAATTAAAAAATAGAGCAGCTCAAAATTTATAGGGAAAATGGAATTTCCCCGTTCTACAAAAAAACTAGAGGTTCAAATTGAAATAAGGGGAAGTTCAATGTTTATTACAATATCGAGAAGGTCAAATTGAAAAAATCGAGCAGTTCAAAAGGTTTATGAAAACAAAATTTCCTTCTTTTAAATATAAGACCTAGAAGTTCAACTTTAAATAATTGAGCATTTCGATATTTATTACATAACTAGGAGTTTTGCCGTTAGTACTCGATAACACCAAGAAGTCCAAAAAAAATGAAGTTGTTTAATGTTTATAAATACTCAGATTTTCCCCAATGCTAAAGATTAAAACCAAGAAGTTCAATTTCGAAAAATGGAGTAGTTCAATGTATCTAAAAAAACTCAGGTTTTAATGTTACTGGAGAAATAAAAACCGAGAAGTTCAATTGGAAAAAGCGGAGAAGTCTGATATTTATTTGAAAACGGATTTTTCTAGTTACTAAAGATTAATCAGTTCAATTTCAAATAACAAAGAAGATCGATCTTTCTAAAAAACCTCCAATTTTCACATTTCTAAAAATACACAATGAATTTCAAATAAAAAGGTGGAGCGGTTCAATATCTATAAAAAACTCAGATATTTTCGCGTAACCGAGAGAAGTTCAGATTGATAACTATACCGGAAGTTCTTGTACTACACGGTGTGCATTTGTATGAAAAATAGAATGAAAAAGCAAAGGCTAAAAGTTTTGTTGCTAGAAGTTCAAGTGCTCAGCCCAAGAAAAGTTCAAAAATCCTTGTGAGAGAGGTTGAACAAAAATATGTGACAGAAGTTCAAGGAGAAAACAGCGGGACGTTCAACTACTACACGGAATGCGTTTTAGATAAGAATATAAGAATAGAAAACCAAAAGCTTAAAATGTTTGTTACAAGAAGTTCACATGGTCCCCCGTGCACGGTGCAAAATTAATATTGCGGGACATCCGACCTCCAATTACATGCTTGAAAATAGCAAAAAATGATGCCCGACCCTCAATTGCATGTAATTCAATGTATGCACAAAAATGTGACAGAAATTCATAGTGAAAACAATGAGAAGTTCAAGTACTACAAGGAATGCATTTCAGGTCAGAATAAAAAGTTTAGAAAAATAAAAGCTTAAATAGTTTGTTGCTAGAAGTTCAAGTGCTCTGTCAGGGGAAGTTCAAAAATTCTTGCGAGAGAGGTTCACCTTCTATTTCCATGTTCGATTTTTTCCGTATAAAAAGCAAATGCAATACTTTACTCAAAATATAAAAAGGCGAAGTTCAAATTGAAATAACAGAGAAGTTCTGAGTTTATTAAAACCTAGGAATTACCTATTGAAAAAAATAAAAAATAAAACACCATTTTTTGCACTTTCAAAAACAACTCATAAATGAAAAGAATGGTTGATAGAAGTTCAATTGCTCAGCGAGGAAAAGTTCAAAAAATTCTTGTGAGAGAGGTTCACCGTGTATTTATATGTCCAAAATACATAAAAATATGTTGTTTTTTGTGTTTTAAAATAATTCTCTCAAACCAGAGAGAAGTTCAAAAGTGATGACAACCGGAAGTTCACGTACTACATGGTGTGTATTTCATACAAGAAAAATACAAATAAAGTGAAACAGAGTGAAGTTCAAACAGACATGCCCGAGAAGTTCAACTACTTCACGCAGTGCATTTCTATTCACAATGAGGTAGAAATTATGATCTTTTCATTTTCTAATTTACTTCAAAATGACAGGAATATCATTTGTGTAAGTTCAAGTCCCTCGGTTGGAGAAAGCTAAAAAATTTATTGTGAGAAGGGTTTGTACAAAAGGAAAATCATTTGTGTAACACTAACGAATGGATGAGTAAAATTACAAACGAAAATACATCACAAAAGTTCAACATGAAAACAGCAGGAAGTTCAACTACTACACTAAATGAATTTCACATGAAAAACTTTTAAAACTGACGCGAGTATGAAAAAATGATCAACACGGGAAAGTTGCATGTCTACAGTAGCTTTCCATCGGTATATCACTTGCTCAATTTCGGTGGGTGGATGGAGAGCTACAAGCAGTGGATGGAGATCTACGAGCAAAAAAAGCACGTGAAAAACAGAGTGAAGTTCAAGTAGACATGCCGATAAGTTCAAGTCTTCACGCGGTGCATTTTCGAAGAATCAGTTTCGTGATAAAGGCAGAACGAATGGTCCTGCCATTTTTGCAATTACTTGAAAACTGCTAGGAATGAGAGAAAACCATCAACAGGAAAAAGTTTTGCATTTTCCGTAGCTTTTCAACGGTATATTATTTGCACCATTCCATTAAAGTTTGTAGAAAATATGGTGAAAATATGTTTTTTGCCATTTTCGAAACTGACTTAAAACCATAGAGAATTGGGAGAAATAATAGATACAGAAAAGTTTCGCATTTCCTCAAGCTTTCCAATGCCATATCATTTGCTGCATTCGGACATACGGTTAAAAAATTAGCTCAAAAATACAAATTCGCTAGAACTTGTATTGTTTTCGAATATTCTTTTAAACCATTCAAAATTAGAAAAAACTTTCAACATGAAAAAGTAGAGCATTTTCATAAGCTTTCCAATGCCATATCATTTGCCTCAATTGGATTAGTCGTTTAGAAATGCCATCGAAAATATGAACTCGACTATTCGGTTTGCAAAATTTTACGATTTTCCAAATTACTCTTTAACCATAAGGAATTAGAGAAAACTTTCAACATGTGGAAGGAGCGGTTTTGCAGCAGCTTGCCAACGCCATATTATTTGCGTCATTTCAATAAATGGTTTAGAAATGCGATCGAAAATACAATTCAGGTTTTTTGTATGAAGGAAAATCAGTTTTCAAAACTGCTCTTAAACCGCTAACATTTTTCCAAAAATTCAACTTGGGTCATGATACTGGTGTTCATAGCTTTTCAATGGTCTATCGCAAGTCCCATTTGGACACTTTTTAGCTGAAGTTCAACCTTGTACTCAGGGAAGGTCTGGCGCTGTTGTGGGAAACGAACACCTATTGGGCAGGGCCCCTTTTCGGTCCGGCAGGGAGCGGAGGGCGCACGAAGAGCGGATCGAGGCGGAGCACGCGAGCGATTTTACCCAGCTTCGGAGCTCTCCGGAGAGATAATACTCCTACTGCTGCTTTGTGGTTGTATTCTGTTCTTGCTCGAGAGCGTGAGAGTGTTCTGGTTTCGAATGAATCGAACCCATTCTACGTTGCGCATGGGCCTCCTTTTATAGGCTCAAGGGGTCACCGACAGGTGGCAACGCATGCGGGGGTAAAAGCGTAAAAGGTGTGGTTGGTACAACTGCTTCTATAGTGCCCCCTACCTAACTCTGACGGCAGGGGACAAGAGCATTTAATGCCCGTCCGCGTCGCCAAAACAAAGGCGTAAAAGCGACCGTTAGGGCGCCACCGCTCGCCATGATGGCTATCTCGCCATTCCACTCGCCACCTCGCACCGCTATTTCACAATTTACCGCCACGCGCGCCGAACGGTCCCGCGGCGACACGCCGACGGATGCGCCGGAGAGTGGGCACAGAGTGGTGGCCGCCATGCAAGCGCCTTTGCCGCGTCGTTGTCTTGTCGCTACCGGAAGCTTGTCGCCGCGGGTCTTGCCGGACGCGTAGCGTCGCGGCAAGTTCCTTGAAATGCCTTGGTTACCTTCCGTGCAAGCTCCTCTTGCCGGGTTTGTCCTTCCCGCAAGCTCCTCTTGCCGGGTTTTGTCTTCTCGCTTAAAACACTTTGTCCTTGAATGGCATCAATAAGAACTAAGGAGGATCTTGGCGGCACCGCAAGCCTTGCCGCTGATCGCCGCGATCGCTCGGCACAAGTTCGGGATACTAAGGTACCCCTACTTTAGTACACCGACAGAGCCCCGCCCCGGGCCACACACGGTGCCGAAAGCATCATGGGCCAGCCCAAAACAGGCACGGGCACACGCGCCTGGTCCACACCATATATAACTCAGATCCACCGCTACCACGTGAACGACACGCGCTGAACGCGCATCGTGGGAGAGATCGTGGTGATTCTTTATTCGAGAAAACGAAGGTTCGCCCGTCCTCTTTATAAGCAGGGGAAACAGGCCGCTTCCACCTTCGCCACTTGCGTTCCTTCTCGAATCTCCGCCGCCCTCCGCTTCCCAAAGCCGAAGAGAGCAGCGCCCGCCTCGCCGCCGCCGCCACCAACGCCTCTCTCCCCACCGCCCACCATGGCTCAAGACCGGAAGGGTGCAAAGTCGGCCGAGGTGTGCGGCTTGAGGCGCCGCGAAGGAGCGGGCACTCTTCCCCGAGCTCTCCGCAAGGAGCTGAGGGAATGGTTCTACTCTTTTGGTCGACGGAGACGCGATGCATCCGCAAGACGCAGTACTCTCCGCCGGCTTCCACTTCAAAACGGTGTCCAAAAGGATACCCCTTCTTCAAGATCTGTTCTCTCACAGGGCTCTGCCCTTCTTCTCCGATTTCTTCTCTGATATCATGAATTCTTACGGGTTCCAGCTCCTTGATTTCACCCCCAACGCCGTTCTGACCATGGTGGTTTTTGCAAACCTTTGCGAGAACTTTGTCGGAATCCACCCAAATGTAGCCCTTTTTTGCCATTACTTCACGCCCCGAGTCGAGAAGGGAGAGCCCTTAGCTGGCGGGATCGCCTGGATCTCGAGAGTCGGCATGAAGGAGGTCTATCTGGAGGGGGAGCTCCGCAACAAGTGGGAGTAGTGGAGGGCGGAATGGTGTTGGATTGTTGATGAGAACCCGCAGCCATTCACCAACTTGCGCCAAGCCCGAGTAGTGCGCGGCGGCGATTGGAGCGCCCTGGCGGCAGACGATGCTAGACTGAAGATCGCCACCACCCGGATCTTGCGGCTCAGGCTTGCCGGGCTCACTGTAGAGGCTGTTGGCGCGGACTTTCTTCGTCACCGCATCGCCCCTCTGCAGGAGAAGGGGAGACCCGCCTGGCTGTTCGGGGGTCCGGCGGATATCATGAGGCTGCGCCTGGCCTCAACTTCAATTTACTGCCTTGGAGTTGGATGGGACACTCAAGGAACTGCTCAAACACGACCCCAACCATCCCGAGTGGTTCAGCTGCTGCAAGGCGACGCCCCATTGTGCAACAACTCCAGCTCGACGATCCGGCAGGAATGATGCCAGAGTGCGACTCGCATGGGATTATCCCAACTTGGCAGGAGCCCGCCGACGACGCCGACAAAGCAATTCTTCGATGACTTGGTGGAGGTGGCAGTCCACGCCGACGAGGAGAGGAGCCTCACCATGACACCACCGACGCATTTAGATGCGCGCGATTGCCACTGAAGAAGAGGCGGCGGAAGGCTGCCATGGGCGAATTTGGGTTTACTGGAGGAGGCAGAGGCAGCCGAGGCGCAAGCCTTGTCGAGCGGGAGGAGCTTGTCGGGATGTCGCCGGCGAGGGAGAGCCCGGTTTAATCGAAGCGAGCCCGCCAGAGGGTGCAAGCGCCAGCCGCCTTCAAGCAACTTGCCGCAAGCGAGCCTCCAAAGGCAGCCCCAAACCAACCAAGAAGGCGCCCGCAGACTCGAGACATAGCAGGCGGCAGACGGGCTAACAACCGCCGTGACCGCGGGACACGCCCACCGCGACAAGCACCGCTGCTGGAGCATCTCATGCCGCACTGCAGCCGGAGCGGGTCTTCGGCCGCCACTTCGATCCCGACATTAGCCCCGCTAAGCGCCCAAGGAGTTTACTTCCGCCGCCGCTGAAAGAGTACCGACTTCGACCTCTCCGCCAGTCCGACGAGGAGGAAGAAGAGGAGTAAGCTCGTTGTACTTATTTTTCTTCAATTTCGCTGTTTTTGTCTTGTATCTCGATCCGCTTTCTCAACCTTGTTCCTTTTCGTGACTCGGCCCGAGAGCGGCGAAGAGGGCCAAGGTCCCCGTGGTTGTCATCGAGGACGATCCTGCTGTGATGACAGAGGGCACGTCCGAGACTACCTTGTCGGACCCGGCAATTACTCCGCGAAGCAGCCCCCAGCGTAAGTATATTGCTTCACTTTCCGCTTTCGGGTACACATGAGTGTTCTTTCCTTGCTGATATCTTGATTGTTGGTTTGCTTGTGTAGGAGCAGAACAGGCCCACCAGGAACAGCCAGAAGCCGCCCCTGAAGTGCTATCTGCTTCCACTATGCCGCCAAGGGATGACTCCCCGGCAAGGAAGCGCTCTCCGGCAAGAGAGAGGTCCCCGGCAAGGGGTAGTTCTCCGCAAGGACGGGACCAAAGGATCCCCTGGTGGAGCCCATGATTACGGAGCCCAAAGACAGTAATCCTTCTTGTCGAAAAACTTCCCTTGGGTTCTTCTTCTTCCGATCTTCTTTTTGATATTTGCTTGACTTTTTCTCCTCTTCCCTGCCTTCAGATCCTCCCTCCACGGAGCCGATGGAGACCGAGACCACTCGAGGAGGAGAACGGCGCTGCATTATCGACGACGGCCGCCACCGAAGAAGAGGCCGGCGCCGATGATCCCGCCGACGAAGAGGCTCACTAGGGTTGCTGCCGCAGGAGTGGCGAGGGTTCGGCGATCGACCGACGACCTGGGGCCGCAGAGCGCAAGGCGCCACGCCGATCACTGATCCTCCGCCACCGACACAGCCAGCTCCAAAGAGCCCCAGCCCGCGCCACCAAGGCCGGGCGATGGTGTTTCATCAAGCTCCCCCGGGCGCCAAGCCTGTGGCGCCGTCGAGGGAGAAACTTTGACGGAGAAGTACTGCGCCTCCGCCGGATCGACAAAGGTCGACGTGCTGTCGCAGCAAAGCGGGCGAGTCCGAGGAGGAGCAGCTGTTCAAAGCTGGTGTCACTTTACCGCGCCTGATAAGCAAAACTGAGTCCCGGGAAGCACTTGTCGCGCAGGCGGGAGTGGACATTGAGAAGCATGCGGAGGAGCTCCAGAGTCAAGAACCAAGAGGCCCTCCGGCCCATTGCAGAGGAGAGGGCGAGCTTGTCGAGGCGCTGAAAGCCTTCCTCTCGAGAAGGCTGAAGCTCAAGAGCAGCAGAGGGCTTGCCGCCGAGGAGATGTCTCAGGCGAGAAGGCGAAATGACGCAGAGGAAGGTCAACTTGGACAGCTATGAGGAGGAGCTTGCTGCCTGAGGAGACACTTTGGCGGGCCCTCAAGGAAGCGAAGGATGCTGCTGCAGCTGCCGAGGCCGCCAAGAAGGAGCTGGAGGTGAAGGTGACGGATCTAGAAGCCACTCTCAAGGCGAAGAACGAAGAGCATGCCGAGCTCCAGCGCGAGCGTGAGAAGGACGCCCTTGCCCATGGTGAGCTGCAGGGCCGTCTCCTCGAGAGGGGCAAAGAGCTGAGTGCTGCCAAGGATACAAATGCTGATCTGGAGCTGAAGCTGACCACGCTGACTGAGACGCTGGACGGCGCCAAGAAGCGGGAGGAGGACTTGAAAGGGGAGATCAAGGCCAACGAGGCGCTGCTGGCGAGGGCCGCCGAGACCCAGAACACCTTCAGGGACACCGTGGAGCTCTGGACGGAGGGCCTCGTCAACATCGCTGCAGTCATCGACGAGGAGCCGGGCGCAATGGGAATTGGAGGGCTTCGTTTCTCCGACGAGAACCTCCAGCCCAGCCAAGCTCACTGTTTTCAAGGGCGTGGGCGACGCGCTTGCCGCAACTCCGGGAAAGGATCCCTAAGCAGCTGGCCGACGAGTCGTGCACGATCTGCGCCAGAGTCTTGGAGAAAGTGTTGGTGAAGGTGCTCTTCCGCAACCCAGGCCTCAACCTCACCAACGTCCTGAAGAAGCTGCCGGCGGGTGCTGATCTTGAAGAGCTCAAGGCCCTTGTCGCACCCATTGTGACAAGGTGAATGAAGTCAAGAGGGTTGATGGTGGCGCGAGATTAGGCCGCCGCTTTCTTCCTTCCTTGCATTGCCATTTATGTTATGAGAACAATTTAGTCAAGCGCGACAAGTTACCTTTGTAATATAACTTTATCTTGGGCAAGATTTGCTATGTTATTTCCTTTACTTGATTCCTTTCTTTGTATGTTTTTACCCTACGCTTTTAGGGAACTTGTCAAGAGGCACCCTTGCCGCGAGCGCTGAGTGGAACATCAGCAACCTCTGGCAGCAGTGTTGCTTCCGCAAGAAACCTTGTCGCAACTAGTCACACCACACTTAAGTTGTCGAGCGGACTCAAACAAAGTAAGGGCTTAACTAGCCACGAGTTGGTTCCTCCGTGCACAGGTTTTTCCGTACAAAGCACGGTCGTTCAAGGAAGATAACTTAAGAAGTTTTAAAGCTGATTGTGCTCAAACTTTGGCAACTTAGCTTTTCTGTCGTCTGCGTCCCGGCAAAGCGATACTTTCTTGAATGACGCCTAGTCCACACCATTATCTTCTCCTTCCCCCCCGGTGAACTTGTGGGCGAAGAAACCTTCTTTTTGAGGAAAAGAAAGAAGAGAAAATAAAGATATGGAGCCTTAAGGCTCGTTATTGCTTACCGGGGGCAAGTGCTGCACAAAGTGTCAGATAATACATGCAAAAAAGAAAAAGGCATGAATTTTGACAAGATGTGCGGAGCATATGATCTTTATTTATGCACGGGATCTGCACCCGCTTTGTACAAAGGGTTACATGCAACAGCGGCAAGGCTTGTATAAAGGTGGTTTCCGAACAGGTTCCGCAACCACGCTTTTATGTGTAAAACTTACGAAGATGCTCAATGTTCCAGAGTTGCTCACCGAAAGCCATCTTCGGTCTCAAGGCGACAAAGCCAGCCTAGTGACTCGCTTCAACCCGATAAGGGCCTTCCCACTTCAGCATCAACTTGTAGGAATTCTTGGCAGATTGAACGCACCAAGAACAAGGTCGCCTTTCCTCAAGTCTTCCGCATTGACTATGCGGTTATGGTAGCGGCGCAAAAGCTTGCTAGTATCGAGCAGCTCAGACAGAGTCTTCAAGACGATCTTCCTCAAGGAGCAAGCACATCTTGTCGCAGCTGCTCTTGCTCAAGCTCATCATAAGAGAGCACTCGAGGCGATCCGTGATACGAAGTTCGGGGAGAACTGCCTCCGCCCATAGACTAGAGCGAAAGGTGTCCGCCAAGGGCTCAATTTGGCGTTGTCCCGACGACCAAAGAACCACCAGCAGCTCCTCAATCCAATTCTTTCCGCACTTGTGCAGCCCGTTAAAAGTCCCGGTCTTGAGCCCACGCAGCACTTCAGCTGCTTGCCCTCTCCGCTTGACCGCTGCTTCGGTGAGCAATGTAAGCGGCACTTTGGCGCCAAGATCTTGGACGATCGCATGAAGGTGCGGGTCGTGAATTGTGTGCCATTGTCGGTGATGATCCCGTTAGGGACTCAAACGGCAAACAATCGACTCAAGAACTTGACACCGAGTGTGCTGTCACCTTCCTCATCGCTTCCACTTCCGCCACTTTGTGAACTTGTCGATTGCAACGCATAAGTACTCAAAGCCCCGACACCTGGGAAAGGGGCCGAGGATGTCGAGCCCCTGCATCAAAATGGCCGTGATAAAGGGATCGCCCGAGAGCTTGAGCTGGTTGGTGTATCTGCTGAGTGGAACTGGCACGCTTCACACTTAGTTACTTGTGCAGTTGCATCCTAGAGGGCTATTGGCGAAAAGAAACCTTGCCGGAAAGCTTTGCCGGCAAGTGCTCTTGCGCCAATGTGATGACCACATATGCCTCCATGTATCTCCGCCAA